>CP136067.1:35585114-36185114 GCA_032622095.1 Siphonodentalium dalli
TGGACCCCCCCTGGTGGACCTTCTCCCTATATAAGTCAAATGCACATTTCCATCCCTTTCTCCCTCCTTCCCCTCCTGCAATTCTGAGGTGCAAGGACGAGTATAGCTCTTGCTGACATTACCAATCAATCAATCAATCAATCATGTTTATTTGTACGGTACACCATATATGGTCAAATGTACATGAACACAGAATAACAAGACAAAATGGACGGATTACAAAAGACAAAGTTAAGTAATAACAATGATATATGGTGGTATACGATGAGAGATGGCAATATACATATGTTATACCGGTATATGCCTCCCATAAGTTGTGATACTATATGAAGATGGTTGGCAAATATACCATTCAGATTTGAAACTGGCAACACTGGCATGGTCTCAAGTCGAAGAATCTTTGTTAATTCTTTTTAGTTACCAGGGACTACAGGTCATTGAGTATTTAGCATAGAACAGGTTAAAGCATGTGAGGCCTTCTGATTGGTCCAAATAAAATGAAATGGGACCTATAATATCTGCTGATAAATCAGTTGAACTATCCTTATTTTACAGCCAGTGTGTTCTTGTGTAACTTTGATATGTGTGAAATTTTATTACTTTGAATTTCAAGCACCTATTTCTAATTAGGAGAACTCTTTGTTTATAAATGCCATTGATTCATGGTTGTGGCCTTTGATCCTCCAGGTAACCTTATCTGGTGTCACAGATATGTTAAAGTGTGCAACATTCAGCATCATCTGGTTACAGTTACCCCCTGTGATCAGACCAATGTTAAACAAACCATTAACTGTTACAACTTCCTCTCCTATCATAGAATTGATAACACCTTGATGCATTCATTAATTAACTTCACCTGGACTACTTTATCATAGCCACTGACAGTACCTGTGGAATGTCATTCTGAGTTTATATAAATTTAAGAAAGATGCCACAGAGATATAAGACTTGCAGTGCATTGAGTCATTGACTTATTCTTCATAACCATGCAGCTTTCTTGGTACATGCTTCAGACTTTATTAGAAGAAAGTGCCACAAGTCCTGGATATAGAAAAGGTATATCTTTGAATTTCATGATATTCTGAATTATGAGCCATTAAATAAATGCCCATTTGTTAGGCTTCCAAATAGGCCCATTTTACTTTTAGGCCTTCAATATGCCATTTTTATACCCCCACTTTCGAACTTAATAACTTTAACAAATATGAACCAATTTGAATAATTTTTTCTGTACAAGCTTCTTGTGACACCATATCGATATTATTAGTCCGAATTTTTCTTTAAAGTTAAAAATCTTTTTTGTTGGGTTTACGGATAATGCTGGTTGAATTTGTCACGGTGGGGGTATGCTAGCACTCGAGTGCACACCTCTTGTATTTTTAGGCCTCCAATATGCCTATTTCTAGTTAATCCCACATTATTATTAAGTTTCTTTCTGGTATGTTGGAGTAACTCCCTGTACTTTAAATTAATAAGAAATGTATATAATATATTTGCAATGGTAGGACTTCACACATTATCTTTAAAATGCATGCCTGCAATGGGGCTCAAATGTTAAACAAACCATTAACTGTTCCCACTTCCTCTGCTATCATAGAATTGATAACACCTTGTTGCATTCATTAATTAACCACACCTGGATTTAATCATGATCTTAACTTCACCTGGACTACTTTATCATAGCCACTGACAGTACCTGTGGAATGTCACTCTGACTTTGTATAAATTTAGGAAGATGCCACAAAGATGTAAGAGTCATTAACCATGCAGCTTTCTTGGTATATGCTTAGGACTATATTCGAAGAAAGTTCCACAAGTTTTGTATTCAGAAAAGGTATATCTTTGAAATTTAATGATATTCTGAACTATGGCCCCATTAAATATTTGCCATTTCTTTTTAAACCAGTTTAAACCCCAATTATTATTTATTTACTATCTGATGTTCACCCTGTTCCTGACCAAACTATGAAATGTATATTAATTTATTTGCATTGGTAGAACTTCTCATTTCATCTTATTCAGGGCCTCTGAACAAAACGAGGGTCTTCTAAGGGGGAGGGGCTCTGTCTCAATAAATAAAGCAAGGGTCTTCTCACTTTCTGGGGGGGGGGGGGGGGTTCTGTCTAAAGAAACAAAGCGAGGGTCTTCTGGGGGGGGGGTGCTCTGTCTAAAGAAACAAAGCGAGGGTCTTCTGGGGGGGGGGGCTCTGTCTAAAGAAACAAAGAAAGGGTCTTCTGCGAGGGGGGGGGGGGGCGCACTGGTTAAAAAAAAAGTGAGGATCTTTTATGGGGGGAGGGGCTCTGTCTAAAGAAACAAAGCCAGTATCTCCTGAACATATGGAACTAATTCTATAGAAATTTAAATGTCTGCTGTAATCTGTTCTTTCCATTAATCTGTCATTCTTTATTCTGAGACTGGTAATAAGCTGTATAACTTGTGTGTAGCTGAGATTATGAGAGATAACTCAATAGATATTTTTAAAGTAAATGTCTTGGATCCTGATTATCTTGGTTTAATGATGTCGTTTTATCAAGAACCTTTTACCAATGATGTCTAGGTTTCATAGACTTAAAATGTGGCCATCTCATTTATTGTACTTAGGTCTCATCTTCCCTGGAAAGTATCTTCATAATCAAATTAACAAGTTTTTTAGTTTCTTAAGAAACTTCTTTAGCAAGTTTCTTTTGTTTTTAGTTCAGTTTCTCTTTATCACCATATTGGCAGATGACACAATGCATACTCGAGTTGCCCAATTGGCACACATCACCATCTTCACCATCTTGTAAGATATACATTAATCATCAAATAAAATCACATGTGTTTGATTTTGATTTTGAGTTTACCATGTGGAAGCTTAAATCTGAGTTTGTGCTCATCATCATCTTCACCATCTGGAAACTTAAATCTGAGTCTTGGTCTCCCAAAGCAGATGAGGAACCCAGAGGATGAATTTGGTAAAGCTAGCCTGCTGTGCGGGGAAGCGTCACTAAATTCACTCTCTGGTGGATCTCATTCTGCAAATGTCCAGCACCATATTTTGAGACCTGCTCTGGGAAAATGAAGCCTCAGAATCAAGTTATGTCTTTGAAAAGTTTAGCAACTTGTTTTGTTGATTCCTGTAGGACATGTAACTGATATAGGTGTGCTGGCATCGGTGATGTTATTCTGGGTCCTGGTGCCAGAATACCTTGTTGGCCTCGGAATGTGATATGAGGTCAGTCACAAGCAGGTAAAAGTTTGCACCAATTAGTCACTGAAACAATGGATCTCAAAGTACACAGCCCGATGTTACCGGTTAGGCCACTAAAATACAAATACTAGATTTTTATACAGTAATGCCCTAAGTAATCCACCCATTAACCACAGCAGAATTATGGGTAACTTTTCAGGATTTAGTCGGAAATATGGCTTGTTGCCATTCATCGGAAGGCTCTCACAAAGTTACCCATAATTCTGCTGTGGTTAAGGGGTCGATTACTTAGGGCATTACTGTAATCTCATTCCCCCTCCAGGGTGGGGGAGGGGGTATATTTATAGTCAGTTGCAAGCAGGTAAAAAGCCTGCATCTATTAGTCACTGAAAGGCAATGGGCCTCAAACAAGTCTGAGTTTAGTGTGCCTGTCATTTGCAGAATTAGGTCCCCAGAGGGTGAATTTAGTGACGCTATCCCGCATAGTGGGCTAGCATCACTAAATTCACCATCTGGGGACCTCATTCTGCATGGCCTCATCTGCTATGGGAGACATAGACTCACATTGAAGTTCCCAAATGGTCAATATTGTGAAGTACACCCATTGGGAACCTCGATTATGCAATGTGTCGTCTGCCAATTTGGGAATATGGAGAAAGTAAACTAAAAATGAAATAGAATCTATGTGAAGAACTTTCTATAGAAATTTTATAATAAAGAAGCTTTCCAGAGAAGATGAAATCTGAGCAGAATGAGGTCCCCAGAAGGTGAATTTAGTGATGCTAGCCCACTATGCGGGATAGCGTCACTAAATTCACCCTCTGGGGACCTCATTCTGCAAATGACAGGCACACTATAATCAAGCTTCAGTGGGTCCGAAAATCACCACGAGTTTAGAGCAAACCCCAATTTAAAATGAAAAGTATGACTAGAACCTATTAATTAATTCATAGCGGCCTTACGAACAACCTGTGTACAGGTATAACATGAGTTCCTGATTATGTTGGTTAGTCCAGAGAACACGCCTGTTTGGATTGCATTCATTCCTCTAACAGACCTCTATCTAACAACATTATGTGTTTTATAAAATAGTCATTCTTGGAAATTTACGATGGAACTGATAATTCTTACCTGTTTAGACTAGTGTTCGTGGAATGTATGTCGCTCAACTTATCTGGGAATGTTACACGGAGACTGTTTACACTATAATTTACGTTGGATAAGTTCCATGAAACATCAGCGCTTTGGAGGCAGGCATTTTGAGGACATTTTATTCTGTTTTTGTACCAAATATACCTGTGGTTGAAGGGTGGTTCAGTCAATCCTGATGCTGAAGTGTGTTACTCTACTTATAGAATAAGTCAAAGACACGGTGAAAATGTCTTTTTTTTTCTTCTTGGCAATCATGAGCTACTGGGCAGACATTTTGAGGACATTCTGACACAGCGAAAAATACCTGTGGATGCGAAATTGGGTTATTCTGTCAGTTCTGAGATGAAGGGTGTTATTCTAAAAGTAGATAAGTCAAATATACTGTGAGAATGTCTTTTTTTCTTGAAAAAGTTGAAAGCCTTGAGCATGTTGACAGACATTCCATTCTGTTTTAGCGAAAAATAACTGTGGACGTGAAATTTGGCTGTTACTTTTGATGCTGAATCAAGGTGTTGTTTCACTAGTAGCATAGGTCACAGACACTGTGAACATTTTCTTTTTTTCTTGGCAGTGATGAGCAATTTTGGATTAAAATAACTTTTATTCCGATATTTTTATGACTTCTGACATCGTTTTAGACTGCATTGTCCTCACCTGTGCTCACCTGTGATGAAATATTTGTAATTGATGCTACATATTAGCTCCACCATATATTAATTGGTAGCATAAATTCTGGCAGGAATATTTGTGAACACGTCATCAGCGCTGATTGAAATGAATACCTGGGATTGTTGGTTGTGACTCAGGTATATTTTTTTCACCTGGATTAACACACCTGTGTGATTCTATCAGTTGGATTTGTTCCAGAGAATATTCCAGTTGTTTTTGGATTCCATGTTCTGTATTACAACATAGTACAAGCCTACCTGTCTGGAGTTTAGAATTAGTTTGAATTAGATACCATGGAATGTGTTTGACTACCTGTTATTTGTGTTTTGGCTTAATAGTTGATTCAGGAAAGTTCAGAAGACTTAAAGGATAATAAATGAAACGCTGACTTAATTATTTCAATTCGGTTCGGAGGAAGTTAATTAGTGATTATTCATGATACCTGCTATTTTGCGGCACTGTCGTGCAAATGGCGGGAATCAGAAAAAAGTTATAATCATCATTGTTAAGAAGAAAAACGAGCTAAAAAATGATTCAAAAACAAAGCGTAAGTAGACTTTACTTCTTGAAAATATTTTAAGCGCTCAAAATACCATTTAAGCTTGAGTTATTTTTAGGGTATGACGGATAGGCTCTGAAGGCAGTAATATCTACCTGATGTAACAAAATAGGTAGATAATAGTATTTAAGGACATCTTTTGATTTGTACAATATGACTAATCGAGATTAAATTTAATTTTTACCATATCAATTTAATTGATTTAACATTTTTAGGGGGGGCGGCTTCATTTGTAAAAACCTGGATACTTAAATGCTGTCTAATATTTTTATGTATATACAGTAATGCCCGAAGTATATGACCCTTTAACCACAGTAGAATTATGGGAATTTTTTCAGGATTCAGTCGGAAATATGGCTTGTTGCCATTCATCGGAAAGTTATCACCGAGAGCTTTCCGATGAATGGCAGCAAGCCATATTTCCGACTAAATCCTGAAAAATTTCCCATAATTCTTGCTGTGGTTTAGTTGTCGATTATTTAGGACATAACTGTATAATAAAAAATGTCAGTGCTTTTCACAGAACAAAATTGTTTTCAAAGAAACTTAAGAGCCTTACATCAAGTTTGACTTTGAGATAAATTACAGAATTTGATGAGATTAAATTTTAAATTGGATTAATCATCGGGATGAGAACGGTTAACCCTTTCAGTGCCAAGTCCGATTTTTGTATCAACCCATATACCCTGTGCCAATGCATTCTCTTATATATGCGAGTCGACCATAGGTCGCCTCGCATATATAAGAGAATGCATTGGCCTAACAAATTTTCATCATTTGTTATTATTTTTTTACAATTTTTTACAATTTTAATAATTTTTTCTTAGATTCTTTAACTCTTTCAGTGCCAGACTTATTTTGTAGGTTTAGTGCCAGGGAATCTTACGTTTTTCATGGGCATCAAAATTATTACTAGGTTATAATTTTGAGTTATAACATGCCCCTAAGGTTTTATCCAGTTTGTTTTAAAATTCGCTATAGCATGCTCAAGCATACCCAAACAAAATTCAACCCAAAAAACAAAACAAAATCTAAAAACAAATAATTATTTTTAGGAACGATGAGATCGGCCCGTGGCACTGAAAGGATTAAGAGCCTAACATCAAGTTTGACTTTGAGATAAATTACAGAATGTGATGAGATTAAATTTTAAATTGGATTAATCATCGGGATGAGAACGGTTAACTCATGTTAGAGCATCCCTCCTCATAACAAAAGGTGCAGATAATAGTATTTAAGGACATCTTCTAAGACACTCTGAGATTTCTTTGTTATTGAGTGACTCATCCATGGACCTGATAGAAACATCGCCTCCAATATTAGCTTCATGTGTACGACGTTCTATTGTGGGAGCTCCAAATTGATGGGACGGCTTCGAATTGGGTCCATTGATGGAGGCAGAATGACAATTTACTGATCGAATCGGTGTAAAGATATAACTCCTTGTTAGGTAGTGCGTAGATCTTGATTCGGACTCGGGCTTTGTTCGTTGACGAGATGTCATTACTAGTACTGTTAGTCAGTGCATCGTTTCGAGCGATTATCGGTCATTACTACTCATTCAACTGTCTCAGAATTCGCGGACTGTAGTAGAGGCACTTTGTCATTCGTTGATAACCGGTCATTGCAAATTTCATGTAAATGTTAGGTTCCTTTAGAAATTATGAGTGTATATATATCGTAGAGTGTACATGTAGTAGAATCAATCAGGTGTTTTGTTTAACCCTTGTCTTTGGTGGGAAGAATGACATATATATACAACATATATGTGGTAATGCCCTAAATAATTGACTCCTTAACCACATCAGAATTATTGGTAATTTTTCAGGATTTAGTAGGAAATATGGCTTGTTGCCAGTGAGAGCTTTTCAATGAATGGCAACAAGCCATATTTCTGACTAAATCCTGAAAAATTACCCATAATTCTGCTGTGGTTAAGAAGTCGATTATTTAAGGCATTACTGTATACGACATATATACTCCGGTAGGAAATATAGGAACTTGAGATATTTTGCGAGAATCAAAATGAGAATCATGATTCTCATTCTCATTGGAAATAATCCTATCGGTCCTAAAATTGCGAAATATGCACTCATAATGTCGGAAAGAGGCTCACATTTTACATGGTATTATTAACTATAAATAATTAGTGACAAATACTATGTAAAATGTGAGATTCCTTCCAAAATAACAAGTGTATATTTCACAAAGCATAGTAGGGGCATCATGCATGTCGAGCAAGATTCAATCCCAGAAGTTGCCTCATGGTCTGTTAGAATGTCGACTGGTATATAAACTAAGAGATAAATGTCATGGAAAATGTCACGTTTCTTCAGAAAACTGATGCATATTTGACTGAGATGCCCATTTCCAGACTTTGTATTTGCTAGACATTGCATGCAATGCTTACATATTCTACAGTGAGTGAGAGCTTTCCGATGAATGGCAACAAGCCATATTTCCGACTAAATCCTGAAAAGCTACCCATAATTCTGCTGTGGTTAAGGAGTCGATTAATTAGGGCTTTACTGCAAGAGATAAATGCCAAGGAAAATGTCACGTATCTTCAGATATTATGGGTCTATATTTGACTGTGATGCCCATTTCCAGATGCAATGCTTACATACAGTGTATTCTATAATTGGCGAGACTGATGATTCTATTTTTGGGAGGGAACTCTTATGAATTTTCGTTTCTTTATTTTGTTGCTGTTAACCTTTCATGACAGAAGCTGCACTGGTGTTGCATTAAAGACCCCATGCCAATGCATTCTCTTATATATGTGTGTGTGTCCCATAGGGAGCCTTGCATATACCGGGTATAAGAGAATGCACTGGCTTACAAGGTCAAGGTAAATATTGTTAGGCCAATGTATTCTCTTATATGCGATGCTCCCTATGGAGACTCACATATATATAATAATACATTGGCACAGGGTTTTCGCAAAATTTCAGGAAGATACAGTCATGGAAGGGTTAATTGGGTTCATTGGAACCCTGTATTTAGCTTTAAATGTTTGTAGCTCATTATTCGTTGTGGGGGGGGGGGGGGGTGGTGTATACTGGAATCCGCTTGTCCATCTGTCCGTCATCCATCTGTCCATAGATACAAATTTGTCCGGAGTTTTTCTCAGTCGTTTTTTTGTCATTTTCCATGAAACTTGGCACAGTCATCAACCACCATGGGAACCTGTGCACATACCATTATGACATCTGTCCAACTTTTTTTTGGTGGAGTTATCCCCCTTTTAAGACTTAGAAAATTTTCGCAACAAACATAATTTTGTCCGAGCTTTTATTCCTACATTTTTCGGTCAATAGGATTAGGGTTAGACCTGCAATGGGAATCTGTTATTTTATTATTTTAACTAAATGTTTACTGACGTGTGAAACATCTTGGTGTTTTAAAAACGTGGGAAGGAGGTATCCTTAGTTAACAGGGTTTGCGCTGCCACTTGCCAAATTTGCCAATGACAAAAATATTTCACATTTGGCAAAAAATATTTCCATTTGGCAAAAGTTTTGGCAAGTGACTTTTTAATTCCTCAAGCAACTTGAAAACAAAACTGGTCAATCAATACCATTCATTTCAGGAAACTCTACAACATAATTATATGAGTGGTGTTTTATAATATTTATGGAAAGTTAACTCACAAACTTCCATGAATGGGCGTTATTAAATAAATACCAATATTAGCTTTATGGTTAAGATGTTAAGATGCATGTTAATCTCATAATCTCTTTTTGGTTAAGATGCAGTTAATCTCATAGCATTAGTACTGATGGCGGGAGGGATTACTAATCCTCCTGTGATGTGCTCTTCTGATGGAGAACCCTTCTACCATTGTATTGTTCGGTGATCGGCTTATTATTGTATGATAAACCACAATGGAGATGCGAGTATATTTACTATTAAAAATAAACTGCTTTTCTATCGATATCAAAAGTTGTTCAAACCGCGAGTGTCGAAACATAAGACTTAAGGATGCAGAAAAGGATATCATTTGGCAATTGCTAAAATAATTTGGCAAAAAATATTTTCATTTGGCAAATTATTTGGCAAAATTAATTTCGGTCCAGCGCAGACCCTGCCTTAGTACCATTGGGACAGTTACATCTCTAGTTTTAACTGTGAATCTGGGTGTGCGTCCAGGTGCTTCAATCAAACCATTGAATCCACAATATTTGTAAAGGGTGATCTCTTTATCAAGTGCACTGTTAATCACAATAAATAAGATCCACAACCCCACTGTTACTCAATCTGACACGCCATTATTCCTGACTGTTTTCATATCTCACGAGGGCGTACAGTGATACCATTAGAAACTGATGCTACCCTCAGTCCTGAAGCTCTCACATAGGCTTAAAGGAGAAATCAAAGCAAAAGTGCTGTCTGCTCCTGTTATCATTTCATTATCTCTAGTGTTTACCATCCTGTGTGGGGACATGTTTGGAAACTCTAACTTGTGCTCAGATGTTAGCTGCCACTTGAAGGCTGATGATCATCGATAATGACGGAAATGTATATCGTAAGATTGTGGGAAGGTGGGGGTGGAGACGCAGGTTATAGGGATGTTAGGGTGTAACATGTTTGTGTCATGATGTTAGCCAGCACTTGAAGTCTAATATAATGTGGGTGATAATGACTGATGATTGTTGATAATGAGGGAAATGTAGATCGTAAGATCATGGGGAGGGGTGTGGTATAGACACAGGTATTAGGGATATTGGGGTGTACCGTGTAACATGTTTGGAAACTCTAACTTGTGCTGCGATGTTATCTGCCACTTGAAGGCTGATGATCTTGATAACGAAGGAAATGTAGATTGTAAGATGGTTGTGAGATGGGGGAGGAGACGCAAGTTTTTTGGAGTAACATGTTTGGAAACTCTATCTTGTGCCCCAATGTTAGCTCCCACTTGAAGGTTGATATAATGCAGTCCTCAAAATTGACCACAGCAATGAGCAATTGCTGTGGCAATATGTTTAATCTTAACATGCCACATCATTAAATTTGCCGTGGAGGGCTGTATAACGGCTGATGATCATGTTTCTGAAATTCTCTGTAGACTGGATATAGTGTGCCTGTTTTTTGCAGAATGAGGTCCCCAGAGGGTGAATTTAGTGACGCTATCCTGCACAGTGGGTTAGCATCACTAAATTCACCCTCTTGGGACCTCATTCTGCATTGCCTCATCTGCTTTGGGAGACATAGACTCAGATTGAAGTTCCCACATGGTGAATATTATGATGTACACCCGTTAGGAACCTCAATTTATGCAATGTGTCGCCTGCCAATTCGGAGATATAGAGCAACTAAACTAAAAAAGAAATAGAATCTATGTGAAGAAGTTTCTGTAGAAATTTGATAATAAAGAAACTTTCCAGAGAAGATGAGTTCTAAGCAGAATGAGGTCCCCAGAGGATTAATATAGTGATGCTATCCCACACAGCAGGCTAGCATCACTAAATCCACCCTATGGGGACCTCATTCTGCAAATGACAGACACACTAAACTCTGGTTTGAAAGCAGTGGACATGGAAAAGAATGGTTAATTGTTAACTGGGATCTGGGGACAGCTCTGACAGGGTTTTCTAATCCATCACTCTTGGAGACCCGTCCTAATGGTCCAGACCGAGCAATTACAGTTTAATTTAAAAGCTCGGACCCAGTGGGACTCGGAGAACTGTGGAGGTGGCGCTCTCTTGATTAAAGGTGCTTAACGGTGCCTCGATTCTAAGGCATTCTTGTGTCTCTGTGAACCAATCAGACGATATTGTCTTTAGAAAATAACAGGAAAATTAAACAGGAACTCACGATTAAGGTTTTATGACTGTAGGCGGCAGTCATATATTTTATCGCTCATTTATGGCGTTTTTAATATTCAGTATCACAGTGCTGAGAAGAAACCTGGCGACCGATGCAGAAAATTGGCTGAACCATTGTAATATGTTAATGGGCGATGCCTGAGTGCATTGGACATGGGGAGATGCTGGGATCTAACTGGGATTCCTCGTTTAGATTGATGCCATTAAATACATGCTCTGCATCCGACTGATTATTACTAATCTATTGAGGCAAGGTCATGGAGATCACATAAGAGCAAGGCAAGCCAAGTCCTTAGAAGACCCTCCCCCCACAATTTTGCATGTAACAAAAGGCAAAAAAAAAACATCTTTGTTTCCGATACCCTGCCTGGCTAGGGTTTTTGTTTTGTGTAAACCTGAGTTTAGTGTGCCTTTTATTTGTAGAATTAGGTCCCCAGAGGGTGAATTTAGTGATGATATCCCAAATAGTGGGCTAGCGTTACTAAATTCACCCTCTGGGGACCTCATTCTGCTCGGCATCATCTGCTATAGGAGACATAGACTCAGATTGATTCGTTCACAAATGGTGAATATTGTGATGTACACGCATTAGGAACCTTGTTTATGCAATGTGTCGTCTGCCAATTTGGGGATATGACTAAACTAAAAAAGAAATAGAATCTATGTGAAGAAGTTTCTTTAGAAATTTGATAATAAAGAAACTTTCCAGAGAAGATGAGGCCTAAGCAGAATGAGGTCCCCAGAGGGGGGGAAATTCACCCTCTGGGGACCTGATTCTGCAAATGACAGGCACACTAAACTCAGGCTTGTTTGTGTAGTGTGCTTTTGAATAAATATGTAGATTAAGATCTTATATATTACTACATTGGGGTAACGAGTATTTTGTCTTGCAACAACATCCAGTAGACTATAAATGGTTTTGCCCTCTTCCCCCACAATTATTGAGACAGAGAGAAGGATTTCCACTTCCAGCTTGGATTGTACCGATATACGAGTGATAAATAGGTATCTTCATTCTTCCATCTGACAAGTTCTGTGAATCATCTGTCTGTTCCTATGAGCTGTCACAAGATTTATCAGACTTACCCTTTCTGTACTAAACAGATTCTCCAACCCAGTTGTTAGTGCATGTTGGAATGGTCTATTATTAATTTGGGGGAGGGGTTTTCAGGATATATAAGCAGACAACAGACAGAAAAAACAGGTAATGTAAGAGCAGAATTCATATTCAGTGGTGGGAAATGTTCAGATAATAAGTTAAAACAAATGGCCTGTGGTCGTTTGTTGAACTAATTATATGAACATAGGTATCTTCATTCTTCCATCTGACAAGTTCTGTGAATCATCTGTCTGTTCCTATGAGCTGTCACAAGATTTATCAGACTTACTCTTTCTGTACTAAACAGATTCTCCAACCCAGTTGTTAGTGCATGTTGGAATGGTCTATTATTAATTTGGGGGAGGGGTGTTCAGGATATATAAGCAGACAACAGACAGAAAAAACAGGTAATGTAAGAGCAGAATTCATGGGAAATGTTCAGATAATAAGTTCAACAAACAGCCTATGCTCGTTTGATGAACTAATTATATGAACATTTCCTGAGGGTTACTCCGAAGGGTGGTAACTATAAAAATAACGAACTTCGAAGCAATAACTGACATTTGGATCAACTTTAGTGTAATAAAATATCTTTAAAACATCTCCATTATATCGTCAGTAATCTTAGCCTCAGTACTAACCTCCGAAGTCGGGATTTTTTTTTTACCCTATGCCAATACATTCTCTTATATATGCGAGTCGACCATAGGTCGCCTCGCATATATAAGAGAATGCATTGGCCTAACAATCTGGGGCTCTGTATGGGTGAAATTATAAAATTGTTATAAAGAATACAAGAAAAAAGTATTAAAATTGTAAAACATTGTTAGGCCAATGCATTCTCTTATATGTTCGAGGCGAGAAAGAGTTAATTATTTTTAGTGCAGTTTTTGTTTCACCATCAAGGTAGTTGACTGTATATTGTTTATTCAACCAACTTAACTGTAGCTTATTTTCTTGAATTAAGTCATATAGATAGTGACAAATGAATGATTAAAGCTGATTGTTAATTACTAAAGTATCTAACATTTCTATTAATATTAATTTGATATTAATGTATTAATCTCGTTAGCTTTGTAATTATCTCAGGTGTGTTGGTGGAATTGGAGATAACTTTTTAGATATTTTAGATCCATGTTATCTCTTCATCAGTTCCCTTCATGTTTCCATTGACCGTAGCTATCTGCGGAACAAATTCAGCCAATTTGTTTCAATCACAGATATTATTGCTACATTATATCCAAAAATATGAGTGCTAAATCATGATTCTATAGGTATGGTATCTAAGAAAATCATGATTCTATAGGTATGGTATCTAAGAATAGAGTTCGCCTCAGTCAAACAGAGTGAATCATTAGACCTCTGCTTATGTGATCTGTCCCAAAATATATCAGGTCTGTGACCCCCCCCCCCCCCTCCAAATGCTTACTTATTAAATTCAGCTACAATTATACCACAATATTGAAGTGATAAGTACCCATCTTTTGTGGGGGAGCTGTTACAACATTTGTCAGATCATCTGAATTATTTATATGATAATTTTCATTTCTCCGTCAGGGTGGTAGATTTGTATTTTCAACTTTGTCATTCATTAGTCATATTAATACTGGAATTTTCATGATTATCGTTATTTTCATTTGGTTAATTACTGATGCATCTAACGATTCTATTAATATTAATTTGATATTAATATAATACGATCTCATTAGCTTTGTGATATCTATCTCAGGTATGGTTGTGAATGGATTATTTTAGATATATGTTATCTTATCATCAGTTTCCTTCATGTGTCCATTGACCATGGCTATCTGCGGAACAAATGCAACCAATTTGATTCAATCACAGATATAACTCCTTCCTATAACAGGAGAATTTCCTGTCAAAATCACATTAATGAGGCTCTTAACACAGCAGTAATCATCCAGAAATATCGTCCCTTTGTTAACAATCAGGTTTTAATTCATCCTAAATTGTCCAGGTAATTGCTAGGTTTGCTGGCCGAATCAAGATCAATTACTGTTTCCACACACTCCCTCTTATAATCATCTATTTTCAATTTCATGTAGGGATAAATAGGCGGGTGTAATCACACATACGGGTAGAACGAGTGACAGGGGACATCGGCCAATGATAAGGGGCAATTCTCATTGGCTAAAGGTGAGGCATTGTCCGCCTATCACCTGGCTAAGCATATAGAGGCGTGTGATTACAAAGGAAGATATTTCTATAGAGTGTGACTTGATTCCATAATTAAGCATTTAAATTTACATGCTATAACGGTGTCTAGTGTGAATAGGCGGGCAGTTTATAGGCTGCCTGGCCGTGGATGACGATCAATAATTCTTATTTTTCATTAATAATGCTTGGCGCTGTATGGCGGCACACGCCCCGTTTCACCTCAGCACGTGAGGTAAATCGCGGTGGATCTATAATAGGTTTACGCCAGGTTAACACAGCTAAGTAGCGACATTTCACCGGGACAGTAAAGGTGGCAATATGTGGCTGGAGCGTGACTGTTCGTTACCGTGTTTCAAATATTCTCATTCATGTGGGCCCGTGTTCCCTGAGTTCCGTAAAGTGTGTGACAATTTTCCTAATTACACAGGTATGTTTACTGTTATTAATTCTCACTGGTATTATCTTCTGTTCAATATTTCTAAATTATATGTATAATTGAGAAATCATTTTAGATAACATCAATGCATTAATTACAGGTAGTTAAACTCACAAAGAATCTATACTTCCCTGATATTTGATGTATGAAAATGGTGTTTGTCTGATGAGAGACTATTCCTAATTATGCCTAAATTAATTATCATAACTTTTCCCTGGTTTTATCTTCTATTGAATATGACTTTCTAACCATGTGTATTTGGTGTGGATGTTTCTTACAATTTTTCGGTCATTTATTTTTTGCTCACCTGAACACATTAATTAACCCTTTCATGACTGGTGCTTCATGAAATTTATCTAAAAACCTGTGCCAATGCATTATCTTATATGTGTGAGTCTCCCATATGGAGCCTCACATATATAAGAGAATACATTGGCCTAACAACATTTACCTTGACCTTATTAGCCAGTGCATTTCTTATATATGTGAGGCTCTTTATAGGAGACTCGCATATATATAAGAGAATGCACTGGCACAAGATCTTTAATGCTGCACCAAAGCAGATCCTGTCATGAAAGATTCAAACATGGTATAAGTTATTTGAGTCATTATTTAGAAAGAAAATTATAATACTAACATGGTTTATAAGTCTGAAAAGGCATAGTTCCTGTGTTATCAATTTTCAATTCTTTTATTTTTAGCTTAAATATATCTAAATATATCTAAATATAAGTTTTTCTTCCCTGCTAAATTTACAAAGAAAATATAACTCAAACTTCAATGCTGTTTCCTATATAGATTGAATTAAAAATAATGAGTCATTTATAAATACAAATTTTCTAAAACTATATTTAACCTTTTAAAATATATTTTATCCAGTTTTGAAAACTTAAAAGTGTCACACGTTATGACTCTTATTTACTTGATTAAAAATTACTCAATCTGTATGTATAGGTTGAGTTTATTATATATATTATAATATAGATTCGATTCGATTTTATATGATGATTTTAGTCAGTTTACATGTAGAACATTTGAGACAAATCTAAAGCCAAACAGTCTGATTTATAAAATGTTCCTGTTTATCATTGCTGAAGGGTTTACAGTTAGTTTACACTCAAAAAATTGTTACAGACAGAAAACCATCACTTTATTTGTCTATATGAAGAGGTTCAATAAGTTAATAATGCCATGTCACATTAAAACTACAAATAAAAATACAAATATTTTATCATCCTGATGAGAAATGAGTGCAGTGTGATTATCATGTATGAAAATTCATACAAGTGAACAATTCAGAATATGGTCTGCTTTCAACATCAAATACTATACTTTGTATAATCAGCTTAAAAGTCCATCCATATATATCGTGGGAATGCAGGGACGGCGTATGAATATATAATTAGCAGATAGCTGAATTCTAAATTGTGACCCGCCATATGAAATCCAGTCGTAAGTCGGGATTTTTTTACCCTGTGCCAATGCATTCTCTTATATATGCGAGTCGACCATAGGTCGCATCGCATATATAAGAGAATGCATTGGCCTAACAATTTTTTACCATTTTTTTAAAATAAATGTTTCTTACAATTTTTAGAACATAAAATAAAAAACATCCATTACCCTGCAGGGAGCCCCACACATATATAGAAGCATATAGAAGAGTTTTGTCTGCTCATGTTTGTCTGGGGCTCTGTATGGGTGAAATTATAAAATTGTTAAATAATACAAGAAAAAATTATTAAAATTGTAAAAAATTGTTAGGCCAATGCATTCTCTTATATATGCGAGGCGACCTATGGTCGACTCGCATATATAAGAGAATGCATTGGCACAGGTAAAAAAAATCCCGACTTACGACTGGATTTGATATGGCGGGTCACAATTGAGCTATCTGCTGATTATATACTATACTTTGTGATCGGGAAGTAATATTGATACATAGTATAATTTGTGATCTAAGACATTGATTACACACAATATATTGGTATTAAATTTTAAGATTCATTTGGTGCCAATTCACAACATTAGCACCAACACCAACAATACTGACATGTGCACCACCTGACTCACAATACCCCCTCACCCACCGGCCACTACCCTCATTCCCTCTAATGCCCCACCACTCTACCCCCCACCAACACCAACAATACTGACATGTGCACCACCTGACTCACAATACCCCCTCACCCACCGGCCACTACCCTCATTCCCTCTAATGCCACACCACTCTACCCCCCACCACCCCCCCCCCCCCACCACCCTATCCCTAGCTCAGAATTCGTATTACCTCACTGATGGCAACTTGTTGACGCTTACAGTAATGCCCTAAGTAATCGACCTCTTAACCAAAGCAGAATTATGGGTAACTTTTCAGGATTTAGTCGGAAATATGGCTTGTTGCCATTCAACAGAAAGCTCTCGCTAGGGCATTACTGTATTTGCACTGACAGTAAATCGGACATCAGTTTGAGCAGAAAACAAAGAAGATATTTGTAAAAAAAAATATATTTATTAACCCTTTCATGAAGGAAGCTGTGCTGGTGTAGCATTAATGATCCTGTGCCATTGCATTCTCATATATATATGCGAGTCCCCCATTGGGAGCCTTGCATATATAAGAGAATGCACTGGCTTAGAATGTCAGGGTAAATATTGTTAGGGCAATGGATTCTCTTATATTTGCGAGGCTCCCTATAGGAGATTCACATATTTAAGAGAATACATTGGCACAGGGTTTTCGCATAATTTCAGGAAGCTCCAGTCATGGAAAGGTTAAGTAAACTAATAATGCGAGATCACAAGAGGCTATCATTGTGATCTAGAACGCTTCAGTCATTGTTTCAATGTATTCTTTTTGGTAGAATTTTTTTTTTTTTCTCTTCTTCAAAAATTGCTTATAATGTTATGTTATGCTAATGCCAATACTAGCACTAGATACCATTTGGGTTGGGTGTTGTCAGGCCTCAAATTATAGTGCCAGACATTTGCAGAATGATGTCCCCAGAGGGTGAATTTGTCCCCAAATTCATCCTCTGGAGTCCTCATTCTGCATGGCCTCATCTGCTATGGGAGACCTAGACTCAGATTTTAAGTCCCAGATGGTGAAGATGGTGATGTGCACCCATTGGGGATATAGATATACTAAACTAATAAAGGAAAAGAAACTTTCTGAAGAAGTTTCTAAAGAAACTAAAACATTGTTAATAAAGATGAGGCCTAAGCAGAATGAGGTCCCCCAAAGGGGGAATTTAGTGATGTGGTTAATGAGTCGATTATTTAGGGCATTACTGTAGTTTATGAAATATTAAACTATCTTTGCACCATTTTAACTTTGCCAGCACTGGTTTATAATACTCAGAATGGCCAGAAAGCAACTAAAATGAACAGACTCTTTTAATTTGATCTTGGTTAACCTGGGAATACCTTATTTATGACTTGCCTTCAATGATTAAGTACCGTTAGATGCTTGTGTGAAATTTAATTATGATTCTAGGGATGATTGTCAGTGTTTAGTAAAATACAAAAGATCGTTTGTCTTTGTCACGGGCAGGTTTGCCAAAATTAATTTAAAACCTCACTTAACAAATTGTTTCGGCAACACAATGGGAGATAGGACATCAAAGAGAGATGCATATGTGACGTTCTGAGCCTTGCTCTCCACATCTGTCCGACTATTTCCTTATACAGAATTGGCCAGGTGGGATAGAGTAATTCAACAGTCCAAATGGGTACCTGTTAATTAAGCCGAGATACAAACTCACAACCTGTCCGCTTTTGTAACTGGATTAGGCACCTCCAATGATTCTTAATTAACGTGAATAAAGGAAGCATTGTGTTTGTAACGGGTAATTCTGGATGCCGGCTTCTTTGATCGTGTATATTAGAAACCGCTTCTGACGTTTGGTTTATTTGGGTAAAATTTTCTTCTACATGACTAGTCTGGGAACTTAAGGACCATCTGTTTGAATAGAGATATCGTACATCTGGTTTGGTCTTTGAGAGGTTGGGGGCGAAAGCATGTAAGTTTCAAAGAGAGAAAAGTCACGTTTTCACGGGGTGGGGCCTGCATATAAGTTTCATATAGAGAAAAGCCACTTCTTTCTATGATTATTGGGGAGAATGTGCTGTTAAGAATCAAGGGGTCACCAATATTTTTCGAGCCATTCAATTTCGCAATATTCATGACATTTTGCAGCTTTGCACAGAAATCAACTCGATATGAATTCGTATCAAGTTCAATGAAACTTAGTTAACCCTTTCTTTACTAAATGAATTCTCCCACTCAGTTATAAAAGTATGTATTGGAATGGAGGGGTTTTCAGGAAAAATATGCAGACAACAGATAAAAAAATAAAAGTGCTAAAGGAGTCCAATCTTTTGAAGGGAAATATGTTCAGATAATAAGTTCAACAAATGACCTATGGTCATTAGTTGAACTTATTATTTGAACATTTCCTAAGGGAACTAGTCATCGATGAGTACAGTAATGCCCAAAGTATATGACCCTTTAACAATAGCAGAATTATGGGAAATTTTTCAGGATTTAGTTGGAAATATGGCTTGTTGCCATTCATCGGAAAGCTCTCACCGAGAGCTTTCCGATGAATGGCAACAAGCCATATTTCCGACTAAATCCTGAAAAATTACCCATAATTCTGATGTGGTTTAGGGGTCGATTATTTAAGACATTACTGTAATTATTATAGGACGAGTTAATTAACCACTTTGAGACATCACTGATTTGATTCTGGGGGGAGATATTTATAGAAAATAGATGAATAATGCTCCCATTGTACAAACCTTATCGACAATTTACACAAGGAGAAAATCAATTGATCAATCGTATTTGATACCGAAGTGCTAATCTCACTTTCTTTAATTAAACTCAGAGTGCCGAAAGGTGTATTTTTCTCACAGGAATTGGAATACTGAGATTTTGCTTCCCGTTGTTAAGCATTCGATCAATAAGACCTGATTTGTCAAGTTTGTTTCCATTGTTAGAACTTGAGGCGTTTTCTTCAGAATCAGATCATCTGTCAGCTGATATTATTCCTCGTAACGCGATCGACTCGATATTCACTCGTTACAATCACTGTGAAGAACTGATTATTGCATTTGATATTTGGTTAAAATTGAATTTTTCTAACGGGTTCTGATCACTTTTGATGGCTATTGTTCGTATCATTATTTGGCTGTTGACCACAGATCTAATAACATCGGCTTCAAACGCTGGTATTTTTCTAACGGGTTCTGATCACTTTTGATGCCCATTGTTCGTATCTTTATTTGGCTGTTGACCCTAGATCTAATATCATCAGCTTCAAATGCTGGTTTGTTTTGAGTGTCTCCTGATAGTTAGTATGAACTATGAACAATATAGAACTACAGTTGTAAAATCTTCAATATTCTCATCATTGTTTGAATTTCTAGTAATATTTCGACATATTGGGAAGTTGACTTAGAGAAATTCAGGCTCTGCTGTTTGTAGCGGTTTCTTGCAGGTGTTGAAATTCACATATTCTGCCATTTTTCTGAAGTCACTGTTTTCTTTAATCAATGCTTGCAGTTTCCACTACTATAGGTCATAGTTTAACAATTCCATGACCGGAGCTTCCTGAAATTTAGCGAAAACCCTGTGCCAATGCCCATAGGGAGCCTCGCATATATAAGAAAATACATTGGCCTAACAATATTTACCTTGACCTTGTATGCCTGTGCATTCTCTTATAAATGGTATGCCTATAAGAGAATGTACTGGCACAGGGTCTTTAATGCTGCACCAGTGCAGCTCCTGTCATGAAAGGGTTAAATTATATTTGCTTCAGGAGTTTGTTGTTCTCATTTCAACACATAACAAAATTCAGGAGCCAACAACTGAAATGCTTAGGGGGAGGGGAGGACAACTATTTGAACTTGTGAGTTTCCACATTTATACTACCTCCCATATTATATGAGAGAAATATTAATAATTCATCATTAATTAATAAGACTTCAAGGCAGATGTGTCCATGTCTATATAATGTGAGGAGTATATAGAAGAAAAAAACAAAAAAATATTGTCATTACTGGAGACAATTGTGCTCCTAATCTGAAGGAGTCATTATTTTTGCATTCTTGTTTTTTTTCTTCAGATTTAATAGTTCATTTAATAAACCTTCACACATAGCTCTGTTTATTTATTGTTTTGTAATGTAACCTATTGCTTTTTGTCCCAGAAACCTGCCCATATGGCATTTCAGCAAGATATAAAACTATGCAAAAAAATACATAATACTAGTTTTGATTAATATCAGATAATTAAACTGAGTGCTGACCTACAATACATCTCCAAAACCAAACAAGAGCCAGGATGTTTATCTGAATCATCTACCTTATTTATTACTCAAGTTCGGTGGTGTGAATAATAGCCACATGGTCAGACAAGAGATGCAAACAAGGCGTCAGACAATAGACAATGATACAAATCATCTGAGATATACAATAACACACAGAAAATCAATCGATCTAACTGCTCTACAGAGAGAGTTAATCTCACAATATCGGCAACGTTTCTCAATAGCAAAGCGTTACTGTAATTAGAGACATACAATGGATTTAATATCATTATAAAATTTGATCAAATCTCATGGACACCCCCATCTGGCTAGGTTTGCACCTATCTTAATAAAGGCCTATTAGTCGAGGTAGTGATTTTTGATTATTCCCGATAAACATTATCATAAAGGATTTACGGCTGTGCCTAAATTATCTCTCCACATTACCGTGAAGACCTATTATAGTCCCCGAGAAATGTTGCCATCTGGGCCCTAGTTTCGACATCTGTCCTAGTTTGTATTTCTACTTAATATGGCGGAAAATTTACATATAGATTTAAGGTGAATAGTAATCGGCTGAGTCACGCGTATTAAGTTGATTGAATATTTTTAAATGTCAGATTTCAAATTCTTGTTTATGTTCTTTCACTATAGAAATTTTGAGAGTCTCATAAATTATCTTGTAGCCCCACAAGGTAGAACATTTGCAGTGTATTGTGTTTCCAAATGTCATGTTTAAATTAATTTACTGCAGCTGTTTAAAAAAAAAAATGTTAACATGCAAAATATGCCATATGTGCCATGTTAACTGCAATCCCGTATGCAGGAAATGCACAATATTGAGATATTCTTTATGGAAATGTCCATTACAAGATCCCATAATGCAGTTGGTGTTTCGCATATTTTAGCAATTTTAACACTACACTTGGAAGAGAATGCTGGCAAATTATTTTGTCATGACAAATACAAGTAAAACAGGTTTAGTCCGAGACACTATATTAAGCAGCTCTTAATTTAAATTCACCATGTTTATAGCAAAAATTTACAAAGAACTAAGTTTTCTATGAATTTATGAACCCCTTCTTATCCTGAGAACTTGACAAGATTTATAGTAATTACTAAGTTTAATATAAGGCTTAAAGATCATGTTGTTTTAAAACGTCCCAAATTAAGGAGTAAATATTACCATTTGTGTGGAGTTCAGATGTTTGTATTTTCTAAAATATTTTTATTAAGAGAATGCATTGGCACAGGGTTTTTGCAAAATTGAATGGAAGGGTTTGTTATTTATAAATGATAATGTTAAAAAAGATGAATTTGACATTCTTAGAATACTACCCAAGCATCCAAAACACATCCAAATTTTCATCTATTTCAGTTGATGACGATGATGAAGACGATGATCTTAGTTTGACAAAAGCAAATAGAAAAAATGAGCTGACTTCGCCGCAGAATTTGAATGGTTGCCATGACAGTAGTTCTAGTGGTGGGAGTGGCAGTGAAGAAGAGCATCACGATAGTGACATCGAAAATCAAAGGGACACAATCAACAGAGACATCGCTAAGAGGTCAGAGGTCAAGACACAAGGTACGTTAGGTACGCTGCAAGAAATAACCTGTAAGCATTGCATGAGGCCAAAAAAAAAACCTCTTTGTTTCCGATACCCTTCCTAGCTGAGATTTTCTTGCTTGCCTCAATTTTAGTTTTTCAATTTTCTTCAGAAGTCTAGTCTATAGTTACCTGTAAGAGTGTCAATGTGGATATTTATCATTTTCCCAATCCCAAAAGCAAATATAAGTTGGTTATTGGGCTCAACGTTGGTAGAGATCTTACTGCAGAGTGAATTAATTCAAGGGACGGATTGTTTTTATCCAATGCTTGGTTAATTTTCAATGCACATTGATCTACCATATTCCATGGGACCGTGACTACACTATTATATCATTTACGGCTGAAAGATTTTGAAGAAAGAAAAAAAATCCCTGCCTGCCTGTCTGGAAAATTATCCCAATGTTATCGGAAACAGAGAAGTTTTTTGTTTTGACCTGAGTCCAAGCCTTGAAATAGTGTGTCTGTCATTTGCAGAATGAGGTCCCCAGAGGGTGAATTTAGTGATACTACCCTGCATAGCGGGCTAGCATCACTTAATTCACCCTCTGGGGACCTCATTCTGCTGAGGTGTAAGCAGAATGAGGTCCCCAGAGGGTGAATTTGGTCATGCAAGCCCGCTATGTGGGGTAGCATCACTAAATTCACCCTCTGGGGACCTCATTCTGCAAATGACAGACACACTATTTCAAGGCTTGGGCCTGATGCTTTGGTCATGATACTAGGCCTGAATATATTATGCGGGACATTTGCAGAATGAGGTCCCTAGAGGATGAAATTAGTGCCAATACCACGCACAGTGGGCTAGCATCACCAAATTCATCCTCTGGAGACATCAGTCTGTGCTATGGGAGACCTTTATTCAGATTTCAGTTCCCAGATGGTGAAGATTTTGATGTGCACCCATTGGGAACCTCGATTATGCTGTGTGTCGTCTGCCAACATCACCAACTCCAACTGGGGAACTTCAATCTGATCCCAGTTCTCCCATTGCAGTTGAGGCTTAAGAAGAATGAGGTTACCAGAGGGTGAATTTGGTGATGCTAGCCCATCATGCGGGATAGCGTCACTAAATTCACCCTCTGGGGACCTTATTCTGCAAATTTCAGACTTACTATTCCAAGGCTTGATAGTTTAATATTTATTGATAAACTCTTACATCGTTATATCTTTATGTTCATTCCAGAGAGTGCTGAAAAACCAAAATGTGAAAGTATAGATGTAAAACCAACAGAGCGAGACCTCATCCAAGCCAATGGAACAGACCTCATCCAAGCTAATGGAACAGCTTTCGTCATTCCCGAAGCAACAAGCGATCACGAAGAGGACCACAGCGGCCATCCTGATGGTAATATATATTATTGAATTGTTGAAATTATGTTATTTAATGAATTTGATTATTCGAATATACCACACTTTCTGTTGAAATGTATGGAAAGTGCTTGGCAGTTTTATCTATGATTTCAATAAGTATTTGCTGTCATTTAATTTGGTGACAATATAACTTCCCTGACTTCATGTTCAAGAGAAAATTATATTATACAGCAGATGAAAAATCTAGGTGTGGAATAAATACAGAACACAACTCGCATCATAATCTAAAATATTTTATCAAACTCAATTGCTGACGGCATATAGTCATATTTCACTCAAGCTTCGCTTTTGTGAAAATATACCTATGCGTATGTAACTCATTGGATAAAAGATTCTTGATTAAGAATCGTGTTGTGTTCTGTCTTGTTACAACAGGCTATGATGGGTCTGCAGATTGTCTTGATATTTGTTGATCAAAGTTTTTTCACATTTAATTTCAGATTCCAGTTACAATGTTGAAGAATGTCCATTAAAATGTCCCTACTGCTTACAAGTCTTCGTCAAAGCATCCGTTCTTCAAGACCATATGATATCAGAGCACACGGAGAAGCCGCTAAAATTCATGTGTCCGAAATGTGAGGAGGTGTTTATTTCGAGAATATACCTGGGGAAGCACCTAGCGCTCCATTCACCTACCTCTCAAGCATGCAAAGTCTGTAACAAAAGTTTCGCTAACGTCTACCGCCTTCAGCGTCACATGATAAGTCATGACGAAAGCACGATTTTACGGAAATTTAAATGTCCGGAATGTGAGAAGGCGTTTAAGTTCAAGCATCACCTAAAGGAGCATATTCGCATACACAGTGGCGAGAAACCGTTCTCGTGTCCGAACTGTCAAAAACGATTCAGCCATTCAGGATCTTACAGCAGTCACATGACTTCGAAAAAATGCTGGATAATGAATATGAAAGGACGACGAGTTGATAAGAACGGAAACGCGGAGAGTACTTTGGCGTACACTCCACCCAGGATTCCAGTCAGTGGGATGCCAATGCAACCTGGAATGCATCCTATGTACTCTCCTCATTTCATTCCGAACACGAACAGCGTCACAGGCTACTTTGCACCAGCAAGCACACCCAATTACGTGCCTTTCCAATTGTTCCCGCCAAAATCATCGCCAATCCATTCACCACTTAAAGATCTTCCGAAATGTGATTCCGTTTCTGTATGCAGTCCTTCATCAATTCTGCGCGATCAGATTTCACCAGATATAAATTATAACACAAAATTTACGCCAGAAAATTTGACCAATGGACATGAAGAAATCAAGCACGAGAAATCATTTGAAAATACTGACGAGACCGACAATAAAAGTATGAAATCAGCTGACGAATCTACTGATTGTGACGGCCATGATACGTCATTGGAAAGATCGCCGAAACCACACAGCGATGAATTGGATCAGTCGGAAAAGAGCAACAGTAATAAAACAACGGAAGATCTTCTTCGTGATTTAATAAAGATGTCCGATTCGAAATCTGAGAGCAGTGAAAAAGAAGCAGCTAATAATTTTACGACAATCAAAAGTGAAGTACGAAATGAAGATGCTGAGAATTCGGATGATGATGAAGAGCAGCATGAGGAGATGGATAGCGTGGAAATGAAGTTTGAGATGTCCGAGGAGGAGCAGAGATGTAGGTTTTGTGATAAGCCTTTTGACAATCCAGTCGTTCTGCATCAACATGAGAGGTATCTATGCAAGAGAAATGGTGACATAAACCATCATATCGGCGTCGGCGACAGTCCTCGCAGGTCACTCAGTGGGTCGAATTATGCGGGTAGTATATACATGTCACAAGGCGAATCGGTCGACGGAGAAATCGAGGAGCTCTTCAAGGAAGAAGCTGATAGTAAAAAGCTGAGAATGCGATCGATGATAACCGACGAGCAGTTACGCATTCTAAAGACATATTACCTGAAGAATTCTCGGCCAACAAAAACTGATTTGATCAAGATTGGAAACGAAGTTGGCTTTGCAAAGAGAGTTGTGCAAGTTTGGTTCCAAAATATGCGAGCTCGTGATCGTAGAAAGGTCAAAGACGTCTGTCATGGTTTCAAGGATGTTTGTCATGGCATCAGGGATTCCTATCATGCTGGTCAGACTGCTAAACCATATGAAGAGTCGATGATGCTCAAGGCTTCGTCTTACATTCCCGTAGTTCCGCAGCCATTTGCCGCTTCGATGCAGCCGAAGTGTAATGGACAGATCGTGCCGCAGCCATTTCCGCGGACCACTGCAGTGTGTTCTATGCCCGAATCGGACCAGCCGCTCGACTTGTCAATCAAGAAGTCAGATCCGCCATTAGCTCACCATAATCCCATATCACCGAAACCCTCATTCTATCAGCGTCAAGAAGAAGCGTTAAATTTAAGCTGCAAAAATTTAATGAGGGAAGAAAAACAGGAAATACGGCCTGAGTTTCAGTCGAGTTTAAACGATTCGAGACTTTATAAGTTTCTGCAGCAGAATGGTCTGTTTAATATGCATCTTCAAGGTCGAATTCCGCCTGGTCTGACATCATCAATGACATCATCGTTATCGCACCAGCTCAGCCTATTGAAAGCTACATCACCGTCGCATCCTCTTCTGTCATCATCACCCGATCGAATGTCCAGAAATTCTCTGACACCAGAGAAGTTGTCGAGGTCAATGTCGTCTTGCTGCGATAGTTCCGACGAGAAACCTGAATCGGAGCACACCGAAGGCGATCGACTAATCATTGACGAGGAGCGAATTAACAGCTGCAACATGATACCTACGAGTCTCGGAGAGATCGACGCCACCTGTAACCTAGCAACCCTGGCTGAAGTTAGCATCAAAAGTCTCATGGAACATACTTTCGCCGATGATGATGATGACAAATTCAACAAAAGAAATCGAAAAAAGTCCTGGCGGCAGGTAAGTCAGGTAATCACTTAGCTATATTTAACATAATTTTGTTTGATTTCTCCCAACCGATCCCACTAATAATTAAATAAAGTTATGCCGATAAATTCACCCTCTGGGGACCTCATTCTGCAAATGCCAGGCACCTTATACTCAGACTGGAGTAGTTCCCTTAGGAAATATTCCAGTTTGTTATGCCCCCGATAGTCGACGTCTCTGTCCGTACGTCCGTCCGTACAAACATTTTGCATTATTGTTCAGCAACCGCTGGGCAGATTTAGCTGATATTTGGTATGGTGATAGAGCAGCATGTGGGAACAGCTACATGCATAGCGCTGGTTTCGTCCACCCATTTTCACCAGAGTTATGGCCCTTTTTTTACTTAGAAAATTCAATTTTGTCCGTCCGTACAAACATTTTGCATTATTGTTCAGCAACCGCTGGGCAGATTTAGCTGATATTTGGTATGGTGATAGAGCAGCATGGGTGAACAGCTACATGCATAGCGCGGGTTTCGTCCACCCATTTTCACCTGAGTTATGGCCCTTTTTTTACTTAGAAAATTCAATTTTTCTCTTGTTTTTTGGGTTTCCAGATGATAGCGTGAGCTTTGGTGGTACGATTTTTGTGGATCAGTTATATGAAAATACATGTCAAGTGCGAATTTGGGTATGATCTGATGATTTTTGCCAGAGTTATGGCCCTTTTTTCAACTTAGAAAATTTGAATTTCAGTTGTTTTTGGGTTTCCGGATCGCTTGTTTTTGGGTTTCCGCGTCCATGCTTAATCCGAATTGCTACGGTCGGGGGCAAATGCCACGCGACAGCATACCTCTTGTTGAACTTATTATCGGAACATTTCCCACCAACGAATTTGAATTCTTCAGCACTTGTGTTATAATTTCGTCATACTGCTGTCTGCTCATTTTATCTGAATACCCCTCCCGATGAATAATAGACCATTCCAATGTATATTTTTATAACTGAGTGAGAGGATCCATTTAGTATAGAAATGGTTTAATTTTAGCATGATATATTGCAGTTTTTTCTGCACAGTAATGCCCTAAATAATCGACTCCTTAACAACAGCAGAATTTATGGGTAACTTTTCAGGATTTAGTCGGAAATATGGCTTGTGCCATTCATCGGAAAGGTCATATTTCCGACAAAATCCTGAAAAGTTACCCATAATTCTGCTGTGGTTAAGGAGTCGATTATTTAGGGCATTACTGTACATTTTATTTGAAATGATTCCATTATTTTATTTTATTTTTTACCTATCATACAGGCAGAAGCAGATGAAATTGACCATGACGTGGAGTTCGAGGAAAGTTGTGGATCTGGCGAAGACGACGAACCAATGAGAAAAAAGAGACGATCGTGGAAAAACCATAAGGTGGATTCGGAGGAGGGTCTTTATAAGTGCGATCAGTGCGACAAAATGTTCAGCAAACAGAGCTCATTGGCGCGGCACAAATATGAACATTCTGGTGAGTTTCTCGTCAACTCACATACAAGGCTTGAAATAGGGTGTCTGTCATTTGCAGAATGAGGTCCCCAGAGGGTGAATTTAGTGATGCTACCCCGCATAGCGGGCTAGCATCACCAAATTCACCCTCTGGGGACCTCATTCTGCTGAGGTGTAAGCAGAATGAGGTCCCCAGAGGGTGAATTTGGTGATTCTAGCCCGCTATGCGGGGTAGCATCACTAAATTCACCCTCTGGGGACCTCATTCTGCAAATGACAGACACCCTATTTCAAGGCTTACTCACATAAACACTCTCTACATGTAAATATAAAGTTATAAATTAGAATAAATTTTTGAATTCTTGATTATCATACCCTCAGGCCTCAGAATGAGGACCCCAGAGGGTAAATTTAGGGTAAAATTATCCCACACAGTGGACTAGCATCACTAAATTCACCCTCTGGGGACCTCATTCTGGTTAGGCTTCATCTTCTCTGGAAAGTATCTTTAGTATCAAATTAACAAGTTTAGAAAGATTTTTTTCAATTAATTAATCGATTCTGATAAATAAAGCATCTCTTCAAGAAATGTTGTTGTTGTTGCTGAAATGATACAGGATTTTGCACCTTTAACTCATCACCTGACATTTTTTTTCAGGAGCTCGTCCTTTCAACTGTGACCAATGTGGAAAAGCATTCAAGCATAAGCACCATCTAACGGAGCATCGACGTCTCCACAGCGGCGAGAAACCCTTCCAATGTAAAAAATGTGGTAAGCGTTTCAGCCACTCCGGATCATTCAGTCAACACATGAACCACCGTTACAAGTACTGTAAACCATCCAAATCTGATGGCGAGGACTGAATACTGTTAACATTCAGTCAACACATGAATCATCGCTACAAGTACTGTAAATCATCCAAATCTGATGGCGAGGACTGAATACTGTTAACATTCAGTCAACACATGAATCATCGCTACAAGTACTGTAAACCATCCAAATCTGATGGCGAGGACTGAATACTGTTAACATTCAGTCAACATCTGATGGCGAGGATTGACTGGTAACATTCAGTCAACACACGAATCATCGTTACTACATATACTGTAAACCATCCAAATGACGAGGACTGAATACTGTTAACATTCAGTCAATGCATGAATGAATCAACGTTATAAGTTCTGTACACAATCCATTTCTGATGGCGCGGACTGAAGACTGGTAACATTCAAGGATTAAAGTTAACTCATGTTCGACTATAAAGACTGCAATATCTTGAATTTGTAAGATTGATATTTGCATCTATTCAGGATTGCTTAGAAAGTATTTGAAACACTATTTGAAACATATTCCATCATGTTGCCATGGTAATAACTATAAATATTGTCAATAGAGCCAGCCATTTCATGTTATCATAATCATCTGAACTTAAAGGAAAATCGTTGTGTAAATCCATGAAGATGGTTTGAATGAACTTAAACAAATATAGATCAAGTGCAACCTCATATAAGATGAAATACAGTACACTGAGTAAGCTACTATTATTAGGCCATGCAATGTCATGTTCCCGTTTCTCAGGCCAAAACAAATTGAAAGCATGCGCGCATGATATAATCAAATTTTGTGTTTCTGGGGCTCATGCAAAAGAAGCATTCCATTATCTGAATCGTCTATTTTTGGGTTTAAAGGGGATTGTACCCTAAATGCGGTCGTTTATGGAACCATCTCCTTTTATAGCAACTACCAATGGTGCTTAAACCTAAGGCAGGTGAATGACGTCATATAATTTTTTCTATATCCATCAGTGATTTTTCAAGATCGCGGGTATAGATTTTGGAGAGATTGTCACGTGACTTCCGGTTAGCAACCGTGTGGAGATTGCAAAACATGCGGAATTGGAAATGAAGCATCGCGATAAAAATGAAAGTAACTACTTCACAACTTAGGAAGAATCCACATGTGATTTTAAGTCTATTAATTTCATTTAGACCAATTTCGGTGGTCAGTTTAATGAAAACGAAAAATGAAGAAGTCATGATGATAATACAGACACGATTTTACAATCCACGACACGTCTTGTCAATTTGGCATGTCGTCTCCGCTATGACCACTGCATGATGTTACATAAATTATTCTTAGCGTAATGTCGCCGAAAAAAGGCAAATTTGAGGCACATCATGTGTGGTTGCTCCACTACGTGTCACATACGATTCATATTACTCAACAGAATATATGCAACAAATGAATAAATATGAGCCATGGATGAATGTAAATACACTCATGTGCTCTATTAACAATGCAAACAACATGGTAATGAAAATGAATTTATGACTGGAGTCCCATAAATGGCTGGATTTAGGGTATAGTTAACACCAATGACAGTGTTTAAAACGGAAATTTGAATCATATACGGGTTTGTTTGATCTCACTTGTATAACAAAATAATTCATACTGATTAAAAATATTTTGGACAGATTTATCGCGGTTAAAAAGGTTGCACATGTGCATGGTTTCGAGACCATGCATGTGGGCTTGAGAAACGGGAATATCACTTTGCGTGACCTAATGTGCTAAGAGTGTTTCGATAAATAAGCCTGATGTACATATTAAAAAAATGTCATTCCATATGCATTATATATACACTACTTGACAGGGTTTATACCCATAATACATATATTTGCATAATAAATACAAATTATGCATATTTTGCTATACATATTTTGATGTAAACATTTTTATCTCTGTTAAAAAGTGCTTTGTTGTTGTCGGTCGTTTAATGTTAACCCTTCCATGACTGGAGCATCCTGAAATTTTGCGAAAAACCTGGTGCCAATGCATTCTCTTATATATGCGAGTCTCCCATAGGGAGCCTCGCATATATAAGAGAATACATTGGCCTAACAATATTTATCTTGACCTTGTAAGCCAGTCAATTCTCTTATATATGCGAGGTTCCCTATGGGAGACTGGCATATATAAGAGAATGCACTGGCACAGGATCTTTAATGCTGCACCATGGCAGCTCCCGTCATGAAAGTGTTAAGAATTTTGTCCCAAATTTGTTTTTTTCCAGACATTTCAAATGGCTTTGTTTTTTTGGATATATGAGAAGAAATGAGATATATTAAGTGTTTTATATATGGCAGATTTATGTGTTATATATATGGCATGTTACTATAAAAGAATATGTATGTAGATATATATATGGAGATTCAGTGATATTTTGAGAGGAAAGATATGAGTTTGTTTACTGAAATATTTCATGATGCCACTGGGGTTTCAGTAAAGATTTGTTGTTGTTGAAAGATATACTAAATTATAGACAAACTTCATCAACCAGCCGATTTGATGGATATGTAATAACTTTCTACTTATTATAGATAAATGAATATGAACTTATGAAGTGGCTACTGTCATTTACAAATCTATCATTGTTTGATCAAGATGTAGCTGCCAAGTAAAATATTTTAAATCGACTTAAGCATTTATTAGAGTGGTTCTGTTTGTAGCTTGTTACAAGCGGAACCAAAAATGTCTGATTCCAAAAAGTATACATTAACTTTACCATGAGAACATAGAATTGTACGTAAAATTCCTATCTTTTCTCTCAATATATAAGATTTTATTCCACTATGTGCTTAATTGACATGTAAACTGATCATGACGAGGGACCACCCATGACATTTGTATTTAGTCAGAATTGTTTCCATATTTTTACAAAGGTGTGAATGAAGCATAATATTTGTATATAAGAGCTAGCTATACTACACATTCTCTTCAAGTTGAATATAAACGTGTCATTCCTCTAATAACTGTCATTTTCAGTGTTCAGTACAAACAAATACATTTCATTCATCATGTATTGATGCATATTGTATCACCCCAAACTGTATAATACATTGTAATTCAGTTAACACAATTCAGTAATTCAGTTTATAATACATTGTAACACAAATGTCTGTACCTAAATTGAAAATAACTTTCAGCGATTCCTGGTTAACCAAAATTTTTCTCACACAAAAGAGATGATGGGCAGTTTGACTTGTAAATATAACTCGGCTAGCTCCTGCGAATTGCGCAGATCTCTGTTATTGGGTGGTATTGCCAGGTTAGTTCCCGATAATTAGAACATAAAACTGAAAGTATAGAATGAATCGGGAACTGTGAGAATGACTGTATATGAGCAAGTAATGCTAAGCACTCAGACCGGTTTCTCTATTTGAGACTTTCATATACAGTAATGCTCTAATTAATCGACCTCTTAACCAAAGCAGAATTATGGGTAACTTTTCAGGATTTAGTCGGAAATATGGCTTGTTGCCATTCATCGGAAAGCTCTCGGGGAGAGCTTTCCGATGAATGGCAACAAGGCATATTTCCGACTAAATCCTGAAAAGTTACCCATAATTCTGCTTTGGTTAAGAGGTCGATTAATTAGAGCATTACTGTATATGAGAATGCATTGACACAGGGTTTTCGTAAACATTTCATTGAAGGGTTAATCTTCTGGGAATATGTAATATTAGAATCACCCACTGACATATATCTTATTTGTGTTGCTAATGCATTCCACTAAAAATATGAATCCAGACTTTCAGGATGCAAGCAGGGAATTAATATTTATGCTCTAATCATCCTGTTTTGTGTGACCAGGATATGACCTACATATAGTAACTGTACATCTATTGCACATTCATTATGTGAATTCCTTGAATGGGTCTAGCTTAATATTACATGTAAAAGTCATTCTGCTCAAGGTCTCTGTTGCCTACCATAACCAGAGATATGTCTGTAAATGGTTCCACGCAGGAGAAAACAGTGTCTTGCATGTTTGATGATCGAGTTCTTGGAAAGGTGAATCCAATTTTCCATTTTATTTTTATCCAAAGTTGCCAAGTATCATGACAGTATTTTGTTGGTTCATTATTTGGATGGTTATTATAAAGGGTTGCTCATTTGCAGAATGAGGTCCCCAGAGGGTCAATTTAGTGATGCTACCCCGCACAGCGGGCTAGCTTCACCAAATTCACCCTCTGGGAACCTCATTCTGCTGAGTTGTAAGCAGAATGAGGTCCCCAGAGGGTGAATTTGGTGATGCTAGCCCGCTATGCGGGCTAGCATCACTAAATTCACCCTCTGGGGACCTCATTCTGAAAATGACAGACACCCTATTTCAAGGCTTGCCTCTAGAGATAAGGCCTGATAGAAATCAAAATGACTTGAATAATCAAATATTCTCATGCATTGCTATGTATGACATGAAAGTTTTCATTTGACCACCACGCCCATCATAAATTATAACTAACAAAATGCTGTCCTATTTCCTTTTGTTGTTTATATTGTTTGAATCCAGTTAATTATGTGCCAAATTGTATGAGTTAGCCAGAAAGCTGACAAATACTCAGTGAATCCCATGTGCCAAACTGTTGTATCTAGTCATTTGCATGTCTTTATATTACAATCACCATTGCATGTTTGCATGTTTCTTTTTCATGTTCACTTCCTTGCACATATCTTTTTCTTGAAGTCGCATATAAATCAGTGATGGACGGAGAGTGTTTTTATTTCTGACATTATTTTCATTTGGCCCGAGTTTAAAAAAAATAAATAGATTAAATGGCAGAAGTGTGTGAACTGGTTAGCGTTATAGCATGAGTTTGTCATGGTGCAATGGTACAAAGAGAACCGAAGGTACTTCGTGGCATGATAAACAAGTGATATAGCATTAACCAGTCCGCACCACTATGTCATTCTATATTTATTGCACACCCCGAAGACTTTAACTTGTGGTATACTGAAAATTAGGTCGACATTATTTCATTTAATAGAAAAAACTATAGTGATTTTTGTAGACTATATACATCATAAGAGTGGAGACATTTGTTACAGTTAATGTCGTCGCCAAGGATGTTGTCAAAGTAATTAGTTTGTATTTTCCAAGGACAAGACATATCTTTTTGTTGAACATTTTGAAACCTTCTGTATTTCGCAAAATAAAGCAATGTGTGCTGATGTGTGTGCAATAAATCTCAGAAGTTTTTTTTTTAAATTAATCAGGAAAATATCTTTTAGTATTTACTCAAGCAAGTTTCCTATATAATGTATTTAAAAATATTTTCACTGACTTTATTCAAAGTTTTATAATTTGGAAATTGTTAAATTAATCACAGTATTAAAAATTGCAGTCTTGGTTTTACGATTCATGTATTTATAACTAAATTTGTTTTTTTGTTTGTCTTCCAAATCAAATTTTCTTTTGTGCCAAATTTGAATTTTCACTAATTGCATGTTATATTAATACTTGTAAATATGTTCGATGTTTACAGTATTGGTCTTCCTGACCCATACTTGATGATTCCTATGTGCCAAATTTGATGTATGTAGTCATTTGATAATTGCATGTTATTTTTCTCGCATGGTAATCCAGTATTGCAGTACACAATGCTTATGCTAAATTTTTATGAATATTGCATAAATAGCCGAAAAAAATTCCGCTACCATTGGCACTAATTCTTGTCCATTATCATGTCAGGGTAAACAGCCAATCGATGGTGTTTTTAACCCTTCCATGATGGTAGCTTCCTGAATTTTTGCGAAAACCCTGTGCCAATGCATTCTCTTATATATGCGAGTCGACCATAGGTCGCCTCGCATATATAAGAGAATGCATTGGCCTAACAAATTTTATATTACTTTTTCTAATTGTTAAAAAATGTAAGAATAAATGATAAAAATTTATAAAAAATTGGCCAATTCATTCTCTTATATATGCGAGGCGACCTATGGTCGACTCGCATATGTAAGAGAATGCATTGGCACAGGGTCTTTAATGTTGCGACAGCGCAGCTCCCGTCATGAAAGGGTTAATTCCGGTGCTTGTCCATTATTATGTCAGGGTAAACAGCCAATCGATGGTGTTTTTAAAATTCAAATGATCTTCCTGAATATAGGCTTGAACTAATATAAGAGAGAGCACTCTATTTTCATTAAATATTTTATTCACGTTTGTTTCAAGAATTTTCAGATACATTCTGAATAATATCAGAATATAACCAAAATTCTTCAGAACAAGCCTTGAAATAGGGTGTCTGTCATTTGCAGAATGAGGTCCCCAGAGGGTGAATTTAGTGATGCTACCCCGCATAGCGGGCTAGTATCACCAAATTCACCCTCTGGGAACCTCATTCTGCTGAGGTGTAAGCAGAACAAGCCTTGAAATAGGGTGTCTGTCATTTGCATAATGAGGTCCCCAGAGGGTGAATTTAGTGATGCTACCCCGCATAGTGGGCTAGCATCACCAAATTCACCCTCTGGGAACCTCATTCTGCTGAGGTGTAAGCAGAATGAGGTCCCCAGGGGTGAATTTGGTGATGCTAGCCTGCTATGCGGGGTAGCATCACTAAATTCACCCTCTGGGGACCTCATTCTGCAAATGACAGACACCCTATTTCAAGGCTTGTTCAGAACAAATAGTGCCTAATAAAACTGTCCCTCCGATATTCTAATGTAAATAATAAAAGCATCCTTCATACTGCCAACTGGGTTATCATTTTGTTAGTTCTTGACAATTTTTTATTGTGAAATTTCCCATTTTTCACAAACCTTGTAAATATTCACAAATCTTCCACACCCATCACCAGAATGACTGCCGAGTCATGACATCTTTAATCTGATAAGTATTATATCAAAGTGCCAATGTTTTACTTCATTATTGTTTCTTCTTGTGCCAAACTCACCCCTGGTTAAGTGGTCCTGCTAATGTGCTATGATGTTGGTGTGTCCTGCTGAATTCCTATGATGACAAAAAGTACCGTTATTTTTTCTAAATAGTCATCTTGATTATGGTCAGTTTGAAACAACAAAGACACTCATTATTAAAATATTTTATAACATATAGGTTTTATGTTTTATACACATAATGGCTTTTCCTAGATTTGTTCAGATAAGCAAGACACCGCGAAACTAATAACTTTAGATAAAATAACGATAGTTTTTCTTAACTGCATCAGTTTGCCCTGCCAACATCATAGCAAATTAGCATGACCACTTGTCTAGAGGTGAAACTGTTACACATTCTAGTCACTTGCATGAGTTTTATGTTCGTTGAATTTTAATCTGTCTTGGTGAGATATAGATTTTAGACATGTCACAAGCGATGAAGAAATAACCCCTTTGGTATCTACAACTACCACGTTTGTTAAATGTCATGGTTACTAAATTTACTTTAAGCAAATTTTCCAGATAAATAAAAGTGCACTCTATTCCCTTGAAAACCTTGAGTTGTGTATGTCTTGATTCTAATCTCACCACTACAGTATAAATTTTAGTCGTTATATTTTCTAGAGTTTAACCTGTATATAGCATATATATAGCCACTTGTTGCATGTTTGTATATAGCGGAGCACAGTTTTATTATTTTACATTATTTTACAATTATTCAACCAGAATCTTATTTGGTGAAGCGATTTCCTGTGGTGCTATTTTGGTTGTATAGTCATAGTTTAGTTCTTTAATATGTGTGTTACTTTTACATCAAACGGAACTCCAATTTATTCTTTCCTATTTTCTGTTTTAGTTTCCTTTAACCCTTTACCCAACAAGCCGGCCAAAACCGGCCAAATAAAGCCTCAACAGCCTAAAATATCTTCGGTCTGTCTCAATAGAACCATACAAATATGGATATCATTGGAACCGGCTCCTTGACCACATTGTGATAGTTACAGTTATGCCCTGTGCCAATGCATTATCTTATATATGCGAGTCGACCATAGGTCGCCTCGCATATATAAGAGAATGCATTGGCCTAAAAAAATCTTTTTTTAACACTTTTTACCATTTTTTCTTACATTCTTTAACAATTTTATAATTTTTAATGTGTTAAGCCAATGCATTCTCTTATATATGCGAGGCGACCTATGGTCGACTCGCATATATAAGAGAATGCATTGGCACAGGGCCCTTCTGTTGGGTAAAGGGTTAACAAATGACAATTTAACAAATTTCGGGACTTTTTATCACAAAATTAATTTTTTGGGTGGAGTAATCCTTAAATGGGTACTGTACTCTAAATCCGACCATTTATGGGACCCTCTCCTTTTATGCAACTAAAGAATGAATTTGAGCCATGGATTAGTGTAAAATAAACTTGTGTGCTCTATGAACGATGCAAAATACATGGTAATTATAATGAAAATTAATTTATGACTCTAGCCATATATTCATTTTCATTATAATTACCATATTGTTTGCATCGTTCAAAGAGCACATGAGTGTATTTTGCACTAATCCATGGCTGAAATTCATTCATTTGTTGCATATATTATGTTGAGTATCACATGAGATGGTCCCATAAATGGTTGGATTTACATGTAGTGTACAGTACCCCTTTTTAACCCCTTAATTAACTTCGGTTTTGTTTTTATTGTTCTATCATCTCATCCTTTTGCAAGTTGATGAATTTTTTTTTTTTTTTTCAAAATCTCTCATTTGAAATCAGATAATAATTTATAACATTAAATGCCCTATCTGATGTGGACTGTCTCTCTCTCTGAAGTGTTACCGTTGGTTTTTGTTTTGCATACGTTAATGTGTATATAAGTTTTGTCTCACTCTCTCTCTGAAGTGTTACCGTTGGTTTTTGTTTTGCATACGTTAATGTGTATATAAGTTTTGTCTTGTTTGTTGTTTTTCAGACCTCGAGTGTAACATGGCATCAAAATAGTCAAGTCTGGAAATAGTGTGTCTCATATTTGCAGAGTGAGGTCCACAGAGGGTGAAATTAGTGATGTTAGCCCATCGTGTGGAATAGCGTCACTAAATTCACCCTCTGGGGACCTCATTTTGCAAATATCAGACACAATATTTCCAGGCTTGAAAATAATTGATCAGATCAGATCCTGCTCAAAAGAACTAACTTAATCAAACTTAACCTTTCAAGAAAATTCAAACTTTTCTGATATATCTTACATTTTATTTTGAATTGATCCAAATATTATAAAAAGATGTTACAGACTTACTATCTCAGAACCCAAGTAGTATAATGGGTGAATAATCACTTTATTGGCAAAAAATCCAACCATATCCACTAATATGAGAAAATTTAATATCCGAAATGGCATAAAATTATAAATTTTCACAACTCAATTCCGAATTTTTTTTATCGTTTTATCGCATTCCTTTATTTGAATCTGAACACTGTTTCCTCCCCCTTTAAGTTACAACACAATTTGAGTTAATTTTAGATGAGACGTGTGATTTGTTCTGATTGATTTTAACCAACATATCATTGATGCCTTGTGTTACGGCTACTCTGAGCGAAAATCAAAATGCTTCCAAAACGATGCTCCTGGTTTCGTTTCTTCAATCACTGTCTTCCAATCAATTTTGTATAGAGCCGTAGTTTAGTCTTGTCGTTATCTTCAGTGCATGCTGCATGTAATCGTTATTGAACTGTCCACTAAATAAAGTGTACGCTCCAGCAATATCAACCAGTAAATGCCACCATGTTCTTTCAACGATTTCATCGTCAATATATATATAGCATCATAATATTGCGTGAATATTAGCAATAGACAACTAGCTCTTAAGCCGTTTGTTTAGTCCATGTAAAGTCAATTTTCCCCATTTCTCAGGCCCGCGGGCATTGTCCCGAAACCCCATGCGGGCAACCTTTTATTGGCGGAACCAAAAAAAATAAAAAATTATAAGTCAAATTCTATTATAAGCGTATTTTGAGGAGTTGTGCATTGTATATAAACTCTTTCAAATGGTGTCATGTAGTTATTAATTAATATAGTTAATGGTAGTTGAACATGGTATTTAAATTGTTTTGAACTTTTGTCTATACATGTAGCATTAATATCTAACTTTTAAGAGAATTAAATTTTAACATCCTACCGCCGTCCGGTAGCAGCAGACTGATACAGCATAAAGATGTTGACATTAGGGGCTCATTAGGGGTTTAGGGGCTCATTAGGGTTTTTGAGGAGTTTTTAGAAAGTAAAGCTGGACAGTTCAGTAGCTATTTTGTTTTGTATATAACCCTTCATTTGTTTCATTTTTTGATCACAAGTTCTTCCAATTATTGATTTATAGTAATATCTTTTTATTTCAGAACAGTATTAGAAGACACTGTTTTCTCCTGCTAGTAGCGTTCTAAACATTAAAATCAAATGGTACAGACAATATACATTCCTCCAGCGTTCTAAACATTAAACTCAAATGTTACAGAGTTCTAAATATTAAAATCAAATGGTACAGACAATATACATTCATCCTCATTTACAAAAATTATGAACTTAAACTGAAGATAAAGCTAGCATTCATCATATCTTCATTAGTCATTATTATCATCTTCATCATATTCTGCATCTTAATTCATTTTCCATTCACCATGCACCTGTGTTTCAACAATTTTGCTCTTGCTCTTTGATCTGTGTAGGGTGTGGTGTATCTAAGATTTGTTATTGACAGTTGATATAAATATCTTTGATAAAAACTTGAAAATATTGTAAACAATTTCTTCCTCAGACTTGTTTTTGAAAACCGTTACTTGACAGAATTCCGATAAATTTTATTTGAATTTTCAGAATGATACGAGTCAAAACAGGCCAAAATGTTTTTCTTTCTGTCAAACTATTACTAGTATTACGGACAAAATCCATTTTCAACCAATGTTTCAACCTGGATTATTATTGTCATATTTATCTCGACTGTTTTTATCAGACATAGTTAACAACAGGCTTCAAAATATGGTTCGGGACATTTGCAGAATGATGTCCCCAGAGGGTGAATTTAATGATACTACCGCACACAGCTGGCTAGCATCACCAAATTCACCTTTTGGGGGGCCTCATCTGCTATGGGAGATCTAGACACAGATTTAAGTTCCCACATGGTGATGTACACCCATTGGGCACCTCGATTATACATTTTGTCATCTACCAATTTCGGGATATAGAGATACTAAACTAAAAAAAGAAAAAGAAACATTCTAAAGAAGTTTCTAAAGAAAATTAAACTTATTAATTTGATAATAAAGATACTTTCCAGGGAAGATGAGGCCTAAGCAGAAGAGGTCCCCAGAGGGTGAATTTAGCAAATGTCCAGCACCGTATTTTGAGTCTTGAACACCTTTGATGTTGACTGCTGTTAACATCATTTTTGTTTTCCATTTACACCCACATGTTACATGTATAATTTTGATGATCACGTCACAGAATGCCATCTGTTAATTCCGATAAAACATTTCCGTACTGTTTTCCATTTTGTTTGAGATTCTCCGGACATTCCATTTGATACCACGTTGAATTTGAACCAGTTAAGTTGAATTTGAACAAGTTAAGTTGAATTTGAACTAGTTGAGTTAAATTTGAACTAGTTGAGTTAAATTTGAACAGTTGAGTTTTTTTGCTGATATTGTTGAATTTTCTGAAACATTCTCAATAATCAGTCAGGAATGTGTTATGTTCCACAGTCTGTTTGTCCGTCTTCCCACGAGTCAGGAATGTGTTATGTTCTAAAGTCTGTTTGTCCGTCTTACCACGTTCCAACATGGCAGGTCTCATTTTAAATGCTAGAGGTAGTATATATATACAGAATGATCTTTCTTATCTTATGAATCATAGATTTGGGGACTTGCATCATTCAAGTCATCGATCTCCAGTTTAAATGATGTAACATACCACAATATCCTCAGAGTTATAATATATGTTAACATACCACAATATCCTCAGAGTTATAATATATGTTAACATACCACAATATCCTCAGAGTTATAATATATGTTAACATACCACAATATCCTCAGAGTTATAATATATATTTTGGATTTCATATTTAGTCGTAATGCACTTTATCCAATAATAAGCAAAACACAAAGAAACTGGATATTATTGACCTGTATCAAGTTCTATAATGTAATATCTCTGGAAAAAATGTCAGCCAAAGATATTAAGAGCAGTTTTCCAACATATATGCTTATGATTATTCTACAAGTAACTGAAATATAGAATTTTCTTCTCGTCACGTAGAAAGCTGAGACCTGCAACATGGAACATACAGTAATGCCCTAATTAATTGACTCCTTAACCACAGAAGAATTATGGGTAACTTTTCATGATTTAGTCGGAAATATGGCTTGTTGCCATTCATCTGAAAGCTCTCAGTGAGAGCTTTCCGATGAATGGTAACAAGCCATATTTCCGACTAAATCATGAAAAGTTACCCATAATTCTGCTGTGGTTAAGGAGTCGATTATTTAGGGCTTTACTGTATTTAGTGTGTAATCCGTCGCTTGTATTCATCTGATTGATAAAATCCAAATTAACTCAGTATTATATATGATGTGCCAAATAAGAGTTTTAATTTGTTATATACTCAATATATTCCTATGTAAGCTTTTGTGCTTGCATACGACTGGAAGTCTTGTGGAGGTGATGTGTGTCTTTAAAAAGTAGCATTTGTAAAGTAATCAATTAGGCTTATCATTGTACAGAAAAAATGGGCAATAAACACTCTTTATTATGAGCATTAGGTTTATAGTGCAGTAAATATGGCTTGTTGCCATTCATTGGAAAGCTCTCATTGAGAGCTTTCCGATGAATGGCAACAAGCCATATTTCCGACTAAATCCTGAAAAGTTACCCATAATTCTGCTGTAGTTAAGAAGTCGATTACTTAGGGCATTACTGTAGCTTCAACTCCTGAGACAAATAGAACCACAAAATGTCACTTGATGAATTGGTGAGAAATATTGCTCCATGTTAAATTTAAGTTACCTTAATAACTCAAATTTAAAGTCACACATCCTCTTATCATATGTTATCTAACATGTCGCTTCCATGATGTACATTATAGCCTGCAAACCATGAATTCCAATACTTCCTGCATAATGTGCCATGAATTCCAATACTTCCTGCATAATGTGCCAAATACTTCTGCCGTATTCTATTAATTAAGTATTCCTAATGAACAGTATTTCAAGCAAAATGTGCCAAATGTTTTAACTTTTGTAGATGAAATAGCCATCTTAAACTCCATTGACCCTTTCTTTACTAAATACTCATTGATGAGTAGGCTCCCTTATGAAATGTTCAGATAGTATGTTCAACAAACGGCCATATTTTTGTCGAACATATTATCTGAATATTTCCCACCAATGAATAGGAGCTCTTCTACGCTTGTATTTTATCTTCGTCTGCTTAAATTTCTCAAACTTTCCATGACTGAAGCTTCCTGAAATTTTGGAAAAACCCTGTGCCAATGCATTCTCTTTTATATGCGAGTCTCCCATAGGGAGCCTCGCTTATATAAGAGATTTCATTGGCCTAACAATATTTATCTTGACATTGTAAGTCAGTGCATTCTCTTATATATGCGAGACCCCCTATGGGAGACTCACATATATATAAGAGAATGTACTGCCACAGGATCTTTAATGCTGCACCAGCGTAGCTCCCATCATGAAAGGGTTAAACATCCCTTCAGATGAATAATGGACTGTTCCAGTGTATAGATTTATAACTGACGGGAGATTCCATTTAGTAATGAAAGGGTTAAAATGCTTCCAAATATTGTTACTGTTATGTTTGTATACAACTGATTATGTATAAATTCATGTAGTTAAGTGCTTGTATTAACATGCTTATGTGTTCAATTACAAACCTGAAATTATGTTACAATGTATAGTCAACTCCTCATAGATTATAGAGCCATGTTTTTATTTGTAACTGAAATTTAGTTACGAATTTTGCTTAGCATCAGAAGACGCCCTCAATTCAATTAACGAAGATTTAAATAGATAACACTTCTAACCTCACCCTCAAGCATAACAGATTATAATTCTCTTAAGCTGTAAAGTATTATCGAGTAGCCAACCAGCTATGTTCTATTTCCAAACGAAGATTGAGCAACATAACTCAGCGATTTAGTTAGTTGTCAATAAAACGTGAAATGTGCCATACTAAAGAAGGTGTTGTACAGAATTATAGTTTTATGATTGGTCACGATTTCCTTTGACAAACATTATAGTCTGATATTTCATGATGGGTGACATTAGAAGTTTTCAATCTAAATCTCTCAATGAAACTGAGTTAACGCCTACCAAAATTGAAACAGTTAATTTATATTGATGGTGAAAAATGATGAAGATGTATTTATACGAATTCCCTCAAAACTGTCACTATGAACATTATGAAAGGAGATTTGTTTTTACTATAGGTTCTAATATAGCCATAAATGGCGTAGATAGAAATGATGGAATAGCAATCATCTATCTAGATTTGTCTGAGAAAGGAGTTGACTATATTTCCTTAATCTAGTCACACATAGATAAATTATTTGACTAAATTATGAAGTGAAATTCTTTAGATTGTCTCATTGAAGGTTTTGTTCACACAATAACAGGATGAAACTATTTTATTTCTATATAGATCCACCTATTAACCCTTTACCCAACAGAACGGCCCTGTGCCAATGCATTCTCTTATATATGCGAGTCGACCATAGGTCGCCTCGCATATATAAGAGAATGCATTGGCTTAACACATTAAAAATTATAAAATTGTTAAAGAATGTAAGAACAAATGCCAATGCATTCTCTTATATATGCGAGGCGACCTATGGTCGACTCGCATATATAAGAGAATGCATTGGCACAGGGCATAACTGTAACTATCACAATGTGGTCAAGGAGCCTATTCCAATGATATCCATATTTGTATGGTTCTATTGAGACAGACCGAAGATATTTTAGGCTGTTGAAGCTTTATTTGGCCGGTTTGTTGGGTAAAGGGTTAACAAAGGGTTGCACTTGTTGTCAATGCTTTCAACCCTGATATTATGAGAGATATTTTCAGAATTACTTTAGAAGTAATACATCATTATGCAATCAAGAGAATACTATTCTTGATTCCTGCGGGGTGTAATTTTTAAGCATCGATAGTGATTTTCCAACAATGAATAGTGGAAACTAAAGAAAAATCTTATCTTGGAAATAATGCATAAATGAAATTTGGAACAGTCAGACGTCGACACAGTCACTGTTATCTGACTGAATGTATTACTCCGCTGATGTTTTCAATAATTTATCTCATATCTTGTATGAAAGTAGAGAGCTTGTATCATGATGTCACAGTCAATCAGTTATGTGTTGTATGTCTTCCATTCACATACTGTAATGCCCTAATTAATCGACTCCTTTAACCACAGCAGAATTATGGGTAACTTTTCAGGATTTAGTCGGAAATATGGCTTGTTGCCATTCATCGGAAAGCTCTCGGGGAGAGCTTTCCGATGAATGGCAACAAGCCATATTTCCGACTAAATCCTGAAAAGTTACCCATAATTCTGCTGTGGTTAAGGAGTCGATTAATTAGGGCATTACTGTACTGTTTAGACTGTATATAGTATGACTGTCATTTGCAGAATGAGGTCCCCAGAGGGTGAATTCTTGATGCTACCCTGTGTGGGATAGCATCACTAAATTCACCCTCTGGGGACCTCATTCTGCAAATGACAGACACACTAAACTCAGACTTGAGACTCACAGGGTGCAGTTGATAGATGTGCGTGTGTATCCCACTGAATTAAGTAATATTCTGATATCATTTAAAGTCGTTAGCTCGTAATACGACTATGACAACAAATTACAAGTGAAGAAGCGAACCCTACATTATACAATCTTTAGTACTGTATTCGTGTACATAGGTAACTATCCAACATTGCTACAAACCTTCTAGTCAAACAAAGTGAACCCTACATTATACAATCTTTAGTACTGTATTCATGTACATTGCTACAAACCATCTAGTCAAACAAAGTATTTATTCAAATGTTTTATGTACATCCTCAATATTGTCAAGTCTATATGATCAGAAGAAATAAAATATAAACAATATACCATACTTATGTTCAACAATCTCCTACCCTCAAAACATCGGGGTTATATAAAATATAAACAATATACCATACGCATGTTCAATAATCTCCCCATACGCCCTGTCACTAACTCGCAGCCATAATGGATCCACCAGGCCCAGTTCCGTGGTTTAATGCTACAGGTCAAAGTTCTGGAGTAGCATTTCCATATATGGATGTCATGAGTATTCAAAAGATCCATATATGGAAATGCTACTCAAGAACTTTGACCTGTAGCAGTAAAACTGTTGAACCGGGGCTGGATGAATCTCTGAAACCACGGAACAGGGCTGGATGAATCCAATACGGTTGCTTATTGGGTACTTCCTACTTCCCTCGGGGTTATATGCATATGGTGCATGTGAAATATTAGAGATATATGAATCAGGGGACCAACCTAGTGGTTTCAAATTGGGGGGGAAAAAGTCACTTATCAGGGAGAAGTGGTCTGTTGTCAGGGAGAAGTGGAATGTTATCAGGGAGAAGTGGTCTGTTGTCAGGGAGAAGTGGTCTGTTATCAGGGAGAAGTGGAATGTTGTCAGGGAGAAGTGGTCTGTTGTCAGGGAGAAGTGGTCTGTTGTTGGGGAGAAGTGGTCTGTTATCCGGGAGAAGTGGTCTGTTGTCAGGGAGAAGTGGAATGTTATCAGGGAGAAGTGGTCTGTTGTCAGGGAGAAGTGGTCTGTTATCAGGGAGAAGTGGTTTGTTATCAGGGAGAAGTGGTCTGTTATCAGGGAGAAGTGGTCTGTTATCAGGGAGAAGTGGTCTGTTGTCAGGGAGAAGTGGAATGTTATCAGGGAGAAGTGGAATGTTGTCAGGGAGAAGTGGTCTGTTGTCAGGGAGAAGTGGTCTTTTATCAGGGAGAAGTGGTCTGTTATCAGGGAGAAGTGGAATGTTGTCAGGGAGAAGTGGTCTGTTGTCAGGGAGAAGTGGTCTGTTAGGGAGAAGTGGTCTGTTATCCGGGAGAAGTGGTCTGTTGTCAGGGAGAAGTGGAATGTTATCAGGGAGAAGTGGTCTGTTGTCAGGGAGAAGTGGTCTGTTATCAGGGAGAAGTGGTTTGTTATCAGGGAGAAGTGGTCTGTTATCAGGGAGAAGTGGTCTGTTGTCAGGGAGAAGTGGTCTGTTATCAGGGAGAAGTGGTCTGTTGTCAGGGAGAAGTGGTCTGTTGTCAGGGAGAAGTGGTCTGTTATCAGGGAGAAGTGGTCTGTTGTCAGGGAGAAGTGGAATGTTATCAGGGAGAAGTGGTCTGTTGTCAGGGAGAAGTGGTCTGTTATCAGGGAGAAGTGGTCTGTTGTCAGGGAGAAGTGGTCTGTTGTCAGGGAGAAGTGGTCTGTTGTCAGGGAGAAGTTGACTGTTATCAGGGAGAAGTGGTCTGTTGTCGGTGATAAGTGATCTATTATCAGGGAGAAGTGGTCTGTTATCAGGGAGAAGTGGTCTGTTAGGGAGAAGTGGACTGTTATCAGGGAGAAGTGGTCTGTTGTCAGGGAGAAGTGGTCTGTTGTCAGGGAGAAGTGGAATGTTATCAGAGAGAAGTGGTCTGTTAGGGAGAAGTGGACTGTTATCAGGGAGAAGTGGTCTGTTGTCAGCGAGAAGTGGTCTGTTGTCAGGGAGAAGTGGTCTGTTATCAGGGAGAAGTGGTCTGTTAGGGAGAAGTGGACTGTTATCAGGGAGAAGTGGTCTGTTGTCAGGGAGAAGTGGTCTGTTGTCAGGGAGAAGTGGAACGTTATCAGGGAGAAGTGGAACGTTATCAGGGAGAAGTGGTCTGTTATCAGGGAGAAGTGGTCTGTTGTCAGGGAGAAGTGGAATGTTATCAGGGAGAAGTGGTCTGTTATCAGGGAGAAGTGGTCTGTTGTCAGGGAGAAGTGGAATGTTATCAGGGAGAAGTGGTCTGTTATCCGGGAGAAGTGGTCTGTTGTCAGGGAGAAGTGTACTGTTATCAGGGAGAATTGGACTGTTATCGGGTACAAATCACAATGGCTGAATTTCAATTTACACCCCATCTTCTCAACCATCCATGATCCATCAAGTCTTATAGCCTAATTATAAAAACCATTATAGTATAAAGAACCCCATTATAATCAGTAAATATGCTTTATAGTATTTTGGAACATATGCATAATGGTATATGAGAGAGGTCACTTCTCCCTGGGGCAATATAGAGAGAAGAGGTACATTTTAGGGAGATTTCAGCCTCTAGGCTGATATAAATGACCTTTACACTGGCTGTTTCCCTAAATTGTGGTATTCTGGCTAGGGAACTGCGAATATTCGAGATTCGATTCGATATCGAGCACCCGATTCACACATGCTATCCGATGCAATAAGTTGAACATATTCCTTCCGATCTGCCTCATATTTCTTACCTAGGTCTTTCTTACCACGTTCTTCATCTGTATGGATTTTGGTATTGTTTAGTTAACCCTTTCCGCTCTTGTTTTTAAATAGAATTCATCCAAGCTGTGATGACTTAAATATTTTTCATCTGATCAGCACCAAATTTGGTACATATGGTCCTCACCCCAAAATACAGATCAAGTTGGAATTTGGGTTTGATCCGGTATATTTCAACAGAGTTATGGCCATTTAAAATTCAAGTAACTGATAATGTAATTAATACCTGCACTGTGAGCTCAGAAGAGAACATCTCATCACACATAGAGTGTATTATTGGCATTGAGTTATGTTTAGCTGGACACTAGATAGATAGATAGATAGATCGATAGCATGGCTGGCGGAATCTGTTGATAAAATCTGTCAAAACTGTGATTAATGACTCTCTGGTCCAGTTCTGTTTTCTGTGCAATATTAAGTTAACCCGTTTGTTGAAACAGGTTCATGACATTAGTTAATGTACTCTCTATAAGACACCTATTCTAAAATAATAAATTGGAATAGTCCATTGTTAATTTGTAGGGATGTTTACAGACATTGCTGTATACAGACATTGTTGTTTACATACACTGTTGTCTTATCTTAGAAACAAATTAATCCAGACATTCCTTAGTTCCATGATATGATGTCATTGAAAATGATTAACCCTCTCCACACACCATATGGTTTTGATGCTTTTCATTGATCATTCTATTTTATGTCCAGGTTGATGGTGATCCACTTTTGATTTGCATGGATTTGGGATTAAAATTAAACCATTTCATAGACACATATTATGTGATAGACAGATATAATATTATCCCTTTCACTTTTAGCCATGTTCATTAAGGGTTTCAGTAAATCAGCAATTGAATATTCATCATTAGAGGAAATGTCTTATTTTGAAATTCCCTCAATTGCTTTTGGGCTCCAGGATAATATTAAACGTGCTGGTATTCTTGAGACTGACTTATTGTATGGGTTTCTAAATCCAATGACATGCTTTTTATAGACTTTTTGTGTATATCAGTTCATTAGTTTGGCTAAGATTAACCCCATTCTATCCGATTTCATAACTCAAATATTTCCATTGATTATGTTTATAGTTCTTGGCATAATTTATAGTTCAGTCAATATAGTGATTGCAACAGATTTCTGTCAGTGCTATAATGTAGAGAAACGTTCACCAAATAACATATAAAAAGTCCCAAAAAGTCCCTCTTTGCAAACATGTGAATTTTGATGACATAAAATTTCTAGTGAAAATTGTGCATCAATCGGCTCCAGGCAATTAGGAAGACTATTAGAGTATACAGGTTAGCTCAGTTCTATCGGACAATAGTAAATCCCGGGTATAAATTAACTGCAAAATAACATCTTTTTAGCCTCATGAGATATATTATTGTGCAAATATAATGTTTTTCACAATAATATATCTCATGAGCCACTCTTTTATTCAAAAATACCATGTGATGAACCTTTATATAAACAATCTCAATAGTAGCCAACACAAAATGTGAAGATGATATCATATTTTAGCCGACTAAAATGACTTAAAGTGACCAAATGGTGAAATAACATATTTTGGAAAAGATAAACGCTCTCTATATCAAAAACTAAGCCACCCCTATATTAAAATAGACCAGGTAATTTGTTTAAAACTTGTATGTCAACAATTTTATCAAACTTTAGCCCCCCCCCTAAAATAGCTTAAATCGATCAAGTGGTGAAATCACATATTTCACAAAAGTGAAACGCTCTATATACAAAAACTAGGGCAAAAACCAGTTTGGCGACCTCAAATTTTTGGGGACTTTTGTATAGTGATGTCTGTTTCAACTCTGTTCACAAATGAAGAGAAAAATTCTGTTGCAATTAGTGTGAGGTTGGCCTATTTTAGTAGCCAGATTGACTGGACTATTATGATAACACACCCCTAACCTGCATAGTGAGGGTCATTTGGTTTATTTGCTTTAAAATATTAACATCCTCCACCAATCCTGTTGACACAATGTGATAACTAAATATTTTTCACACGATCACTATATAAATAATTGCATCCATGTTAATGACACATTCTTCACCTCTATAGATTTTGGTATGAATTGAATAGTTTTGAAAATATTAACCATAACTTTAATTATATTTCCGCTGTTTACATACATTGTATCTTTCCAATGATCAGCTCAGAACAAAATGAAACCCACCCCATTCCATAGTCATAGAGTAAGTTATCCAATGTAATGAATCTAATATTTTCAATCTGACCAATCTCATATCTTACCTCTAGCTATCTGAAAATTCTGCATTAAAACATTTTATATCCAATCATTATCAATCATTTTATATCCAGGTTTATACATCCCTCACTTGTATAGTTGTTCAGGTATTGATTGGTTTTTGAATGGGAAATATTAACCCTTTTCTCCCATCTAAATGATCCCATGAATTTTTAATATGCAGCTAACACAAAACATAATAAAAAAAATAACAATAAAAAAAACATAATATGTTATGTCTCACATTCCAATGTAATAAGCAAATAAATGGAGTTGCTATGATGTTTATCTACTTAATGTCTTAACTATTTTGTCTTTAACTGCTATGGTGCTTCTCTCTGACTGGATTGAGCTTAATTAGCTTTATCACTCTATAAGACACATCTGTGTTGGAGTGACCTAATAGGTTGAAATCGAATGCCACATCCATGTTCCTATTGTGTTTATATGAGCAAGGTGCCCAATAAGTCTGATTCCACTTGTAAACTTAATAGTAAGGTGTGAATTGTTGAAACTTTTGCACTCATGAAAAGGTTGGTGCAAGGATTTATTAAAATAGCTAATCAGTATCGCCAAGGTTTGGGTTAAACATCTGCCGATCGTGATCGGCCTCTTGTTTTAGAACTTCAGATATCCAATTCAGATTATACGAATAACATTCAATGTCAGCCGACGTTATGCGCGACAAAACATAGATTGGAATGAACAGAAACCTCAGAACAATCGGCCTATTACATTCTTAAATTGACATCATTATGTGCGACCAGTTGTCTGCGACACTGCCGGCAGAATTCCTAGAAATGTTCTACTTTCAGTTTTCAGGGGAAATCGAGCGCGTTGCACAAGTTTCGATCTGTTGAATCTTGTTGATAAATTTTAACACTTGTAATCTTGGTCTGTTTTCTGGGACCCCCTCTGTGAAGACAATGATTGTGAATATGTGATGTAGGTGTAATTTATATTGTGAGGTGAAACGATTAACAGAATGATAACTACCATTGGTATCAGACTGAAAAAATTATATAGCTGAACGGTGTACCCATGTCCAAGTGTGTCAAATCTTTATTAAATAATGTAAACAAATTAAATAATGTAGACAAGCGACTTTCATTCGAACGATTAAACAATTAAAAACTCTCATGAATGCCCTCATAGTGAACATCCGTTCCATATTTCATTCAGATCTGACAATCGGTGTTTGAGATATCTGCCCGGACAGTCGGGACAGACATATGGAAAAACAGGAAGAATAAATGTCCGAACGGCTCGATGGGGTCAATCCAGTACACCCCCATTCTCTTCGAGAGTTGGGGTATAATAGGGGGTAAAATATTCATACTGGTATATAAGAGAGAAGTAACTTCTCCTGGAACAAACAACAGGGAGAAGAGGCACATTTTAGGGAGAAGATATTTCCAAAGTCGCCATCTACAGTAATGCTCTAAATAATCGACTCCTTAACCACAGCAGAATTATGGGTAGCTTTTCAGGATTTAGTCGGAAATATGGCTTGTTGCCATTCATCAGAAAGCTCTCAACGAGAGCTTTCCGATGAATGGCAACAAGCCATATTTCCGACTAAATCCTGAAAAGCTACCCATAATTCTTCCAAAGTCGCCATCTACAGTAATGCTCTAAATAATCGACTCCTTAACCACAGCAGAATTATGGGTAGCTTTTCAGGATTTAGTCGGAAATATGGCTTGTTGCCATTCATCAGAAAGCTCTCAACGAGAGCTTTCCGATGAATGGCAACAAGCCATATTTCCGACTAAATCCTGAAAAGTTACCCATAATTCTGCTGTGGTTAGGGAGTCGATTATTTAGGGCATTGCTGTAGGCTAGTCCCTGGAATATAGCGGAATGCGAATTATAGTGATAAGGTGGTAAAAACTACAACTGATCATAAATAATTTTATTTACATAAATAAACATTTCTTCACAAATTTCATCACAAAACTTTTCATTTGGTGTTACGTACCTAGATACATAAATTCATCAAAATAGTGAAATCTAATGTGTAAGTCAAAACAATAGAGACAAGCGATTTGTGGTGGGATATTGATAATAAAATAGCACAGTGAAACTGATAATAAATTAACCTGGTTAATACAAATGTTCCATCAACACCACTTGCACTTGCACAACATTCATAAAGACGAAAATGAAGCAAATAGAGATGCAATAGGACAACACCACACACCGAAAAGGCCTACAAATATGGAGCTGGACATTTGCAGAATGAGGTCCCCAGAGGGTGAATTTAGTGATGCTATGCTGCACTGTGGGCTAGCATCACTACATTCACCCTTTGGGGACCTAATTTTCACTGGAAAGTATCTTTATTATAAAATTAACAAGTTTTTTTTAGTTTATTTTAAAGAGACTTATTTAGAAAGTTCATAATGCATAATCGAGGTGCCCAATGGATGCACATCACAATCTTCACCATCTTGGAACTTAACTGTGTCTTTGTCTCCCATAGCAGATGAGGCCATACAAAATGTCCCCCGAGGGTAAATTTGGTGATGCTAGCCTGCTATGTGGGGTAGCGTCACTAAATTCGCCCTCCAACTATGGGGACCTCATTCTGCAAATGTCCAGCACCGTATTTGAGCCCAAATAGAGACAGACGCATTAGGACTACCAAAACACACGCACTGAAGTAGAGACAACCATATGTGGAGAAAATACATCTTACTAAATGACATTTAATTCTGCTCTTCTAATGCCAGAGACTGACAGTCAGGTCAAGGACATCCTGAATTCAACTATTGTAGTTATAACTAGATAAAACAGACTCGCATCGGGAGCCTTTATTCAGCGTCAGAGGGTCCTGAAGCCCCTTGGACTTATTTGGTTCTGGAATAAGCCTATAGTGGACTTATACCAGTTATTCAGTTGGATGGCGCAGGCCACAGTTAACCCTTTACCCAACAAACCGGCCAAAACCGGCCAAATAAAGCTTCAACAGCCTAAACTATCTTCGGTCTGTCTCAATAGAACCATACAAATATGGATATCATTGGAACCGGCTCCTTGACCACATTGTGATAGTTACAGTTATACCCTGTGCCAATGCATTCTCTTATATATGCGAGTCGACCATAGGTCGCCTCGCATATATAAGAGAATGCATTGGCCTAAAGAAAATCTTTTTTTAACACTTTTTACCATTTTTTCTTACATTCTTTAACAATTTTATAATTTTTAATGTGTTAAGCCAATGCATTCTCTTATATATGCGAGGCGACCTATGGTCGACTCGCATATATAAGAGAATGCATTGGCACAGGGCCCTTCTGTTGGGTAAAGGGTTAATACACATATATAAAGAGCGTACATCTTGTGATGAAATAGGCCCATAGTGAGCTTATTTGTTGTTTTTTTAATTTATTTAATTAAATATTTTTTAATAAAAAATTTGAAAAACTAACGCGGTTATAACCTCTGCAAGGGTACCCTGAGTCACCACACTAAAAATGGTTGAAATCAGACCAACGGTCTGGGAGAAAAATCCAGACAGACAGATCCTACAATTTTATATATATATAAATGTTATATTTAATTATCATAGATGAATTTGACTGCCAAAACCACATTTTTCCTGTTTTTGTTGAAACTTTGGGATACCGCAACGCAGTGCAAAGCCAAAATGTACTCTTATTAGTAACAATATTTCAACAAATGAACGGTCTCCAATAAAATTTGTTTTGCAACAGTTTGTGCTGGTTTATTTTATATAATAATGACACAAGTATGCATTTCTAAAGGACAGGGACATGATGAAACCATCGCTCATCAGACCTGTTTAATGCCTAAAAATCTGTCAGTGAGATTCTGCTCCTTCAGTTAGGGAGATTTGGGTCTTGTCAGGGAGATTACAAATTGCAGCCAAAAATTAACATTTTCACTATTTCTTCCTTTGAAAAATTGTGGGTAGTGATTTTAAAGCAGTTAAATGTAATTAATCTTCCCTTTTCAAAGGATGAATTAATGTAAATGCACATTTCTGATCACACTTGAATGTATTTATTCAAATAACAAAAATTGAATATTTTTTCTTTGATTATTTATTTCATAATATCAATGTATAGCGTTATAACATTTAAAACCAAGAAAATTCTTCGGCCCACGAATCCCTATACTTGGAGTCATATCGGCGTAGTTTCGATGGACTATCAACAACTTCGTCACTGTCATTTCGGTAGCGTTTCGCAGAATTAAAATACCAGACATTTCTAAATTTAACACCAGAACTAGTAAACTAGAAACAACAATAGTTAGACTAATTTAATGTCAATTATTATTCTATTGAATTCACAAAACGGTAATATTCATGTTCAACTATAATAGTTGAATTCAGGATGTGCCTGATAAGCCTTGAAATAGAGTGTCTGTCATTTGCAGAATGAGGTCCCCAGAGGGTGAATTTAGTGACGCTACTCCGCATAGCGGGCTAGCATCACCAAATTCACCCTCTGGGGACCTCATTCTACTTACAACTCAGCAGAATGAGGTCCCCAGAGGGTGAATTTAGTGACGCTACCCCACATAGCAGGCTAGCATCACCAAATTCACCCTCTGGGAACCTCATTCTGCTTACGACAGACACACTATTTCAAGGCTTGGTGCCTGATCTGACAATTAGTGGTGTGAAAATTATATCATCTAAGTCATGCTTTATATAAAGTAACTGCTGATGAACAAAATCACACTAAAGATGAGTTTAATACGGACAATTGATATGCATTAACCCTTTACCCAACAGAAGGGCCCTGTGCCAATGCATTCTCTTATATATGCGAGTCGACCATAGGTCGCCTCGCATATATAAGAGAATGCATTGGCTTAACACATTAAAAATTATAAAATTGTTAAAGAATGTAAGAAAAAATGGTAAAAAGTGTTAAAAAAAGATTTTTTTTAGGCCAATGCATTCTCTTATATATGCGAGGCGACCTATGGTCGACTCGCATATATAAGAGAATGCATTGGCACAGGGCTAACTATAACCATCACAATGTGGTCAATGAGCCGGTTCCAATGATATCCATATTTGTATGGTTTTATTGAGACAGACCGAAGATATTTTAGGCTGTTGAAGCTTTATTTGGCCGGTTTTGGCCGGTTTGTTGGGTAAAGGGTTATTGATGAGAATAATATATGTGAGTTAACAACATAAATATAAATTATAACAGATCTTTACGAGGGAGGCGGGTATGGACGGAATGCTATTACAAACACAACAAAAACAATTTATTCATCGCACTGTGATAAAAACATCATAACTTTGATTTTTAGCACATTTATATCACAATGAGATCCTGATAATTTAACCCTTTCAAAACTGAATGGATTCTCCCATTCAGTTATAAAAGTAAACATTGGATTGGTCTATCATTCATTTGGGGGGATGTTCAGGAAAAATAAGCAGATGACAGATAACAGATAATACAAGTACAGAAAGAGTCCTGTTAACCCTTTACCCAACAGAACGGCCCTCTGCCAATGCATTCTCTTATATATGCGAGTCGACCATGCATTGGCTTAACACATTAAAAATTATAAAATTGTTAAAGAATCTAAGAAAAAAATCTTTTTTAGGCCAATTTTTTTTTTTAGGTACCCAAGATAATTTAGGCTGTTGCAGCTTTATTTGGTCGTTTTTGGTCGGTTTGTTGGGTAAAGGGTTAACTGTGGGGAAATGGTCTTTTGTTAAACTTGTTATCTGGACATTTCCTATGAGATAACAACTCATCAGTGAGTATTTAGTATAAAGGGTCAACACACATTGTATCAAAAGTCAGTCAATCATATAAGCATCTTTCTTGACCGGATTTTAAAATGTTACTTCAGAAAACTGATGTCACCTATAGCAGCTTTACTCAGTGTTCAAAATGCACAGAAAAATGTGGAAAATATTAAGGACCCACTTAATATACAACATATTCCATGACATTTGGAAGAGTAACTAAAAATATATATAATTTACTGGATACGGAAACAGCTAGGGCCTAGAAGTGTCCACCAAGTGTGACAGATTATCAGATTCAGACAACAAGAGATAATGTTATTCCCCTTCGATTGAGAATTATAGACTGGCAGCAAAGGTTAGATCGAATTAAGCACAGAACACACATTGGTACCTTGACAAAAACAACAGTTTATTCGACTGGATAACTTGTTATACAATTATTTTGGACCTTCCTCTATCAAATGGTATATATGGAAAGCAAACAGAATTTCAATTCCTGTAATAAGTATCAAAAATTGAGATATGTGCTTTTGATCGCAGTGCGATAAATAATAAATCAAAACTTATATTGAAGTTATTTAGTGAATCATTAATAGTTCCACACAAGATGTTTCAGCAAGCTGATCCAGTCGGCTTTTTTTTTATCCGACCCAAAGCTAGTGGAAGGGCATGATCTAATGATTTATAAGAATTGGCCCATGGTAAACATTTCGTTTTATGGTAATTTATCAATATGTCGTAGAATTTGTTAAAATTTTTGGTCTCATGGTTATTATTTTTTTTTCAATATTTTAAGCACTTGCTGAAACTTTTCAAAAACTGAAATATCACCAAACAAAAGAACTGAAAAGAACATAAATTTTCTGAAAGTAACGTATATAGAAAGAAAACTTAAATACATTTTAATATTATGGTGAAAACTACTTTTTTTCAAATCACTAATTATGACCAACAGCAACGAGAGACAACTGGTCTAGATATATAACTCATTATGATTAGACCAATGAAAAGCTCCGTTATCATCACAAATAAACAACATAACTCATTACGATTAACCCTTCCATGACTGGAGCTTCCTGATATTTGGCGAAAACCCTGTGCCAATGTATTTTCTTATATATAGGGAGCCTCGCATATATAATAGAATATATAGGCCTGACAATATTTACCTTGACCTTGTAAGCCATGCATTCTCTTATATATGCAAGGATCGCTATGGTAGACTCGCATATATAAGAGAATGCAGTGGCACAGGGTCTTTAATGCTGCTCCAGCGCAGCTCCTGCCATCAAAGTGTTAACCAACGAAGTGCTCCGTTATCATCACAAATAAACAACATTACTCACTCACCCCTAAAACTCAAACATCCAGACAACAAAGCAATTAGTCAATATGGTATTTAACCCTTTCTTTACTAAATAGATTCTCCCATTCAGTTATAAAAGTTTATATTGGAATGGTCTATTATTCATTTGGAGAGATCTTCTAGCAATAAAAGCATACAACAGACAGACGAAAAGATAATACAAGTGCAGAAGCAATTCTATAAATTGGTGGGAAATGTTCATATAATAAGTTCGACAAATGATCTATTTGTTAAACTTATTATCTGAACATATCCAATGGGATAACTACTCGTCAATGAGTATTTAGTATAGAAAGGGTTAATACAGTTATGTGAACAATAAGCTTAGTTATCGTCACAGTTAAACAACATTACTCACTCATTCAAACATAGAGACATAAACTGTACTCATTTTATATCTAGATTTCATGTACAGTATCACATGGTTTTAGAGATTGTGATTCTGAGGTACTCTTCCAAGCTATCAAGGGTTAGATCAAACACGATGAATCGTTTAGGGATAACACTATAGGCTTTTTATAGCATAGTCTGAAGCAAAAACGACATTGAGATTTCCAATTAAATGATTCAAATTCAAAAAAATTGAGTCTAAGAAAGTCACTGATACAACAATAGGATGCTCAAGTCGAGGCCAAAACAAGTGAAAACAAATAAAGATATATATCAAAACAATAGAATTATGATAGTACATTGAGGCATTTTGCCATTTGATCAGTTTTGATAGCTATCTGCATCATGGCATGTGCTAGAATGCTGATATGCAGTAATAAGTTTGCAGTATCATTGACTGAAATTGCATTCATTTGTATGATAGTTTTTAGGGTTTTACCTAAATCTATGGTCTGTCTGGTCTGTTAATTAAAAAAGAAAATCTGATCATTTAAAAATATAATAAGTTTTGTAATCTGATAACACAGACAAGCTTAAACCAAGTCTTCTCTGTCCACAACAGCTTGGGGTATACAGGTTGAGTTCATGCTGCTTTGGACAGAGTCCTGTCCCGTTACTCTTCTATAACGGACTTTACATCCAGATCATGGGCGGGAGTTATCTTGCATGTAAGTTTTCGGATTAGAGCAAATGGAAGCTTTGCGTATATGAACAGAGGGCAGCGTTTCCCCCCCCCCCCCCAAGGATGATGATGTCAAACATGCATATATCCGAGGGCCGTTAAATGTCAATGCAACGAGATTTATAAGAAAACAAAGCCTTGTTTTCCAGAGAATACTGATTTGTCGCGCAATCAGAAAATGCATGTAAACAATACATTAAGCGATCGTATGATCACTATACCTTTTTCTATCAAGGTAAATGATGTTATCATTTTGAAGACAGATTAATCGCGGACATGTCAGATGATTAATCACATTCAGGAATGTACGTGTTAATGTAGTACATCTTTTGAATAAAACGGGATGGGATTCGGTCCAAAACAGCATCATCCCAAGATATCCCAAGATGTTGTGGACGGAGAAGACTTGGTTTAACCCTTTACCCAACAAACCGGCCAAAACCGGCCAAATAAAGCTTCAACAGCCTAAAATATCTTGGGTCTGTCTCAATAAAACCATACAAATATGGATATCATTGGAACCGGCTCATTGACCACATTGTGATGGTTATAGTTATGCCCTGTGCCAATGCATTCTCTTATATATGTGAGTCGACCATAGGTCGCCTCGCATATATAAGAGAATGCATTGGCCTAAAAAAAATCTTTTTTTAACACTTTTTACCATTTTTTCTTACATTCTTTAACAATTTTATAATTTTTAATGTGTTAAGCCAATGCATTCTCTTATATATGCGAGGCGACCTATGGTCGACTCGCATATACAAGAGAATGCATTGGCACAGGGCCGTTCTGTTGGGTAAAGGGTTAAACATGGACATGGAAGTAATGCCTGAAGTTGTCTGTGTTATCAGATTACAAAACCGATTATATTTTTATATAATCAGATTATCTTTTTTACCATAGATTTAGGTAATACACTAAAAACTATTATACAAAAGAATGCAATTTTAGTTGACTTCTTACTACATATCAGCATTCTTCCTGTTGGTTAATTTGTCATATAGACCCAAAAAATATATCAATGCCTATACTTTACAACCCGAGTGATAATGGGTGCAGTACAATGAGCAAATTGCATCAAATGCACTTTTCGAAATTAGCCACAGCAATAAGCAATGCCGTGGGAAACACTGTGGCAACATGTGTAATCTATAATGCCACAGCATTAAATTTGCTGTGGGACATTTTTACTAATTTCGAGGGCTGCAAAGGTGTATATAGTGGATAATCGACATCATCCAACAGGAATGATAACTCTATTAGCCCAAAGATGAATTCAAACAATTGTCAGCTGCTAGATATTTTGAGCGAATATATCTTTGGTTTATTTGGGAACTACGTGTTGATAACTGGCAAGATTTGCCATTATTACCCGATAGAGATTTGCAAAGTCTTTGAAGTTGATTCATGTGGAATAACAACTATCATCAACAAGTACATGTACATGACAAAATAAACTGACTACATTATTATTTTCATTATTAATGACTCTCCAATGAAATTTCGCATGTCAAAACCATTGTTATGTTAAACATTACTGGTACAGTGGAATTACTGATAAAAGTACAATTAGTTTAATAAGATGCCGAAGTTATAAAAAAATGGACGGCAAACATTGGAAAAGATCAAAGCATTGAAAATATTCTGAAAATCATACTCAAGAGAAAAGTATTTGATCTTACTACACGATAAACAATGTTTTTTTTACAAATCACTATAACAGTTTCGTTCACATAACAATGGTTTCAACAAGCGAAATATTGTTTTTGGAGAACTATCAATAATGAATATAATGAGAAAAAAGTTTATCTATTTCTTCATGTTCTTCTTAGTGGTGCTGTTAAAGTAACTTTACAGACATTTATATTGTTTTCACATTTACCTAATGCGAGTGCCTTGGATCCCATTATTATATGAAATTCAGAGTTAAATATTTTAGCTTGTTCAGGTAATGGAATATATGAGTTTTTTGGCACGTATTAAAATGAACTATAATTGGTCAGAATTTCACAAGATTATCTGTTACAGTTTTTCTATGTTCAGGAACCTTTTTATCTGCATGCACTGAATATCTCCTACTTTGATGTCGTGCTCTTCTCGTGTTGGTACCGATTCTAATCGGTTTCGATGTCGATAACATACCCCCATACTGATTCGAGGGTAGAATTCCTATTTTTGCAGTTATTGAGTCTAACCTCAGTCAGATATTATGGGAGAGCACAAGAAACTCGCCCAATTTCATACAAATCTGACAAGATAAAACACTTGAATTAATTGTGACAGTCATCACGACTTGCCGATGGTCTTCAGCATTTTCTCGATCTTCTGGTCGTTTCGGATGATGTTACTCTTCACAGCACCAATAAGTCCTAGCTGGTCGTTTATGGACTGCTCGGTGTCAGATAACTGGGATTTCAGTGGCTCTATTGCATGGTCTGTTATACTGAAATAATAAATCAAATTTTACTAAAAATAAAAATTAAATAATTTGTAACATTTTATCTCCCATTACTACCTAAGCTACCTAATGCACACTTGGTTGCTTGACATTCACTATTACCGACTTGAAGTCATCTCCTCCTCGCTGGAAAGGTTCAGCATTTTTTGTCCGAAATGTCTTTGTAATTGACAACAAGAGCACAATATATGATCGTAAGCAAATTCTTTATGTAATTTGTGATTTTTTTTGTTCCCCAAATGTTTGATGTGAGGATTTATTCTGTTCCTGTATTCGCTGATCATAACAATGCTTTGATATTTTTTTCAATTCCGTAAGTTTGCACTACACTAAATTTTTTAAACGAATCTTAGTGTTGTTTTTGGTAGAAAAAGTAAATAGTTAACTAGTCAACATGATCTGATTGTGAATTGTTTGACATTATGGGATCTGGGACAGCATGAAGAACATTCGACAAAAATAAAATAAATATTTTACCAAAATAAAAACATTTTACCTACATGCCTTTATACCTACAGTGGTGATTAACAACTTTGTTTTCACATTGACCGTTAATACTATAGAGTATCTGATCATGGTATAAAACCTTTTATTACTATGGGCCTTCTTCAATTTATCAGAAACCAGTAGATCAGACTTTCATTTTTATAAAATGAAGGCGCGCATAGTCTCGCTCGCTGGTTTGGGCCCAGGCGCGCAGTTTCTATCAAGATAAAATAAACAGCGGATTGCCGGAAATCCGAAATACATTCATAAATGCCGCGTAAATTGAATTAGTTAACTCACGATCGATGTCCAGTGAATCTCTTTGATGGTTTAACACTGCTTAATCCACTATCCATAAGCACAAGTGAATGTTACACACTATGTTTTATATTGTACATGCTCCTATACTAATTGTAATTCATAATTATTAATAAAGAATCAATTTAATACTCCGATTCCATGCTGACAGAATAATATCAACTTCTCCCAGCCACGTGGTCTCGCTTTGATTTTCCAGGAATTTATGTGACGTCATAAGCCATACATAGAAATCATTTAAATGTATTTTTAGCTTCGAATCATTCAGACATATTGTGCATTCGACACCGTGTGACCTCAAATAATTTACTGGTGTCGGTGATCAAACATCGGGCGGGTTGATTGACACCGCACTGTGAATGGAAAGTTGTGGAATTGGTAACTAGGTCGCGGCACCTTTGATCTCGCGACACATCACACAAGCATTCTCGCAACGCGGTAATAAAACGGAAAATGGGACACATTTTAACCAATCTCGTCTGGGTAGACACTGAAAATATCGTTATCAGGTTCAGCCAACTTCGCTCGCTGTATTTGGCCTAGGTGCGCAATCGATCGCTCGCTGGTATTCAATTTCAGGCACGCAATGGTGCGCAAGAGCGATCGCGCGCCTCAAAAATGAAAGTCTGGTAGATGTCATTTTCTTAAAATTTGTTCAAGTCATATTGCAGAAACAAATTTTTTATAGATAGGCTTGTGTCGCATAACAGTAACACAGTGGGAAAATATTGTTCCAAGTTGACACGTTAATAAACAAAACGTTAGTTATACTAACATGAGTGAAAATTTACATACTCATGAAAAATAAATTTTGGAGGTGGGGGGGATAGGAAGATGGTTGTTGGCAAATATTCTTTCAAAGAGACAGGTAAAATCAGTAACCAACAATTTAGGTACCAATTCAATCAATAGCACCTGACTTTGACACTGATGTTATTTAAAATAATTACTAGGACCAGCTCAGCTGGGCATAAGTAATGTTCTTGGTTTGTCCGAATCAGCAGATTTAAAGATCTTTGTCCCTCTGCAATTCCGGTGATATCATACACAAATGTAAAGAACGCACATACATTACTATGAAATTGATAGAAAATTATTATTTGGAAATCCAGATTTGGCATTTTTGTTGTGTTTTTATAAACAAAACAAAACAAAAGCTTCATGGAAACCAGTTAGATGTCATGACACAATGACGTATGTGACAATGTCATAACATTCGGCATGCAAAACTCCAGACAGGTCTACCATCACTGGTGGTGCACCCTCCTGTTGGCGAGACACCAGTTGTCATGGGCTGCATCTTCTTGGTCCAAAAGAGCTTGGGATATCGGTTGAGTTGTTGCTGTTTTGGACCGAGTTCCACCCCATTACAATTCTATAACAGACTTTACACCCAGAATGATGGGCAGGAATTATCTTGCTTGTATGTCTTCGGATTAGATAAAATGGAAGCTTTGCGTACAAGAACATATAGAGCAGCCTTCCCCAAGCATGTCAGATGATACCAAACATGCATATGATATATCAGAGGTCCGTTAATGTCAAAGCACCGAGATTTATAAGTAAACAAAGCCTTGTTTTCTAGAGAATTTAGATTTGGTACACTGAATGTAAAACGATTGTATCATCACTATACCTTTATATATAGTGGTAAATGATATATCATTTTGAAGACATATTAATCGTGGACATGTCAGATGATTAATAACATTCAGAGGTTTACGTGAATGACCGGGCTCCATGTGTACACAGTGTTCGCGCTGTCGGTAGCCAAATTAGCCAATGGCTAATCTTTTTCGAATTTGGCTAATAAAAATTTCATTTGGCTAAACTTTTGGCTAAACTTTTTTTTACCCCAAATGGAGACTGAAAGCATGATTTTTTGGCAAGTGGGTTTTCGTTGTGAACGATCTAGTCCGAAAACATCGTAAGTGGGAATATATCGCCGACTGTACAAAGGGAAACCCGATCGCGGACAGTACAAAGGAAAACCCGTCACTCTGCACGAAACAGCAAAAGGTCATTGTTTTACATTTAATCCGCTAATCCCCCATTGTCTGTCTGGTCACTGGCAGGGCTCCTGCACAAGGCATGTTTATAGTGACATTCTATTTATGACGGTCAAGGTTTATGAGCACCAATTGTAAGACAATAGCTTAATCAGCCAAATGTGAATCACGACAGATATTTTGTGGCTATATGTCGTCAATACCGATGCATTCAAAATAATATGCTTTTACGACAGATTGTAATTTGATAATGTGGCGTAAAAAGTTATTAGTTTCCAGATGTCACTTAGATATTTTCGCAAGGATAATTAATATTTAATGATTTACAAAAAGATATTGATATAAAACAAAAAAATAATGACATTAAAAAGGACAATCCCGGGTTACCCCCCCCCCCCCCCCCCCCCCCCCCCCCAAATCGTTCTTTCACATAAAGATTAATAAATGTTTAATAAATGATATATATATATAAATATTTTTAGTTCATCAAAATCAGTTAAATTATTGTGTATTTTACCTGTGTCTGTTAGATTTGACGTTTTAGTCATTAATTGTGAACCAACCAGAAAACGATGATTTAATTTGGCCATAGTTTTTTTAATTTGACCAAAAAACATTTGGCTAAAGTTTTTTTCATTTGGCTAATATAATTTTCATTTGGCTAAACTTTTGGCTAAAGTTTTTTTCGGTCCAGCGCGAACACTGTGTGTACATGTAGTACAGTAATGCCATAAATAACCGACTCCTTAACCACAGCAGAATTATGGGTAATTTTTCAGGATTTAGTCAGAAATATGGCTTGTTGCCATTCATCAGAAAGCTCTCAGTGAGTTACCCGTGGTTTAAATATAACAGCAGCTTCTGAAAATTGAAGTTTCTCCATATTCGTAAATAATGGATTTTCAATGAAAACTAAAAAGACTGATATTATTGGAAATGTTACCACAAATAGGTATAAGGTATTTTAGAAACAAACCAATTCAGTAAACCTGGAGAGGTACAGTAATGCCCTAAATAATTGACTCCTTGACATAACTCACTAAGAGCTTTCCGATGAATGTCAACAAGCCATATTTCTGACTAAATCCTGAAAAATTATCCATAATTCTGCTGTGATTAAGGAGTCGATTATTTAGGGCATTACTGTAAGTCTATTGAATGAAAGTCTGTTAAAGAAGAGTAACTGGGACTCGGTCCAAAACAGCTACATTCCAAGTGATATCCCCAAGCTGTTGAGAACCGAGAATACTTGGTCTACCATCAACCCTGTTTGGCTATTTATCCACAATATATAATAATTTGTACGTACTTTCCTTATATAATAATTTGTACGTACTTTCCTTATATAATAATTTGTACGTACTTTCCTTATATAAAAATTTGTACGTACTTTCCTTATATAATAATTTGTACGTACTTTCCTTCTCGCTTCAATGTAACTGCATGCTCTTTGTTCTCCGTCCTCCATTTCTCCAGTTCTTTTTGCATAGAATCAAGATCTTCTTGAATAAAGTCCATGATTCTTCCGAGTGGCTGTGCATTTCTCGTCAGAGTCTGAATGCTAGCTTTCAATTTATTAACCTCTTTCTCAACTTGTTCCCGTTGTTTTCGTTTCTGGGCATCTGGAACTGTTGGAGCGTGTACCTTCAAAAATAAACCGAGCGTGAACCTTCAAAAATAAAGCGACAACTTCATTTTCTGACTGAAGCAAGCTTTGTAGTGTGTGTCATTTGCAGAATGAGGTCCCCAGATGGCTAGATGGATGGACGGACAAGCTGATACCTATATACATGCACCCCCCCCCAATAACTATTATAATTGTTTTAGACACTTATAACTAAATATGTTGATATCAAACCACCATTTTCCTATTTTATGTATAGCTACATTGAAGTGGAAAAACAAATTACGACGATTTTGATGAGGACACCATAGGCTTTGCCAGGACTATAATCACTATACGATGACAAGATGAAGATGATTAGGTCGACGGCGCTAACGGTGATGATAATGATGATGACTGCATTGTATGATGGCGATAAATATGACGACGATGTCGATTATGATGATGATAATGATGACGATGTTGGCGATGATGAGGATAAAGATGTCAATGATGATGATTGAAGACAACGATAACAACGTCGACGAAGCTGATGATAGGATAATGATGAAAATGGCTGATGACGAAGATGTATAAAGACGGCGACAAAAATGGTGACAATGGTGACGATACGGATGATGACGATGAAGATGAAGATTGTGTTGATGATGATGATGATGATGATGATGGATGATGAAGATGGTGTTGATGATGATGATGGTGTTGATGATGACGATGATGTTGACGATGATGTTGACGAATGATGATGAATAATGATTACAATGATGATGTCGACGACGATAATGATGATGATGATGAGGATGTTGATGATGGTGATGACGATGATGATGTAAGTGACCCCCATTGTATATATGTATATATCCATGTTCTGCATTAATTTGCAGTGTTGACAATTAAAGCATTCAAACCATGGAGCAAGAATTTGCAAGACAATTTTATTAATTAATCACATGAATATGGCTTTCTGATTGGCATTAACCCTTTCATGACGGGAGCTGCGCTGGTGCAGCATTAAATATCCTGTGCCAGTACATTCTCTTATATATGTGAGTCTCCCTATGGGAGCCTCCCATATATAAGAGAATGAACTTGCTTACAAAAGGTCAAGGTAAATATTGTTAGGCAAATGTATTGCTCCCAATGGAAGACTCACAAAAAAAGAGAATGCATTGGCACAGTGTTTTCGAAAAATTTCCGAGAAAACTCCAGTCATTGAAGGGTTAAACCACAATTTTTTTCTATAAACCACCATTTAGCATATAATATAGAAACTTACGATTTCTGTTTTCTATGAACCACCGTTGAGCGTATAATAAAGAAACTTACGATTTCTGTTTTCTTTTGAGTTTGCTGACTTCCACTTTCGAGTTCTTTCTTTGTTTCAAGAATCTTTTTGACAAGTCCACCTGGATAAGATTGAGAATAGATGGAATTTTGGAAAGGTTCCATTAAATTGGTTTAAGACAAGACTGAAATGTCCAAGAGACACAAACAGACTCTGTACAAACAGACTCTAACATCAATCACGAGGGTTGATGTAGGTCAAATATAGATCTCTGATAAAGTAACACATCTCCAAACCAAACACCCTTCCGACTGACCTTTCTGTTTGGTTTAGAGAGGTGTTCGGCTGTCCTCCTCGTCAAGATCTTAAACAACTGACAGCATTGAGGCCTAAACATACTAACCATGGTCTCTGTCCTCCTCGTCAAGATCTTAAACAACTGACACCATCGAGGCCTAAACATACTAACCATGGTCTCTGTCCTCCTCGTCAAGATCTTAAACAACTGACACCATCGAGGCCTAAACATACTAACCATGGTCTCTGTCCTCCTCGTCAAGATCTTAAACAACTGACACCATCGAGGCCTAAACATACTAACCATGGTCTCTGTCCTCCTCGTCAAGATCTTAAACAACTGACACCATCGAGGCCTAAACATACTAACCATGGTCTCTGTCCTCCTCGTCAAGATCTTAAACAACTGACACCATCGAGGCCTAAACATACTAACCATGGTCTCTGTCCTCCTCGTCAAGATCTTAAACAACTGACACCATCGAGGCCTAAACATACTAACCATGGTCTCTGTCCTCCTCGTCAAGATCTTAAACAACTGACACCATCGAGGCCTAAACATACTAACCATGGTCTCTGTCCTCCTCGTCAAGATCTTAAACAACTGACACCATCGAGGCCTAAACATACTAACCATGGTCTCTGTCCTCCTCGTCAAGATCTTAAACAACTGACACCATCGAGGCCTAAACATACTAACCATGGTCTCTGTCCTCCTCGTCAAGATCTTAAACAACTGACACCATCGAGGCCTAAACATACTAACCATGGTCTCTGTCCTCCTCGTCAAGATCTTAAACAACTGACACCATCGAGGCCTAAACATACTAACCATGGTCTCTGTCCTCCTCGTCAAGATCTTAAACAACTGACACCATCGAGGCCTAAACATACTAACCATGGTCTCTGTCCTCCTCGTCAAGATCTTAAACAACTGACACCATCGAGGCCTAAACATACTAACCATGGTCTCTGTCCTCCTCGTCAAGATCTTAAACAACTGACACCATCGAGGCCTAAACATACTAACCATGGTCTCTGTCCTCCTCGTCAAGATCTTAAACAACTGACACCATCGAGGCCTAAACATACTAACCATGGTCTCTGTCCTCCTCGTCAAGATCTTAAACAACTGACACCATCGAGGCCTAAACATACTAACCATGGTCTCTGTCCTCCTCGTCAAGATCTTAAACAACTGACACCATCGAGGCCTAAACATACTAACCATGGTCTCTGTCCTCCTCGTCAAGATCTTAAACAACTGACACCATCGAGGCCTAAACATACTAACCATGGTCTCTGTCCTCCTCGTCAAGATCTTAAACAACTGACACCATCGAGGCCTAAACATACTAACCATGGTCTCTGTCCTCCTCGTCAAGATCTTAAACAACTGACACCATCGAGGCCTAAACATACTAACCATGGTCTCTGTCCTCCTCGTCAAGATCTTAAACAACTGACACCATCGAGGCCTAAACATACTAACCATGGTCTCTGTCCTCCTCGTCAAGATCTTAAACAACTGACACCATCGAGGCCTAAACATACTAACCATGGTCTCTGTCCTCCTCGTCAAGATCTTAAACAATTAACACCATCGAGGCCTAAACATACTAACCATGTGACTCCGTCCTCATCAAGATCTTAAACTGATAGCATCAATTCATAAACATACTAACCATGTTCTCCATCTTCCTCGTCAAGATCTTCATTTTTCGCCACCTAAGAAGAAAACAAAATAGTTTTATAAATCATAAACCAAGCATGGCTTTGATTCTGCAGGTTATTGTGTGAATTATGTAATTCAGACACAGTATACAGTAGTGCCCTAAATAATTGACTCCTTAGCCACAGCAGAATTATGGGTAATTTTTCAGAATTTAGTCGGAAATATGGCTTGTTGCTCAGTGAGAGCTTTCCGATGAATGCTAACACGCCATATTTCCAACTAAATCCTGAAAAATTACCCATAATTATGCTGTGGTTAAGGAGTCGATTATTTAGGGCATTACTGTATATCAGAACATAATGAGCAAAGATTAACCACAATTAATCAACTCTTCAACTTGAATGATCGAAAATGAATTATTCCAGGCATGAGTATAAGGTGCCTGTCATTTGCAGAATGAGGTCCCCAGAGGGTGAATTAAGTGCCACTATCCCGCATAGCAGGCTAGCATCACTAAATTCACCCTCTGGGGATCTCAATCTGCATGGTGTCATCTGCTATGGGAGACATAGACTCAGATTGAAGTTCCCAAATGGTGAATATTGTGAAGTACACCCATTGGGAACCTCGATTATGCAATTTGTTGTCTGCCAAATTGGGGATATAGAGAAACTAAACTAAAAAAGAAATAGAATCTATGTTAAGAGGTTTCTTTTGAAATTTGATAATAAAGAAACTACCGAGAAGATGAGGCATAAGCAGAATGAGGTCCCCAGAGGGTGAATTTTGTGATGCTAGCCCACTGTGTGAGATAGCATCACTAAATTTACCCTAAACTAGTAAAACGTTTGACATTTTAAACACTACATCACTGAGAAACCCTAGTTACAATTGCATGTGTGCCAGCAGACCTCAAATTAGCATTTTTCAGCCTGATACAGGGGGGGGGGAATTGTTTTTTTCCAGGCACGTATGCCGGGGTGGGTGGGTGGTCGATGGGACCAACATTTTTTTTTTTCTGCAAGTTTTTTGACTGTTTTTGCAATGAGTTTGGCTTAAAACACCTTAGAATAAGAGAAATAATGTCATTCTAACTGCTAAACTGACTGCAGGCAGTTATCGTGTTGTATTTTGTTGTAATTTTGAAATCCAAGATGGCCACTGGCAGCCATGTTTTTTTGGCCGAATTACCCCAAAATGACACGTTCTTATTTACATGTCAATGTTAACATCCATGACAAATAGTATGCACAGAAATTCATATACAGCTTTTTACAGTGAATTTCCCCCCGCAAATCTGTTTTAGTGTTAAAAGGGGGGTGGGTGTCCAAAAATGGTTGGAAAAAACTGCCGAAAACGGAAAACATTTTGGACGCAGGGCGGGTGGGTCCCAACAAGGGTCGAAAGAAAAAAATCAGCATACGTGCCTGAAAAGTTTTTCTGACCCCCCCCCCCCCCCCTGCCTGATAAAGAGCTTTATTTGAGAATATGGCATCGGACATTTGCAGAATGAGGTCTCCAGAGGGTGCAGCCCCGCACATCAGGCTAGCATCACTAAATTCATCCTCTGGGGACCTCGTTCAGCTTGCACCTCGTCTTCTCTGAAAGTAACTTTATTATCAAATGAACAAGTATTTTAGTTTCTTTAGAAACTTATTTAGAAAGTTCTTTTTCTTTTTTAGTTTAGTTTCTCTATATCCCTAAATTGGCAGACGAACTCAACTTCAGAAAATGTCCTCACAAGCATTTGTTACCAACCTGTTGTGGTTCTGGTGGTGGAGCAGCTTCTTCGACCACGAACGTGTCATCTTCATCTGAATCATGACCATCGGCGATCAAATTGGTAGGCTTACCACTCCCCAGTCTGTGGGTTAAAAAACAAGATTTTACATCTGCATGCCAGTGAAGGATCCAGAGATTTTTTGGGGACACCTGTTTTCAGGCAATGGTGTGCTAATGGCCTGGGTGGGGTAAAGTTCGGGAAGGGGTGTTCCCTTTGTGATGTTGAGGGGGGGGGTCCGAGTGTTCTCCCCCTGAAATTTTTTGAAAATCCAATAAATTGAGAGCGAATCTAGGGCTCTCTGAGTCAGTATTTTGAATTTTACTGCGAGGTCAATTTGATCAAGTTTCTCAAACGTAACTTTGGAAATGGGATTTGAAGTGCTTATAAGTTATTGTCATATCTTTTGGTTCAATGGATAATACTTATCCTGCTTGAAATGAGACTTACAGTTATCACTCTAATTCATATAATGGGCTATTTTCTACAATTCAAGTTCGAGACAAATACATAATATAGTGCAGAAACAATGTCTATTATGTTAGTAATTACTGGTAGTACTAATCTCTATGTTAATTATTCATTTGGTATTGTCAGATCCCACCTAATAACCAGGTTGATTTTATCAAATTGTGATTGTTCCTGTACTGTAAGTATATCACTCTTGAAATACTGAAGTCTGAGGCTGAATGATAACAAATCTGAACTCAAATATTTGAAGTTTTCACAGTTGAAAGCTAGATAAAGCCAAACATACTTTACAGTATTCCACCTGTTAAACTTAAATCTTTTTGTAAACTTAAATATCTAATGTCAATATATATAAATGTATTTGTATCTCGTTATGATATGAATTGTGACCTGTCCTGAATAAAAAATATAAAATATAAAAAAAAACAAACAAAAAAAACATTTATTTGAGCGCCCATACCGTTTACCGGTTAGAAAACCAGCCTGGATATGTCCCTGCATGCTATACATACCCAGATGAAATCATTAAAAATTGCACAATACATAAGTTGCATTCAGGGTTACAGACCTCCAGTGACAACAACATAAAAAGTCTAATTTAAAGTTATCTGGTGTTATTGAAAAATTAACAAAATAATTTGTTGGTGTCCCTCTAAAACATCGGAACAATATGAAATGCATAGAAAATTCAATATCAAACAAAATAGGTTAACAAATACAGGTAAGTGGGTGCCTGAGAAGGTAACACATCTGTCCGAGTCAACGAAAATCTCACCTAGCCCTCCGGAATGACAATAACAAGTCAGAATGGAGCACTGGCTTACAGACCTTGCGGCCTATCCGTTTGTCAACATAAGTAGAGTGAAAGAAATAATGGCTTACAACCTATCCGTCATATGATTTCCCCACAATGAAGGTGGTGCATAAATGTATGGATGTCAAAATAAAGGGGAGGTTGTCTGCTAGGCATATTAAAGAAGATTCGAGGCTGAATATGATGATGACCAAGGTCCCAATTTATCGCAGACAAATTGCTCCTCGTTCTGATGACATGAATTTTGAGGTGGAAGCTGGATTCTGGAGCAGTTTATTGGAATTTTTAAAATAGTTTTAGAACGTACCACACAAAACCAAGATTTCATTTAATGCCAAAAGTAGAATTTATAAATTTTTGAAAATTACTCCCAATGAGTTAAAAAGATGCCAAAATGTTTTGATAAGTTGCAGATTGCTGACTATATGCCATGCTAAGCGCATGTCACATAACGTTTCGACTCGTTACCTGCAAGCCGGGGAGATAAAATAATTGTTTGTCCCTCTAAAACCCTCTGGGAACCTCATTCTGCTGAGGTGTAAGCAGAATGAGGTTAAGAGAGGGTGAATTTGGTGATGCTAACCCACATAGCGGGGTAGCATCACTAAATTCACCCTCTGGGGACCTCATTCTGCAAATGACAGACACACTATTTCAAGGCGTGATTGTCTGTAAACTCGTTATTGATTATATGACCAAGATATTTGTATGTGTTGACGAAATTAAGCTCTTTCCCAGTTACCTGTATTCTTGGAAAATGTCTAATATAGGAAGTCCTTTCGGGAGACGGACCATGGCAATTGTTTTCGTTGTGTTAAAGATCATATTCAGCTCAATAGCCTCTAATTCACATACATGTACATGCAGGAGATGATGCAAACCCACAATAGATGGGAGAAATCAGGCACATATAATCTGCGTGTGCAAGGTGATTCACTACATTACCTTCTATGACACAACCAAGGCTCGACGAATTGAGTTATGTGCTTATGACATCGGTATATATGTTGAACCGATGGGGACTAAGAATATATCATTGTCTTACACCACTAGAAGTGATTTCTCCCAATTTGATTTCTCAAGGCTGGTCCCTGCCTTATGCCACTCTCTCAATTTAGAACCTCTAACCTGGTTCCCATGTTGCTTACCTCATAGCAGGTTCTGATTCTAAACCTTCTTGCTTTGGTCTGGGAGGAGCCGGTCTAGAACTGGACGGTCGCCCCACGTTACGGCTACAAAATGGCAAGAGATGATTTATTGACAAACAGACGATAATATGATGAAGACAAGAGATTATCAGTAATGTGTTCCCTGCTTGCTACTTTATCATGCTTGCTACGAGAATAAAAAATAGAGATCTACTAACAGTAGATGAAGGGATAATAGGTTCAGTTAAAGAGTTTGATTGACAATGACCCCATAATGGAAGACCCAGGGGTTATATTAATTCAATATGGGGTTGATGGAAGCCATTTTGTTTTCCCTCTTAATATTTTCGGCATATTATTTTGGAGCCAAGAAAATTAAGAAATCAAGTTCTGCAGATACAGTCTCGTGTACCATAGAAAAACACAGTCTTGTGTACCAAATCCCGTATGTGATTTAACCCTTTACCCAACAGAACGGCCCTGTGCCAATGCATTCTCTTATATATGCGAGTCGACCATAGGTCGCCTCGCATATATAAGAGAATGCATTGGCTTAACACATATTTAAAATGATAAAATTGTCAAAGAATGTAGAAAAATATTATAAAAATTGTTAAAAAATGTAAGAAAAAATTATAAATTTGTTAAAGAATGTAAGAAAAAATGGTAAATGCATTCTCTTATATATGCGAGGCGACCTATGGTTGACTCGCATATATAAGAGAATGCATTGGCACAGGGCATAACTGTAACCATCACAATGTGGTCAATGAGCCGGTTCCAATGATATCCATATTTGTATGGTTCTATTGAGACAGACCCAAGATATTTTAGGCTGTTGAAGCTGTATTTGGGCGTTTTTGGGCGTTTTTGGCCGTTTTGTTGGGTAAAGGGTTAACTGATCAATTCTAAGGATACATAATTAACTTCAAACTCTGGTCACTTCTGGATAATAGTCATTGACTGGGTGCGCTGGTCAACGTTCTATCACGAATCACATAATTTATAATCCATAAAAGGGCGCATTTAGCATACAAGAATGTGATTAACTTTGTACCGGTAGTTCAAATTTTCACATGGAAGCATGATAAAAACATTACAGGATTCTTAGTTGCCAACTACCGTACAATGTCATACGAGGGTCAACGAGTTTATTATTTTTCCGTATCCGGCAACAAATCACCCTGTAACCTATAATGTGACTCCAGTTGCACTTTTAATGTATTTACCAGCAAAAATTAACTAATGATAGATACAATTCAGATCTGATGAATTTCAAGGCCGTTTCGCAATAACTGTTAATGTTTCTCAATGTCATTTATAAAATTTGAATAATTGAAAAATATCTGTCCAATCAGGCCTGAGAATAAGGTGCCAGACATTTGCAGAATGAGGTCCCCAGATGGTGAATTTAGGGACGCTACCCTGAACAGTGGGCCAGCATCACTAAATTCACCCTCTGCCATTTGTCAGATTTAAAGTGAGGTGTACAGAACAGAATAACAAAGATTCATGATAAAATATGTTATTTCCATAAATTTGATATAAAAATAGGCAGAAAAACAGAATCATTGTTATAAACGACTGTCCAGACTTTGTTATAAACAACTGTCCAGACTATGTGTCAATAGTATAAATCAAGAGCATATTTTACAGGTAACCCAGGGTAACCACTTTTTAAAATCATTTCATGCTAGAAGTAAAGCATCAAATGAAAACACACAATTTGTGTTGAATGATCCGTCATATCAGCCAGTTCTAATTAAAATTAGACTTTTGAACAAGCTACGCCATTACAGAGTCTAAAGAAAATAGCTGGGAATTCCATTACCGCCGCTATAAATAGCTTCTGAATGCAATCCTTGCCATAGGACTTCACCGCGTACATATTTAGTGATGCTAGCCTGCTGTGTGGGATAGCATCACTAAATTCACCATCAGGGGACTTCATCCTGCAAATGACAGACACACTATTTGCAGGCTTGCTCCTTGCTAGGTAGGTATTATTGGTCACAATTCTGGAGTCTTCATAGACGTGTTTTAGTGCTTAATTAGTTGTCATAATCTAAAAATTTGTAAACAGTGTGAATTTAGCAATGTGGCCAGATGTGACCATAGATGTATTACGCTATATTTAGCTATGTGTCGAGAAACTGCGGAGTCACAGATGACACTGATGTTATGATTCTTGGTGGTAATGGAATTCCCAGCTAATTTGAGAGAACTGCATAACGGCATGAAAGTAGTGAATTATATCAGCACTCCAAAAGATTATTTAAGTTTGACGAGGATTCTAGATTTTAGATTATTCACTTACGCGGCAGCAACTTGAGGAGGCAGATTTTCATCACCACCTTGCTGATCTAAATCAGAAGGTCTCTTTCCAGAATCTTCATCTGTCGATAGAAAACATTTCAATGAAAAAGCAATCATGATAGTGATTTTACTCCAAAAATGTTTTTGTTATTATAATTTTTATTCAGATCTCAATATATAACATCTCGAGTACATGAATAAATAAATGATATAATCAGTTAGAGCCCGAAGCCGCCATCGCACGCCGCCGCCAGCCATATTGGCCACAAGCCGCAAACCAGCCATATTATCTCTAATGCCAGCCGCATGAACAATTCTCTACCGCCGGAATTGTAAAATGGCTGAGCCGTGTGCATGGACTTATATGTTAAGGACAACTGTACTGCGAATCGCAAATAACTAAATCACATTGCCTAATATTGGCATACTCGGGCCTCTCATTGTGGAATAGACTATTCCAATGCATGCTTTCATATAACGGAGTAGGAGCATCCATTCAGTATCGAAAGGGTTTAAAGTATAAATTGTTTATTTCGACACGACTCAGTCTGACATCGCTGACATTTGTCAATATATGCACATAACATGTAGAAGAGAATAGAAAATAGTTTGAAATATTATATATCAATACTATCGGATTCAGCATTCAATGATGCATGCATATGTCGCAAGATGCCAGTGATGATAGCCGTCTGAAGTCAACAGAAGTCTCAATGTAACTTATACTGATTATATAGATGGGAAACTACATAGTACATCCCTGTCAGTCCTTTTCTGAGTCCTTCGTATATTCTCGCCATAATGGAAAAGCCCAACACCAAAAGAACATACGTGGTCTGGAATTCTACGGGTTCACAACAAACGCTAAAACAAGCGGGTGTCTATAACCGGGTATTAGGAAAATTTCGGAAACGAAATACGCTGAATGATAACGTCTCAGCTGGCTGAGCCGCCATATTTCGTAAGCCACAAACGTCGTGACTGAGCCGGCTTAGCTAGATGACCAGCCACGAAAATTGGTTGAGCCAGCCGTGAAAACTAGTTGTCATGGCTTCGGGGTCTATAATCAGTGATGTGTCAATTTGGTTATATAGTCCAGGGTGAGTTATGTCTCTCTTTGTTAAATAGTGTTGGTGGGGGTAGAATCTAAAAATGTTAATTTATGGCTGGGTTTGTCTCATTTGAGGGATGCCTGGGATCGCAGTAATTTGGCAAAAGTAGTTAGGGACCACTCTGAGTCTTCCAAACCACCATCATAGCCCACGCACAACCGGTTCGCAGAAATCTTTAAAACCGATTGAGTGATATCCTAGGAGGGAGGTCAGAAGGCACATTTATTGATGCCGATGTTCTTTATATTACTAACAGAAGAGATATTTAGTTATAGCATTACTAGTAGGTTGTAGAGTTGTAGTCAGTACAGATGTTAAAATTATAATTGCAGTTAACAGGTTTCCTTGGCGTAACAACCATAAAATTTCCAAAGATATTGGTATAGTAAGGAGGCATAACATTGTTTCTATATGACATAATATTCAAAGAATTGGTAACATGTGACAAATGTTGCCTTATATACCATATCCATAAAATATATATAGGATGAGGGGTCAGAAATGTCAGGCTTTTTATTTGTCATTTGCCGAAGAATCTAAACTGGCTGCTAACTCTGGTTAAAGGTGGAAACCAATACGTTCCAATCTGCCCTCTTAATTCAGATTGTTTGGCTTCAGCAATCCGCTATGGCAACCCTTTGCCATGGCTCAGTTTGCTTCTGCAATGGTTCGGCATTGCTGATTGCTGTAGCCAAATATGAGGGCTGCAATCTTAACCTTTCAACCCGGTTGGCCGGAAAACTGGCCAAAACACAAACGGCAATAACCCGGTTGGCCAGAAAACTGGCCAGTCGACATACACGTATGTCATGTAAAAAGGAAAGGTGGTGTGTTAAATATAGATGTCAAGGTTGCAAAAGGAAATCTGGTGATAACTGTTGGCGAGCATGGCATAGTCATCCACCCCCCCTCCCATTTTTTTTCTTTTTTATTAAATGAATATATAATTATAAACTTCTAGTTTCAAGTATTCTACACTTTTTGTGATTTGAATTGTATTATTTTCTGTTACATTTTCCAAGATAAACATGGAATATAATAACATAAATGATTTTCTGATTCAAGGCCAACTTAATTTTCGAACCCCCAGATCACATATATAAATTATATACCATATTATATACCATTTGAAAGAGAAAGCTCCAAAACATTGTATTATCAACTTATCTGGTGTAATAAATTGTGAACATGTTGCTTTTGTTGAGTTACTGTCATGTTTTTTTTCATCTGGATTGTTGTTCAAATTGAATTATATTCAAAATTCTAAATCTTAACCCTTTACCCAACAAACCGGCCAAAACCGGCCAAATAAAGCTTCAACAGCCTAAAATATCTTCGGTCTGTCTCAATAGAACCATACAAATATGGATATCATTGGAACCGGCTCCTTGACCACATTGTGATAGTTACAGTTATGCCCTGTGCCAATGCATTCTCTTATATATGCGAGTCGACCATAGGTCGCCTCGCATATATAAGAGAATGCATTGGCCTAAAAAAAATCTTTTTTTAACACTTTTTACCATTTTGTCTTACATTCTTTAACAATTTTATAATTTTTAATGTGTTAAGCCAATGCATTCTCTTATATATGCGAGGCGACCTATGGTCGACTCGCATATATAAGAGAATGCATTGGCACATGGCCCTTCTGTTGGGTAAAGGGTTAAAGATAAAGAGTTATTCCCTTCCATTGAAAATACATTTTTAGTTTGAATTCTGTTGCATTCTGGGTGCCAAAAGGGGGGTAAACTTTAAATGATTTCACCTGTTTTCTATTTCTCTATGGGCATCTTCTGAGGCAGGCATTTCAAATGGTGATGAATTATAGTATTTTAATCATATTTTATGGCACAGATTGTTATTAAAACCATATATCAGGATAAAAAAAAAATCAGTGACTCAAAAATTAAGTGAGCCTTTAATTAATATCATATCAGTAATGTCAGAAAATTGAAAATGCATCTTATATTATGACCCTTTCTGAAGAAATCAGGGTCAACTGACTTCTACCATGTCTTTCCTATATAGCATACTTTATTGGAATCATGCACTTCTTCTCAAGTTAGCACAGCTAATTTAATATAATATTGTTAATGATACAAGGGTGAACTAGTGTTTTGTAGTCAATGAACAAGCTTATCCTTTTAGTGCCCCCTTCTTGTCTTTGTATATCGTCATAATTAGATTCTGAAGAACATAAAAGACTAATTTGCAAATATGATCAAAGATAAGAATGCAGAACATCTAACATCACAATGATTTTGCCATATTTAGCATGCAGAACATCGATACATTATAATGATCTTGCCATATTTAGCAAGACAGTCTAAAGAATCAGGGTACCTAACAGTGAAAAAAAGATAAAACAATAATATTTTATCAAATAATTCTAAAAACTTAAAATTAAAAAAAAATAGTATAAGTAATAGTTAAAGATGATATAGCTTTTCCTTTAACAAGTTTTATATGGTTTCCTAGGTATACAATAATAAATATGAATCAAACGCCCACTTCTATCAATTAATATTGAATTTCTATCAATATTTTATAATATCAATTGGGACATTTTTTTATCAATATTTTTAGAATAGTCACAATGTGTTCACATCTCACTTTGAAAGAGAGTCCCCCCACTTGCTATGCTCAGCAAGTCGTAAAATGTCCCACTTTGATAGTATGTATTATACCAGAAAATTTGAAATAAAATCAATATTAATTGATAGAAGAGTTTCCGGACAAGGGTCTTTGATTCATATTTGTTATATTATACTCTATAAAACTTGTTATGGGAAGAGATAGACCATTTATAAGCTATGAAAATAAAACATAGAATGCACTAACTTTGCTGTATAGTAATACAAATTAATCCTTCCATGACTGGAGCTTCCTGAAATTTTGCGAAAACCCTGAGCCAATGCATTCTCTTATATGTGTGAGGCTCCCATAGGGAGATTGCATATATAAGAGAATGCACTGACACAAGATCTTTAATGCCGCACCAGCGCAGTTCCCATCATGGAAGGGTTGAAAAGAGTAAGAACCGTCACCAATTGCTTAAAAATATTTTGTTGATTATTCTCTGTAGAAATACAGAGCTACAAAAACTATTACTAAAATTTAAAGTTTTGATAAACACACAAAAATCATTCCGGGATTTTTTACAGATATGAGGGAGATAATGTGGGGTCTTCTGTATTTGCGGGAAGCTATCGTAAAGCGGGAGTCTCACGTTGAATCCATGAGACTTAACGCCTCTGGTGGGTGAAGGTACATAAATCTTGTTTGCTATAGCATTATTTAGCATATGAATAATAACTTCGTTGGCTTGTGGCAGTTATTGACATCCAACTTCATGATAAATTTATTTTCTTCAAGTTTATTTATTGGTTGTTTACATTAATAAACAGCATATTAATATGAACTAGTCTTTAGTTGTCAATGAACAAGCATCATTTGAATACCGTGTCCTTTCCTGATATATACAGTAATGCTCTAAGTAATTGACTTCTTAACCACAGCAGAATTATGGGTAACTTTTCAGGATTTAGTCGGAAATATGGCTTGTTGCCATTCATCGGAAAGCTCTCCCCGAGAGCTTTCTGATGAATGGCAACAAGCCATATTTCCGACTAAATCCTGAAAAGTTACCCATAATTCTGCTGTGGTTAAGAAGTCGATTACTTAGAGCATTACTGTACCTGGTAGGTATAATTAGATTCTGACAAACATAAAATCATGATTATCCCGATAATCTATTCTATGTTGGATGAAATCACTGGTCGCTTAAAACAGAATGGGGTATTCCCCCATGTTGTCATGATGTTTTTATGCTAAAATATGTAATTTTGTATTCTATGGTATTATGGGGCTTTTATAACTTATTAGAACTCATTTATTTATGATTATTATTTATTCTTGAATAGGTTGTTAATTTGGATTTATGTTGGAAATATTTTCTCTCATAAACATATCATTATGTGGTTAAATCAAGATACCATTTTGATTCTTGAGAGAAAATGTAATTAATTTTGGCCAAAAATTCTTTAATTACGAGATTCATTTCCCCACGTCCTGCCCTTTTTCTGTTAGCAGTTTGAGATTTATGTGACGTCTCTCACTAATGCTAGTGAAGACAGCATCTTAACCCTTTCACGATGGGAGCTGCGCTGGTGCAACATTAAAGATCATGTGGCAATGCATTCTCTTATATGGTTATATGTTATATAGGCGAGTCTCCCATAGGGAGCCTCGCATATATAAGAGAATGCACTGGCTTACATCAAGGTAAATATTTTTAAGCCAATATATTCTCGTATATATGCAAGGCTACCTATGGGAGACTCGCATATATAAAAGAATGCATTGGCACAGGGTTTTCCCAAAATAGCAAGCAGCTCCACTCATGGAAGGCTTAAAGTCCACAACTTCTTTTCAAACTATTGGTGAATACGATTCATTTGATATGTTACATGGGTAACAGATTATGGTTATTGCCATCCACCTTCATGAGACAAATGTATTTTGTTCACGTTTATTTATTGGGTGTTTATATTGTTTTGTTGTCAGAAGTTCATCCTTTGAGTGCCCCCTCCTTTCCTAATTATTAATTAGGTATAATTAGATTCTGAAGAACATAAAAGATATTCTTATCAACTAAAAAGATAATACAAATAAATAAATCGGATATATTTATATTGTGAAACATCTTATTTTAATTTTTGTGAGCAATTCATTGAATATTTCTTGTACCCTGATCCATAAATGGTTAGGCCTGACTAGACAGTCTCAAAATTAATATCATACAATTTAAGAAAGTTTATTCAAAATAGATTCCATAACTCAGAGACTACAGATCACAAATCCATTATATATATATTTGAATTATACATATTATTGAAACTATCCCTAAATAATCGACTCCTTAACCACAGCAGAATTATGGGAATTTTTTCAAGATTTAGTCGGAAATATGGCTTGTTGCTATTCATCGGAAAGCTCTCAGTGAGAGCTTTCCGATGAATGGCAACAAGCCATATTTCCGACTAAATCCTGAAAAATTACCCATAATTCTGCTGTGGTTTAGGAGTCGATTATCTAGGGCATTACTGTACAAGTAGTAAACATGAAAATGACAGGATCTAGTGAAAGAGAAAAATCAATACTTTTGTTGTATTATAAAACATATAAAAGAAATTTTTAATGAACTTTCTATCAATGTATAATACCAATTTCCCCATCAGGCAAATATAAATAAATTGCTAGATTTACATCCAACTTTTTCAGAAAAATGGGGTGGGAGTGTGAATTTTTTTTTTTTGTATTCTTCCTAAATGGTCGTGGACAGTTGTATATATTGAAGCAGTATCCTATCTTATATAATACAAGGTGATTAAGATTGTCCAATTTGATAAAAATAGACTGATTAATGGGTCATTGAAATGTAATTTGATGGTTAAGGCATGAGGAAAAAAACGTTTACATAAAATATATCTAAATACAAAAAAAATTGAGGAGGGGACTAAAAATAGGGTCGGGAGGGGATGTACAGTAATGCCCTAAATAATCGACTCCTTAACCACAGCATAATTATGGGTAACTTTTCAGGATTTAGTCGGAAATATGGCTTATTGCCATTCATCGGAAAGCTCTCATTGATAGCTTTCCGGTGAATGGCATCAAGCCATATTTCCGACTAAATCCTGAAAAATTACCCATAATTCTGCTGTGGTCAAGGAGTCGATTATTTAGGGCCTTACTGTAAATCTAGCAATTGTTTTATATTGGCTTTATTTTGATCAACCTCTGACATATAAACCAGGCCAATCCATTTAAAGTCTGAATAATACATATAGTGTACATATAGTTTACGACACGTACCTTCATCACTCGAAAGTCCTGTAAGCATGCATACAGAGCATATAACAAAGCGTTATTCAAACGTGCTCAGTGCGTTGTCACTAAAGGGTCTGAACTCGTGCGTGGAGTGGGATGGGAATACCAGACTGACACAAGATGCACTCACCATACTGATGCTTGTTCTAATAGTCACTTTTACATAACCACTGCCGCTATTATAAAACCTTTGTTTGCCTATTCCAGGGTTCGAGCTGCCACTTGCCAAATTTGCCAATGGCAAAAATAATTCACATTTGGCAAAAAAATATTTTAGTTTGGCAAAAGTTTTGGCAAGTCACTTTTTAATTCCTCAAGAAAATTGAACAATATTGGTCAATCAATACCATTAATTTGAGGAAACTCTTACAATATAATAGTATTAATAGTGTTTGTTTTATAAGGTTTAAGAAAAGTTAACATTTATATCAAGATGCAGTTAATCTGACAGCATTAGTATCGACTATGTAGGGATTACTAGTATATATTGCGGTGGTTTTACAAAGTTACTCCTCTTTTGATGAGCCCTTTTAATGAAGCAACCTTATAAAATTTAATTGTAGGTTATTGGTTTATTGTTGTATGACAAACCATAATAGAGAGGCGAGAAGAATTAATAACTAACTGCTTTCCTATCGATATGAAAAGACGTTCAAACAGCAATTGTCAAAATATAAGACTCAGTATTGTAGAAACTGATACCACTAATAATAGCATTTGGCAACAATTTTTTTTTTTTAAATATTTTCATTTGGCAAAAGTAAATTTCGACCCAGTTCGGACCTTGGCCCATTCCCTGCACAGAGCAGCCAGGCGGGCAACAAACACTGAAACCAGAGGAAAAAAAAACAGACACACCACTTGGTAATTTTCTCGATGATGGTGTCTAGGATTTCAAATGTCGAACGGCTTTGTCCATTAGTAAACAAAACCAGCATAAATGACATGTTATTTACAACTGTAATCGATGTGAGGCTGCAACAGATATACATGCCACTTGGTGGTCAAAGTCCCAAGATGAATCGCAAATACATGTTATACATCATTTTGACAAAGTTCTGTCCAAAAGTAAGAAAATATTAGAATTTTGGTCTAAAAACAACTAACGTTTAAATACTGCTTGGAAAATCAAACCATCAATTTACAATTATATATAAAGTCATGTTATATTATCTGTTAAAAACAATATATTGCATCCATTTTAATCTTACTCGAATTTGCTAAAAAATAAATGGCTCAATGTTTCTCCTAATGGCCTGATAAACAAGCCCTGAAATAGTGTGTCTGTCATTTGTAGAATGAGGTCCCCAGAGGGTGAATTTAGTGACGCTATCCCGCATCGCGGGCTAGCATCAGTAAATACACCCTCTGGGGACCTCATTCTGCTTAGGCCTCATCCACTCTGGAAAGTTTCTTTATTATCAAATTTCTATAGAAACTTCTTCACATAGATTCTATTTCTTTTTTAGTTTAGTTTCTCTATATCCCCAAATTGGCAGACGACACATTGCATAATCAAGGTTCCCAATGGGTGTACATAAAAATATTCACCATTCAGGAATTTCAATCTGAGTATATCTCACATAGCAGATGAGGCTATACCGAATGAGGTCCCCAGTGGGTGAATTTAGTGATACAATCCCACAAAGCGGACTACCAACACTAAATTCAGCATCTGGGGACCTCATTCTGCTTAGGCCTCATCTTCTGGGAAAATAAAATGGAGCGATTCTCCTTATATATGTGGAACTTAACGAGATCCTTAAGGACGTATTATTTTTTTCAAATTTTTGGTGCGATGACCATGGTATGCTGACAGCATGGTTCCATAACTCCTCCGCAGTGACCGTCGCAATACCGCTGGGGACCGTATACTACCGATAATACCGCGGTCATGACCGGGGTATCACCCAGTTTGTCTGGTCAATTACTTTGAGATTATATGTATGTCTCCCATAGCAGTTGAGGCCTCAGCAGAATGAGGTTCCCAGAGGGTGAATTTGGGGACACTAGCCCACGGTGCGTGACATCACTAAATTCAACCTCTGGGAACCTTATTCGGCAAATGACAGACACACTATTTCAAGGCCTGATTGAGAATGGCCCAGTGTTTTTCTGAGTTTGAGGGGATGTTCAGTTAATAAGTTCAACAAACAGCCCTACATTTATTCCAGTGGGATCATTTTGGGTATTCGGCTCTAATCTTTAATGTTTTCATAGTTTTGGGATTAACTGAAATGCAATGTAAATTACACTAGCCACATAACTAAAACAAAGTGCCAACAAATGAAGCGATGATGAAACGGGTGATGGGAACCCGATAGAAGCAATCAAAAGCATTGCAGTCACAAATATATCCATTATTGATGACTCCAATTTGAGGTAACGCAGATACAGTAATGCCCTAAGTAATCGACCCCTTAACCACAGCAGAATTATGGGTAACTTTTCAGGATTTAGTCGGAAATATGGCTTGTTGCCATTCATCGGAAAGCTCTCGGTGAAAGCTTTCTGATGAATGGCAACAAGCCATATTTCCGACTAAATCCTGAAATGTTACCCATAATTCTGCTGTGGTTAAGGGCTCGATTACTTTGGGTATTACTGTACACCTATTATCAGGTCAGGCACATCCTGAATTCAGTTATTATAGTTATTATTAACTGTTGTAAAAATTATGAATAGCATGTCCATATAAGGTATGTGTCAGCATAGTAGGAACAATATATAATTAACTCTTTGCCGAAGCTTTAGGCCATCACAGCCTTTATTGATAGTAGAACAAATCGGTGGTTCACATAATTGGAGGCTCAAGTCATTAACAGTTAAGTAACCCAGACATTTTATGTTATTAAGATATACACAAGTAGGTATCTGTACGTCACCGCTCTGACGTAACGTGACGCATAATTTTGCCTGTAACGTTCTTGGACATTGAGTGGTAATTGGTGAAGCAGAATGAGGTCCCAAGAGGGTGAATTTGGTGATGCTAGCCGACTGTGTGGGATAGCTTCACTAAATTCACCCACTGTGGACCTCATTCTGCAAATGTCAGGCACACTAAATTCAGAAATAAATACTAAAATAAAGTGTGCACGTGTGCTTTTCAAAACTTTTTGGCCTGAGAAACAAGAAATTGACGTTGCCTGGCCTTAGGTTAAAATTGAGTCGCCAACAAAATTAATTTAGCTTTAAAGCTCACATGAGACAACACAGCGATAACAGACTGGTGTTCGATGAGCTAAGCATGTGGTGGCTGGCCTCAAAATATGGTGCAGGTCATTTGCAGAATGAGGTTCCCAGAATGTAAATTTAGTGACACTTCCCTGCACAGTAGGATAGCAGCACTAAATTCACCCTCTGGGGACCTCATTTTCTCTCGAATGTATCTTTATTATCAACTTAGCAAGTTTTTTAGTTTCTTTAGGAACTTCATTAGAAAGTTTTTTTCTTTTATAGTTTAGTTACTCTATATCCGCAAATTGGCAGTCAACACAATGCATAATCGAGGTGCTCAATGAGTGCACATCACAATCTGGGAATTTAAATCTGTGTCTAGGTCTCCCATAGCAGATGAGGCCATGCAGAATGAGGTCCCCATATGATGAATTTGGTGATGCTAGCCCACTTTCCAGGGAAGCGTCACTAAATTCACCCTCTGGGAACCTCATTCTGCAAATGTCCAGCACAATATTTTGAGGCTTGTGTGGTGTCATCCCAAACAGCTAGCAAATATCAATCAACCAATGAAATGTGATCTGTGGAAGCGTAAAGACAACATACAAACAATACTAACCTGGGACATCTCTCCTCCGTCGTGAGCCTTTGGCGGATGTTGGTCTCTGTGGTTTTTGTTGTTCCTGATATAAACATGAGAAATAAAATAAATTCTTGAGTTCCAGGAACCACTATCCAGGGTTTGAACTGCCACTTGCCTAATTTACCAATGGCATCCAAATTATTTTTTTGGTTTATTTTTACGACTTTGAAAGTCACAAAAAAAGTCTCAAATTAACATTGTTTTTAGTAACTTTTTCCCTTCTGTTCAGTTTCTATATCCCCTAATTTAATTTCCAGAAGACATGCATAATCGAGGTGACAAATTGGTGAATTACCAAATTCAACTGGGAAAATTTAATCTAATCCTGGGGCTCCTATAGCAGTTAAGGCCTCAACAGAATGAGGTACCCATAGGGTGAATTTGGTGATGCTAGCCTGTCGAGCAGGGCAGTGTCACTAAATTCATCCTCTCGGGACCTCATTCTGCAAATGACAGACACATTATTTCCAGGCTTGCTCAGAATTACCTCTTCCTCGCCTTCTCTGTTTATATTTTCGTGATCATTCTCCTTGTCTTCATCTCGATTCTGCAAAAACAAATTATCAGAAAATTAATTACAAACCACAATTCATATGATAAACTTTAAGAAAATATAAGCTGTCTGAATCTGCAAGGTAAGCGACATGTTATAATGCTCCATGTTTTCTACCTTACTTGATGTTATGCCAGAAAGTGAGCAACCATGGTTTATGCAATGACAAGCCTTGCACAAAGCACAATCAAATCCACTCTGATACAGTAACTGTTCAAACATAAATCAAACATGCCACAGCCAATTCAGGATGTGAATAGAATGTAAGTTTTGCATAAATAAATTTATAATTTAAACTGAATATGACTAAAATGAAAATAGTGTGGTACTATTAAAAGAGACCACTAGAAGTCAAGTTTGAATTGGTATCATGGTGATATAATATTTTATCGTACAGACTAACGAACAGATAAAAATTAATTTAATTCAAGAACAGAACAAGCCTTGAAATATTGTGTGTGTCATTTGCAGAATGAGGTCCACTGAGGGTGAATTTAGTGACGCTATCACGCATGGCAGCGAAGCATCACCAAATTCACCCTCTGGGAACCTCATTCTGCTGAGGCCTCAACTGCTATGGGAGACCTAGGATCAGATTGAAGTTCCACAAGTTCCACAGTGATTAGTCACCTCGATTATGCAATTTATCTTTTGCAAATTAGGGAATATAGAAACTGAACAGAAGATAAAAATTAACGAAAAATGATATTAATTTGAGACTATAGATACTTTCCAGAGGATGAAGTCTGAGCAGAATGGGGTCCCCAGAGGGTGAATTTAGTGATGCTTGCCCACTGTGTGGGGTAGCATCACTAAATTCACCCTCTGGGGACCTCACTCTGCAAATGACAGACACACTATTTCAAGGCTTGGAACAGAATGCATGCAACAAACACAATAACAAGTATTTCAATAATGATACAAAAAGATAATGTTGTTTCACAAGTAGTCTCACCCTGTGGTCCTCAGTGATCAATTTTATTATGGTGAAAGGTAATTATTGGTGTATTTAGATCAGGTTTCTTGCAAACAATCAGGTCATCTCTATAAGAGATGATATTAACCCTTTCTATACTAAATGGATTCTCCCATCCAGTTACAAGCCTATACATCAGAACAGTCTATTGTCCCATTTTGAGGGAAATTCAGGATATAAAAGCAAATGACAGAGAATAGAAGTGCAAAACGATTCGTGTTCTTTGGGGAGGAAATGTTCAGTTAATAATTTAGTCGTTTGTTGAACTTATTATCTGAACATTTCCTAAGGGAATTACACGTCAATGAGTATTTAGTATACAGTCCTTCCCAAGAGGAAAACACAGAGAAAGCACTTATGTAGTCCCGCAATTCAGTCTTCAACAAAATTGTGGGATGGACATATGTGACCCGCCATATCAAATCCAGTCGTAAGTCGGGATTTTTTTACCCTGTGCCAATGCATTCTCTTATATATGCGAGTCGACCATAGGTCGCCTCGCATATATAAGAGAATGCATTGGCCTAACAATTTTTTACAATTTTAATAATTTTTTCTTGTATTCTTCTAACAATTTTATAATTTCACCCATACAGAGCTCCAGACAAACATGAGCAGACGACACTCTTCTATATGCTTCTATATATGTGTGGGGCTCCCTGCAGGGTAATGGATGTTTTTTTTATTTTATGTCCTAAAAATTGTAAGAAACATTTATTTAAAAAAAATGATAAAAAATTGTTAGGCCAATGCATTCTCTTATATATGCGAGGCGACCTATGGTCGACTCGCATATATAAGAGAGTGCATTGGCACAGGGTAAAAAAATCCCGACTTACGACTGGATTTGATATGGCGGGTCATATATGTCCAGTTACACTTTCATATACCCACCACTGAATGGAGACAGGACAGGATCTAAGTAAACTTTCAAATAGATCCAACATTGAATCGATGTACAGCCAACATAAGCAAGAGGGACGAGTGCAAATTTCAGCACCTGTGAATTGAAAACTGCGAGTGCATATGGGTGCAAGAGCAACTGCGCTCCTCTCATGGGACGGACTGAGTATAGAAAGGGTTAACATACAACCGTTTTATTTTCTGTTTAAATGTTTCTTTTTTTTTCCCCGATAGCCTACCATATTCTTTATGTTGATATTTATATATCATCAAATACTTATGCTTTTGTCATTAGGAATAAAAATTAAATCTAAAAAAAACCTCGACCTCGTTTACTTATTTAAAAAAAATACATTGTGTGTGAAAAAAACATATCAAAAAGTCAACTTTTGGCCTAAATTATTATGAAATAATGAAATCCAATCAAAGAAATGACTCTGAACAGTAGTAACACAATCTGTTGAACAGAACTGAACTGAAGAGCATTTGTGAAAACCTCAGACTGCAGTCCATCTAACATAGTAAAGCTGCTTTTTCTTCTATGAACGCCACCCAATTCACTCGCTTCAGATGACGATGACGTGAGTGGTGCGGGCGGTTTCTTCTTCACCGACATCCGTCTCTCCGTTGGGGTCCCTTTGCCAACGTCCTTAACAGATATCTGCTTCTTAGGAGTAAGATTATTCTTTATAGACGGCCTTCTTGGAGATGAAGGAGAAGTTTTCGGACTTTTTGCAATGTCGATAACTTTAGATGCGCGTGTCGCAGGAGACGAGCTGCTGAATGTCCGCGTCGGTGGCGACTGAGTGTTATTCTCAGGCCTATTACTCAGTCTACTTTTCACTCCTGACTTTCTCTCGTTATCTGTTAATTTTTTCAGAGGTTTTTGGCTTCCGTCATCAGCTTTATTGCTGGGAGACCCTGACTCAGTACCCTTATATCGGGTGACAGGGGTTCGCTTGCCAGCGATCGCAGCTCGAGGTCTGTCCCGAGAGTTTGGGGTTACGGATTCTTGCTCCCTTTTCACAGGTGTGCTAGTTTTTATTTTTTCTCCTTCTGTCACTTTGAATGTAGCATTCAAATTATCTTTTTCTGGAGTCGATGTCTATTTACATAATATACTGTTATTACATATAATTCATCTGAATACCATACTGTTATTACATATAATTCATCTGAATACCACACTGTTATTACATATAATTCATCTAATCCATTTACAGAATAACACACTGTTATTACATGTAATTCATCTAATCCATTTACAGAATACCACACTGTTATTACATATAATTCATCTAATCCATTTACAGAATACCATACTGTTATGATATGTAATTCATCTAATCCATTTGAACATTTTTTAAACAATCTTAAATTGTTAATATTGGATAGCTCTATATAGCAATTAAACCTTAGTGGCTCTAAACACATGTACTTTCCAATTGTTAACCTACTCTCACCAAACAATAGTGAAGAAATGCATGATATTAAAAAGTCAATTAATAGTGTAAGCATATATCAGAATAGTAATCAAATAGTAGCAGAAACTCTTAAATAGTGCTGAATGTGAATGATTCATTGTCACTGAAAGTAAACTTCAATTTTTAACTGCATTTCAATCGACAAATATTGATTGGTTGAACACATAATTTGACTGTTCATTCCAACACATCAAGAAAGTAGAGTAATCTCCCACAGAACATCTTTTAGAAAACCAAACATTTTGTTGAGAAAAATTTGAGGGAATTTTCGTTGCTTTTAACTCTCTATATATATAAGACACATGGTATTGAAACACCATGAAGAGTAATCATTTTGCAACAATAATTTCATTTGGCAAAAGTAAAATTTGGGCAAGCAAAAACTATGGTAACATACCTTTCTAGACCTTCTTTCCTTGTGTCTTTCCTCTCTATCTCTTTCTCTATCTTTGTGCCTCTCGTCCCTATTTTTATGTCTTTCTTCTTTCTCTTCTTTCTCTTCTTTATCGCCATCACGTTCTTTTCGTCTTTCATCTCGATTTTTAGGCCTTTCTTCTCTCTCTTTTTTCTCCTTCCTCTCATCATCATCTCCTTCGTCTCTCCTCTTACGTCTTTCCCTGCTTTTCTCTCTATCAGGGTCTTTCTCATCTTTTGATCTATCTTTTTTCTCCTGATTAAATAATAATTAAATTTAGTATTAACCCTTTACCCAACAGAAGGGCCCTGTGCCAATGCATTCTCTTATATATGCGAGTCGACCATAGGTCGCCTCGCATATATAAGAGAATGCATTGGCTTAACACATTAAAAATTATAAAATTGTTAAAGAATGTAAGAAAAAATGGTAAAAAGTGTTAAAAAAAGATTTTTTTTAGGCCAATGCATTCTCTTATATATGCGAGGCGACCTATGGTCGACTCGCATATATAAGAGAATGCATTGGCACAGGGCATAACTGTAACTATCACAATGTGGTCAAGGAGCCGGTTCCAATGATATCCATATTTGTATGGTTCTATTGAGACAGACCGAAGATATTTTAGGCTGTTGAAGCTTTATTTGGCCGGTTTGTTGGGTAAAGGGTTAAAATATTCAAACTTGAACATAATAGGAGCATATAGGAATGTGAGACAATAAATGTTAATATGTTCAGAACATTACACTGAAAGCTTTGCATGTCTCTCGATTAATAATATCTTTTAAATCACTCAAATATGAGTGGGCTGATTCCATTCATTACCCTGGGCTACACTGAACTCAATACAGGCATTTCATTGTCCAGGGCAAATGAATGGATTGATGTAGCGTAATTGCACTGAGCTACACCTACTTGGGAGGTGTATCTGCGTGTGCTTGGGGCATAATCTGAGGTGCGGAAGCCAATTGGAGGTGGGAGAAAACACATGGATAATACCTATGTTGCGATCAAAATTAACTTTTTCTCATAATTTGCCAATATTATATCATGCATCATTCAGAAATGATTCACAATTGATAACAAGTTGATATATATATTTAAAATATGAGGGTGCTTGGTGTCAAGGTTCTAAAATTAGTTATTTTTGCTTGTTCGGTAAGAGTCAAAATTCTCTTTAGTTTTATTGTGAAAAAGATGTTTACTCATTTGTCTAAGCCTTTATCTGTTCGACATGCCCAATGTGGGTTTTGTCAAATTTCCTGAAAAAAAAAACATTTTGCATTGCAGTTGTTAGTATTCTATTTTGAGATCACGCCAGTCACCAACAAGAGCATCGCTAGGGTGTGGCAAAATGTGCCTGTTGTAATACCAACAAAGGACCATAACTCTGGTTAAAACAGTTAAACAGTTTAAGATACAAAACTATATATATAGATATATTGTACATAGTGTTCAAACGATTAGTCGACAAATAATCGGCGACGCTGGTTTTTCGGGTAATCGACTCTAACTTCCACAGTCGACTAGTCGAAATACAGTATCTAATCTCATCAGCTGGCCTTGACAATGCATGGTTTCACTAAATGTGGGTCAGAAAAGCAGCAAAGATAGCTAGTCTATGTTCAAGAAGCTTTCCAAAGTCCAAACATATGTCCTAATGTCGAGCTTGACATAGAACTACGCCGAAATTCGCCAATGCGATAATTCAAGTTAACTATTATCATTACAAGAGCAGTAACTCTATATTTGACTTCTAAAAAGTACGTGGTCCATAAACAGTAAATATTAGGTCGCGGCGTACTTGACCGACGTCTCACGCATGTTCCAGGTTAATGCCACGTGGTCTTTGCATTGCGTCATTTAGTTTCTACGCTCGCGCACATTTCATACTCCCTATACCGCGGACGCAAAAATTTGTAGTGCGCATTTCTAACCAACACAGGTAAAGAGGGAGGGGCTTCCACAAAAGTGTTCGTCGACACTAACTGAGTCTAACTCTCTGCTTGCTACGTACGCCTTACGGAAGTTATGGCAACTTACAAAGTAGGCCTATGTACACATCGTATATATAATCATTAATAATTATAATGTGTGTCACACAGTATGTGTGCCACACAGTGTGTGTGCACGTTTTCTTTTGTTTTGTTTTTTATTTTGAGCTGACTCTGAGACTGAGTATCGTTTATTTTCTATACACTGGCAGGGAAGTATTTATTTGATTTCATGATTAACAGAAAATCCCTCAATTATTTCCTCAATTATTTATTCTCATTATCATCGTAGATTCGTAGGGAACTTATTTGCGATCGGTGGGTTTCTAGAGCACCGGTTCATTTGCAACAAAACCATGTGACGTGTCACGTGATTCAATTCTCCGATCACAGTAGAGTGTAAATAGTGTGATGATGGCACGGAATTTGTAATTTTCTTTCACATGTGCTTCATTAGTATAAGGTTGGTGATGTATTTGGCCGACTAGTCGACGTCGACTCGACTTTTGGTGTTCGACTAGTCGACTCCAGAATCCCAGAGTCATTTGAACACTAATTGTACATACCGATCTTAGTATTAATATATATATATACATATACATGGAGGATCTCTAATGAGTCGCAATTTTATACAAAATTTATTAATTGAGTGCCCTGAATTCGATTCAAGCCAAGCTTTAGCGAGGGTCAAATTGAATTTAGTGGACAAGGTGTATATTATTGCGACGAAATTGAGATCCAATTTATCACATAATCACATTTTAGCAAGGAAAAACAATATCGGAACAGCTGGGGTTAAAAAAAAATTAATATTGAATTCCTTATCACAACCAAAGAGAAAGTAAAGACACCTTCAAGAAAAAATATAGTTCCATTTCAAATGTGTCTTCATGTTGACAAAATTGTTCAACCACCCTTATTACCCATGTTTATCTCACAGTTAACACTAAATAACACAACACAAATTGAAAATCATAACTATATTCTAATTAACATAACAATAAAGTTCTGACATTGATATCGATATCATTGCGCTAAGCTCTTACGTCACTGCGCATGCCGATAATACACAAGTGTCTTACTAAAACTATGAGGCCAGATTTTGGGGCTAATTGTGTGATAAATACCTCTCTACGTTCCTCTTTTGCTTCAGAGCTCTTTCCTCTGCCTAAAACTTTGTTCACTAAAGCATCATTGTCAGGCTGGAAATGAAAATGATCTTTAATAAAGTTATGAGAACACGAAATGTGTATGCTTCCAAACCATTGAAACAAATTAAAGACAAGATGCATATCTTCATGATTTAAGATTCAACTTAAAGAGTGAATATCTATGAACATGTATATGATGAATCAAGAATATCTAGTATTTTTGACTGAAAACTGAAATTATGACACGAGTGAATGAGACGAATGTTAATAAACATTTCTCTCTTTCAATTATGATAGAATTTTCAGTATCCAGTCAAAAATACTAGATATTCTTTTTATTACCAATTAAACTCGCCAATTTACGATGATAAATGGTCTCACAATCGCCTTCAAATGATGTATCAAAGCCAACAAAGTTAATCACTGCCTGTTCACTTCCCCAACCGCAGAACAGAGAAATATATTTTCCATTTCCCGTATTCTACCGTTTATTTCCCCAACAATTGTGTTGAATTTCAACATAAAATAAATTGTTATTACAACTATAACAAGAAAGGTAAAGGATAACACTCGCAATGATTTTTAAATAATGGTGTAGCAATATTAGTACATGCAAGTAAATCGGTCGCATGCATACCGGTAGCGTGATAGTGAAAACTTCTATATCCACTTCTGGAGGATATCAAAATTTATTTAACCATATTTTTTTGATAAATCACTGTAATCAAAATTAGAGACCACAAGCAATATGCCGAACACTCAAATAACATGAATGTTACAAAACCAGGACTTATGAGTGTTGAAGGCTGGAGTAATACTCCTGAGAATAGGCACTATATTAGGAGATGTTCTATTAGGCTTGCCACGATTATTTGATAAATCGACTAACCTTCGACTGCATCTATGTTTCATTTTTCAAATTTCATACTCTAAAACGGTCACCATTATTCACAAAGTCACCAGGACATGGAATGTTCAAAGTTACTAGACAGTTAATCAGAAACAAGTTTGTGTCATCACTTATTAGAGCTATGTACATTATATTCTCCAATGTGGTAACGTATATATGTATAAAATATTAATTTGCTTCATTATTTCTTGTAACTTTTTATTGAAAATGTCCAGGTTATACAATCCCACAAAAGCTCAAATATCTGGCATTGTCTACCTATAGGCCTACATGACCCCCCCCCCCCCCCCTTCTGCATGTACATTGAATAACAAAACCAAAAAAACAACAAGCTGCGTGCGCACACACTGAAGCCAGACAAATAAACTAAGTGCTCTATATATGTCAGGTGACGTAATCCGTACACAATGGGATTCATTGGCCCCAGAGGTCATAGGTCGAGGAGTCCATAATGGCTGAAACGGTGACAGAATCTGACGAGGTTTGCCGAATGAATGGGATTCTCTCCAAAACTAACTATAGTCCGTTTTCAATAAGTATGCGACAATTCCCCACGCTTTCAATTGGCACTGCGATGCATGTTCACGGGGAACATTGATTGACTGGAAAGATATTATAAAAATTTCTCGTCCGCGGAAATAGCGATGAGGGCATTTACCGGCTGCGCCAATTTGAGTTGAGGTGGCTGGTGACGGGCGGGGGCCCCAGAATGACAAACCTGCTGACTGACAGTTTATAACTGTGTTCAGACTGGATGTAAAGTATAGTCATTGTAATTTCTCATTTATCACTTGTTTACCTGGGTGTAATATAGGCCACATATATGAACGATTAATCGACTAACCGTCGACTATAATGGCCAATTAGTCGATTATGGAAACTCATAGTCGTGGCAACCTATGTTCTATTATAAATTGATATGCTACCTTCTTGCCAATCGCCTCAGCTAAAGCCTGGAGAAACTCATTTGTACTCTCAGCCTCGCCACCAGCGACAACCTTGTTTGGTTTAACTGAAAGTCGCTTTCCTGTAGCAAGCACTGAAAGATAAAAAAACATCAGTAAAACAATGTTACATGTTATATACAACTTTTTGCTTTCCTGATTCGGAAATGGGCCCAGCCTCTGCCATTGGGAACAAGAGGTTGCACCATGGTGAAAATAATTGAAATATGGGCAGGTCGGAAACCAAATTGTGAAAAAACAAGAGGTTTCACCACGGGTGCTGGGATACCCCGCATGGTGAAAATTTAAATATGGGCAGGTCGGAAACAAAATTTTTGAAATAAAAATGTGATGAACAAACAAATTACTTGACAATTCTAACAAACGGCGGACGGAAATCCAACATTTTCAGATAAAGAAAGAGGGATAACTCTTGAATGGAAAATGTGAACAATGTCAATATCTTTTGGGATGGGGGTATAAAAATAAAAGCCATAAAGGTCCACTTGGAATTTTTAATACATGTAACGACTGAAAAATAATAAAAAAATATGCATTGGCCATAATTAAGAAATCAAAACTAACTGGTTGAGTGTGTTTAATAAGCCATCATCTAATTACTTCCAATTGACAAAATATGGAAAAAAACAAGGAAAAATGGAAAATTTTCAACTAGAAATATTAAAAGCAGCAAATTGTTAAAGACATATTATGGATTTGTTTGGGTGTGGGAAACTCATAAGTTAGTACTCAAGCACTATGACAACTGGGGGAATGTAGCATTCTACTAACATCGCCAAAAATCTCAAAGAAATCGATCATACCACTCGATAGAAAACATCGTCTGAACTACGCTCAATTGTAAATATTTACATATCAATTCGGGATGCAACTATCGGCGAAAAACTAACGCAAATGATTTCAACATCGAGACGAACTGCATTTATTTAATATATAAGACTGACGGTTTGTTGTAAATTTGGATTAAAGGGATGGCGGCCTTCGCTGTAGGTTATAATTTAGAAATAACATTTATCAAATTATGATTATAAGAATATCAATATACTAATAGTATAGCATAATGATGATATGGATGCGATGTTATTCACAACACATGTTTTGTGTCAGAGAAAATGCAGGTCGAGTGTTATTTATTGTTTATAAGCAGACTCACGACATTGCGTCATTTCCTCATTTAGATTCGCGCATATTCTATGTCGGTTGTAAGACCCCTAATTTGATGTGTCTACAACTTACAATACTATAATAGTTAATTCCTTATTTGGTGTGTCAGGTAATTACCATAGGTTAGGAGAAAATACTAACTGGATCGAAAAATATTAATCTCTTTGCAAGAACAATTATATTAAGTACACGTTTTTCATCTGATCATTTCCCAATCACGAAGTAACATGGATTAGCTGGATTTTGAACTGACAGCGGGTATTATGGGTCGACTAAAATAAAATTTGGTGTGATCTGAATGTGACTGCCACAGCGCAACGGAACATTTTCATTGGACAATCTGTTAGGTGAGGGTATTTCCATTTGATCACCCTACAAGAGTGTTTGACATTAATTTAAGTTTAACATTTTAGACATGTAGAGTTGATACTCACCCACTATGTCGATTCCTTTCTGCAGGAAAGCTATCTTACTGTCTCTGTCCTACAAATTAAAAAGAAATTTCTGAAGCCATTTTTAACATTCATACAAAACATCCAAATTTAAAACCTTTATATTTTATTTTGTCAATTTTGTAATTATCTGGTTCAGATCTAAAAATTAATCTCATACTGGGCCGAACCATCCGTTTCATCCCCCTGCATTCCTAGAGGCCATACAACTGCTGATCCATTTAGAATAGGCTACCATCTAGTAGTCTGCATGTGAGGGAACAGTTGGGAAAAATCAAAACTCAGGGGGGGGAGGGTGCAAATTGAATTACTCACACTTTTGAGTTTGGTGTGGGGTGGGGGTGCAATTGGAAATTCCAAGGTGGAGATCCCGCTACACCACCAATCCCTCTAGCCACTTTCCTAGTGCCAAATATCCCAGGCTCAATCAGGCCCCAGGGGTGCCCTGCAAAATCAAAGTTGCCAATAGTTGTCCCATAGCAAATGAGGTCATGAAGAATGAGGTCCCAAGACTAAATTCACCCTCTGGGGGACCTCATTCTACAAATGTCAGGCACCTTATACTCAGGCCTGGTTAGTGTTTACAACAGCAGTTACTCTGCATCCCCGGTCTTCTATACTTTGCATTTCAAATTCACTGATTGGGATCAGTGTTATTGATGGCACAAGTTATAACTACATCATGTGACATATGCTGTTGTATACCACCTTTAAAGGGGACTGTACACTAAATACAGTTATATACATGTATGGGACCATCCGCTTTTATACCCAACAGAATATATGCAACAAATGAATTAATTTTAAGAAGCAGAAACTTTGTTTAAAATAAGTAAAAATGAACCCTTAGTTACAAAGGTTACCGGACATGTATGGGTGAAAACGAAAGTACAAAATGACCCATCTTAAAGTTTTACCTGCAAACGAAATGGACACATTCAGTTCGCAATGCATACCACTAATCTGTTGCTAAGAAATGTTCCTCAATGAGGCCTAACAATACAGATGCACACTTGTGATTATACTAATTGTATAATATAACAACATCCTTTATACGTGTGGCTTCACCAGAGAGTGAAAATCAATTAACATCAGTCACAGTGATCAGTCTGCAATCAGATGGAACATCAAAAGTGAATGTTGATGTGTGGGTATTTAGGGTACCGGAAATAAGGAAACCCCTGTCATTTGGGGAATCCCTGCAATTTCACGAATTCGAAAAATAAAAAAACATAGTTTTTGGGATTTTGAATGTGGTTGCAGAGTTGCCGTAGCAATCAGGGAGTCTCATGGACAATCCGTGAAACTTAACAGCTCGGTGCTCTATGAACGAAGCAAACTTGGTAATTATAATGAAAATGAGTTTATGACCCATGTGTTCCTTAACATCCCTCTAAATGAATAATAGACAATTCCAATGTATGCTTTATAACTGAGAGGGAGACTCCATTTAGTATATAAAGGGTTAAACTTACCTTAACATTGTCAGAATTGAGGTCTGCATCTGGGAAGAGACCATTCATAAAACCAGTGTTCTTGATAACCTGTAAATTATAAAAAATAGCAACCATTTTGAGAAAATGAATAGTGGCAAAACATGCCAATTTATAATTCCTCATGCTACTTAAATATCGCATTTATTAGTATTATAAATCCTGGTCTTTAGCAAGTAAATTTGTGTCAAAAATCAAAATCAGCAGCACTATCAGACTTCTTAATTCAGATTGTTTGGCTTCGGCAATCCACTACGGCATCCCTTTATTGTGGCCCCGTTTGCTTCAGCAAATGGCCTAGGCATTGCTGACTGACGTAGCAAATTTTGAGGACTGCACTATGGTAACATAGTAACTACATCAGTAAACTATAATGCTACAAATAATTATTTTTTGCTGGTTTTTGACACAAAGAAATGTTCAAGGTGAAATATAAGTACAGATTGGATAATTACGAACAAAATTAATAATATTGCAGGGCTGAATAAAACTACAGGGTGGAAGCGTGTCATAAATTCATACAGAAGATGCAATAATTTCAATAATCGCAATGAGTTCAGTAAAGAAAATACTATGATTCTTCAATGAATGGCTAAATATAAGAGTTAAAGTGGTATCACGTTGTAGATGTAGAAGCATCTGTTTATTTGTACAATAGATAAGAATAGATAACAAAGCATTGATATATGAATTAATGGTATTGTACAGGAGCAGCATGACCTACTGGCCGTCTTCCTGCTGCCCCTCAATCAATAATACAATAAGAAAATATGATGGCGTATGTAGTTTCAGGTTTGCTGGTTGGTGTTAATGTTAAATTAAATTATTACATATCCCTGTTTAGCTTTACAACATTTGTACTGATAGAAAATTGGGCCTCATGTGAAAACGGCCCCATACAAAGACGGCCCCATGCGATCGACCTCATGAATTGTTTAAAGTCATTATTTATAATTTTATGGATATCAATACTATTACAATAATAAAACATAGGGCCAATAGATACTTTGTTATATGCAGTGTATAGTTTCTTTTGCCCAGACCAGTACTAACAAGTTACTCTTAGGTGCCTAATAGTGTCATCATGCTTATTAATTTTGGAGAAAATTCCAAACGATCACTATTATTTGCCATCACTATTATTATTTTTTAGCATAAATCACCATCCATCACTATTATTAGGCCATCACGATTATTAGCCTCCTGAGAGTAAGCAGCAATTAATGTTCAGTACTTAGCAGATTTCATTCACGGACCTCATATTCGTTCACAAACCTACATAAACACTAACTTGTTTTACTTTGACATCGGTATCTAATGGTCAGGCTCCTATGAATGTTCAAGATTCGAATCAATGTGAAATAATGCAAAAGGTTTGATTCAGAATTATTGTGAAAATTAGGGGTGCCACAATTAATCGTATAATCGATGAACAGTTGATAAAGCCGATAAGCGAGTACCATTTCCATCGTCGATTGATCTGTGTTATTTCGGACGTCTGAAAGTGCCGGGTATTATTGAATACTGTTTATTTTACACAGTTTAATCTATAACCGGGGGGGGGTTAACAATCCTTGATCGCGTATCAAAGAGATTCCGACAATATGAGTACTACTAATATGTTGCAAACAGTCGGCAGTTCATTTGATGATGCGACATGGTTACTCCTCTACAAATTGGCGACACTGCAGCTTTGAACATATGACGACGTAGTTGTATATTTCTACAAGAAAGGCGGCACTATGTCTTTGAAATGTGCCGACTGTCATCGTGTTCAATGAACTGAATACACTCGCCCTTGATTGGACCAATGGGGAGTTGATTGACATTGTTCATAGAGCTGGGACGGTTATGCGGTTAACCACCAACTATGGCCGTGACCGGTCACGGATTTGCCGTGGTCGGTTAACCGTAACATCACTATTATAGTGTATGATCACTGTGATGGTCAGCTATAACTGGCTATAAGAGGGTTAATCTGTCTCCGTCAATTAAAATGAATCCGAGATTGACGGAACAACATCAAACGCGGTGTGTCGGCTCTTTGAAGGCTACATTTAACAGCCTGCAGACGTCAAAACGAAACATCAAAGGGTCAGCACACGTGTGATCTTACAACATTGTCACATCGCATGACTCGTATTCAGTATTATTATCAGGAAGATAATTGTTTTTGTTATCAACGACTAGTTATTTCTTGAGACTCCCGGCCCTTCAATCCATTCCCCCCCCCCCCCCCGGAAATTGCGGAATAATCAATAAAATATTCCGGAATGTATATTAAACCTTTCTAGTCGTCACTTCCGTGTCGGTGTGTTCAGCTTCCCGCCCGATCACATATCCCGATGGCGATGGAGTAATTTTACAAGGACAATAAATGAACACAACACAGGGGAATGACATTGTATATTTATTTTATTCAGTAATAAATTGAAGATGTGTACTTAATTAGATATGTGATTATGTGTGTCATGGGTGACAACTTCTTTGTATAATGGGCAGGAGCCGTTCTCAAACTTACCATGTCAGTGAGCATCACAATCATCGCCGTTCTGCATACTGGGCTTACCCACCCATAATAGTACCTATAATATGTGGTTAACCGGTTAATCGCGGTTTTTTTGCCGTTCATAACCGGTCACGAAAAACCCATAACCGTCCCAGCTCTAATTGTTCATATATATCATATTGATGATCACAAATGCAAGTGAACTGTATCCCTTTAATAATTCTTCAGCGATACTTTTTCATAATCACAAGATATCCAAAACCAGGGAAACTACGGCAATTTAATCAGTGATGTTCTGCACATTATCAGTTGCGAGTACACTTATTTGCATACGTATACTTAGATGTTGCTAGTACAGGCTGTCGCTTATCGTGTGGTGACTGGTGAATGAAACCCAAATACTTTGCGAGTAGGGGCCGACCTTTGTGAATGTTATCCACGCTCTGGAAGTTTGCTGAAACTTATAGTTTCCATAATATCAGATTCCCTTTTTTATGAACCGCCGGTGGTCTGTCGTACATTCCTACTTTTATAGTGTTTGTATGTTTGGCTATTCATAACACTGAAATTAATCTTATTCACAACACTAAAATTAATCGCTACGTTAGTTCTAAAGAACTCACAAATGTTAAAACATGACTATGATGCAGTGTTCGCGCTGTCGGTAGCCAAATTAGCCAATGGCTAATCTTTTTCGAATTTGGCTAATAAAAATTTCATTTGGCTAAACTTTTGGCTAAACTTTTTTTGACCCCAAATAGAGACTGGAAGCATGAATTTTTGGCAAGTGGGTTTTTAATTCTGTGATGTGAATGATCTAGTCCGAAAACATCGTATACGTAAGTGGGAATATATCGCCGACTGTACAAAGGGAAACCCGATCGCGGACAGTACAAAGGGAAACCCGTCACTCTGCACGAAACAGCAAAAGGTCATATCATTATTTTACATTTAATCCGCTAATCCCCCATTGTCTGTCTGGTCACTCACGGAGCTCCTGCACAATGCATGTTTATGATGACATTGTATTTATGACGGCCAAGGTTTATGAGCACCAAGTGTAAGACAATAGCTTAATCAGCCAAATGTGAATCACGACAGATATTTTGTGGCTATTTTTCATCAATACCGATACATTCCAAATAATATGCATGCGTTTATGACAGATTGTAATTTGATAATGGCGTAACAATATTAAGTTATTAGTTTCCAGATGTCACTTAGATATTTTCGCAAGGATAATTAATATTTAATGATTTAAAAGAAGAAAGTGGGGAAATGTCCGGGTTACCCTCCCCACCCCCCCCCCAATCACTCTTTCACATAAAGATTACTAAATTTTTAATAAATGACATATATAAAAATATTTCTAATCTAGTTCATCAAAATTAGTTAAATTATTGTGTATTTTACCTGTGCCTGTTAGATTTGACATTTTAGTCATTAATTGTGAACCGACCATAAAACGATGATTTAATTTGGCCATAGTTTTTTTTAATTTGGCCAAAAAATATTTGGCTAAATTTGTTTTCATTTGGCTAATAATATTTTCATTTGGCTAAACTTTTGGCTAAATTTTTTTTCAGTCCAGCGCGAACACTGCTATGATGACATTGTTGAGAACTGTGCTGGTATTGAATACATTGCGCTCATTAGTCATTATCGGTGGTTTATGATCCACTTTATTTTAACAATTATATCAGCCGATGCATCAAACAACCAGCTACACTGTCCTTCCCAGGCGACAGGAGCAATTGCACTCGGAATTTTTAATTCATGGGTGCTAAAATTCGCACTCGTTCCTCTTGTCAAAATGTTCATGGTCACTGTGCTAGTCGATTCAATATTGAACTATTTGAAGGTATATTTAGAACCTTTCCCATCTCAGTTAAATTATGGGCATGTGAAAGTTTAACTGGACATAGGTCTATCCCAAAATGACATTTTGTTTGAGAAAAACACAACATATGATTATATTATAGGCGCAATTACACCCGTCTTCTGAATTGCGAGAGCAAATAAGTGCTCTCGCTGTGTTTTCCTCGTGGGAAGGACTGAGCTACATCAATTAACCATCACCTGGCAAATAGTCCATATTACGGAATACTTCTACTGATGTTATTAATATTAGATACGATTAATCGATTATAGTCGATTGACTACGACCGATTATCGAAATCAATAATCGTGGCACCTCTCGTGAAATTCAATAAATTTCGAACCCACCCACACTGGGAAATACTATAAGGTCAATCATATATAATTCTCAATTCCTGCAGTGTTTGTTGTCAGAGGAGTTACCAAACAGACCTCCAGCAGCATGTTTGTACTAGCCCAGTGTCTTTTCCTGATCTGATTAATCCTCTAGCAATTCTGATAGTGATAGGCCTAACTATAAAGTGTCTGACAATCACACTTTCTAAATAAACATATGAACACAAATAAGCACCATACAGGGTGGCAACTAATCCAAAAATTAATAAGCATATGGGTGAATATTTGGATTCCAAGAGTTTATTTCTCATTATGAAATGCGCAGACAATTTAATGTGATGCTTTTGAGGTTGACAATTGTCAAAAGATAGCGCCTAGTCCTACACGTGACATGTGCCAATTAAAGTCCAATCATGCAATGATGCATGCTACAGGGACATTTTTCACTTTAATCAGCACATCTAGCTGTTAATTTGTTAATTAAATAACAGAACAATACTGAGGCCAAAAAAAAAAATAAGTGTGTTTGGGGTCAACTACCACTAAAAAATTAGGGTAGGTAGGTAGGTTTTTTTATTATTATTTTTTTTTTAAGAAACTTTTAGTATTTGGAAATTTCCAGGGTTTTTTCTCTATTAAGGTGCAGTAAAAGGGTTTATGAGCATAAAGTGGACACCAAAAGTATTTATTATATGTATAGTTAATTTGTAAACATACCTTTCTATCTGAAACATACCTTTTTGGGCAGATTCAGCCCTTTTAATTCAGATTGTTTGGCTTCGGCAATCTGCTACGGCAACCCTTTATCGTGGCCCAGCTTGCTTCAGCAAATGGCTTCGGCATTGCCGATTGCCGTAGCCAATTATGAGGGCTGCAGATTTGGTTGCAAATCAGCAATGTTTATCGCGATACAGAGGTCACGATACGATACATATCGCGATTTTACTTACCTAAAATTATAGTGATATTGCCGAGTATTTGTACGGACTGTATATACACTGATATATAGCGATAACGACGGGTGGGTATGTGCTTGCATGGCTATAGGTAAGCCTACATGAACTCGCTAAAATATGTTGACTAGACGTTCGTCTAAAATGTTTGTTGTTGCAACTTGTATTGTATTGTCTGAGAAGAAAAAAAACTAATTAAAACCTCGTCCATGTATCGACTATCAGTGATATCCCATCGGCCTGGAAGCATAAAGATGCCAACATTGTTGCACTGCGTTGTCTGAACAAAATTAATTAGGGAGTACAAACACTACCCGTTGACCAATGAGGAACGTCGTCTCCGAAAATCTCTCAGTCAATGTCACGAGATTGACAGTTAAATGGGAGGGGCTTTATATTAATAACTCATGTCAAGTTGTCAACTTTATAACGGGAATTGGGGGGGGGGGGTTCATTGTCTGTTGACAAGTTAATTCTGGGAAGTTTAACAATTGCTAAGCAACCCCACACGGGCCAGTGCACAGAGTGCAGTGTCCAATGTTGACGTGACATGGGGTAAGACATACATGTAGATTGATATGATATAGGTTGAGATCACTCTGGTTAACAGTGAAATAAAATTGCAGCAATAGCAGTAAGACAGGCATCAAAGTTTTGCCGCCGGTTGTAAAGACATGTCATTGACAAAGTAGGTCACTTGCTGAATGACGTGTACTGTTGAAATGGGTCATTAAAATTGAGGTCAGGTCAGGTCTGTGCTTTGATCAGTGGACCACTAGCGACTGATTGATCTATTAATACAATGTGTTTCAAGAAGATGGCATTGTATTGTCCACACATGAGTCAGAGTTAAAGGGTTCGTGGAGACAACACACAATTTTTTTTCTTCATAATCAATAAAAAAATTAGGGTCGGCGACTTTTTATAGGGTCGGTCGGGAGACCCCAAACACACCTATTTTTTGTTTTGGCCTGATCAATATCAACCATGTCCGCAAATAACAATAACATATCAAATTATCATTGCAATGAATCCTTTCCGATTTCATCCGATACGCATCAAAAAAATTGCCCGAGGCCGAAAGTGGACCACACAGGAGAGTACCGGACAGGGGAAGTTGGACAGGTCAAAGGCTGTGGTCCAGGGGTGGGTCAACATGACCGCTTTTGCAGATTGCTGCTTACACTAAGTTCCAGAAAACTACCCACTACACTAGACACTACGGACGAGTACGGTCCGCATCCCTATAATTTGTATAAATATATAATTTATAAACTATTTATTTGCAAGAGGTACCCGTTATGGACTTTGTAGCTTTTACTAACAAAAGCAGTATTTATTGTCATGGTTGCTGACCAGCACTGACAATTGAGTCAATAAAATTCCGAAAAACAATTATCGGTTGACTTAGAATTTAGATTCTTACCGATGTGATAACATCGTGGAGAAATCGAAACGGCGGTTTTCCGAGTAACTTTTCGGTTAGTGGGGGCTTTTTGATGTATTTTCCAAGTGTATCTTGTGTTTTCTTCACAATTTTCGGGTCCATCTTTTCGTCATATAGTATCTCTGTTCAAAATCAGCAAAATAACCACCTCTAATTTAGTCTTAAGTCGTTTTAAATAACAGTTTTGACGTTTCAATCTTCTCAAGTTTGGAATTCAATCCCAGAATTCAGATCGCGCACCGTGCACTTCCGTAGTAAACAGCTCGTGAGAACGCATGGTTGTCAGTAGCAACCACCATGTTTTATCGGAATGGGAGACGGACCAGGAGCACCTGTTTGAAGTCACATATATTGTTCATACATGTTTGTATTTTAATACTCGACTATGATAAGTTGAATTCTATTGTTAAAAGCTCTTACAAACAGGAGACACCATTTTCCATTAATCTACGAATCTTAAAGCCATATTTAATGCACTTACAGCAGTATTTCAACATAAATCAATTTTATCCCAGAAGTGGATAGTTTCTTGGATGTGTAAAAACAAGATAACTGAAGTAGAATCCAAGAAATGTGTACCCTATATAAAAGAGTTGATATTGCATTAGAACCAAAGTAAATTAAAATTTGCATCTTATGGTAGGCCAAATTCACTTTTAACAATTATATGCGCTAAGCACAATCTGCGCTTAAGCACAAATGTTTGTGGTTAAGCGCAAATAATATAATTATGCTTAAGCACAATTATTTGTAGTTAAGCACAATTATTTGCGCTTAAGAACAATTATTTGCGCTTAAGCGCAAATAAGGAAATTAAAAAACCATTACCTAACACACCCTGTTGATATTGACAGAGTCCACCACACATTAGTTCAAACATGGGGAAGCCTATTATATTTTTGAGGGAAGATCTATATTGATGGGGAATGAAATGTACATATTTTAGCTTAAGCACAAATATTTGAATGAAATGTACATATTTGAGCTTAAGCACAAATATTTGCGGTTAAGCACAATTATTTGCGCTTAAGCTCAAATAATTGTGCTTAAGCTCAAATATTTGTGCTCAAGTGCAAATAATTGTGCTTAAGCACAATGTTTTTATACTTAAGCATAAATAATTGTGCTTAAATGCAAATAATTGTGCTTAACCCTTTCAGTGCCAAGTCCGATTTTTGTATCAACCCATATTTCCTTGATCATTATTTTTATCAATAAATTTGAAAAATGATCAAGGAAAAAAGCACAAATAATTGCACTTAAGCACAAATAATTATTAAAAGTGTATAAATAATTTTGTTAAATAAATGTTAAATTTTTTTTTTATAGATTGAACTCAATTTAACTGAATTTTTTTTTAAAACCTATCACCATTATAAATCCAGAGTTCACAACACCAAATTTGGTTGAAACCAGTCCATGGGTCTGGGAGAAAAATTGAGAACAGACCAACAGATCCTACTCTTTTAAAGTTTACATGTATAGATAAACATTGTTTCATGATAATAGCATCAAGCTTGAATTTAGTGTGACTGTCAGTTGCAGAATGAGGTCCCAGAGGGTTAATTTAGTAACGCTATCCTGCATAGTGGGCTAGCATCACCAAATTCACACTCTGGGGACCTCATTCTGCTTAGGCCTTATCTCCTATGGAAGACATAGACTCAGATTGAAGTTCTCAAATGGTGAATATTGTGATGTACACCCATTGGGAACGTCGCTTATGCAATGTGTCATCTGCCAATTTTGGGGAGATAGAGAAACTAAACTAAAAAAGAAATAGAAGGTCCCCAGAAGGTGAATTTAGCGATGCTAGCCCACTATGCAGGATAGCGTCACTAAATTCACCCTCTGGGGACCTCATTCTGAAAATGACAGGCACCTTATTCTCAGGCCTGAATAGCATGGCTATTTCTCATTGTATCATGGAAAAGGATATAACAAAGATAAGGAATGATATCTTATATTTATAGCATGGCTGTTCATTGGTAATATTCCATGACGTACGGAAATGACATATGGAAATGTCCATGGACCACCTGTGTCCATTAATCTATTTCACCAAAGAAGCCAAAAGAGCGACATGACAGTATTTTGACTTCCCAGCACCTACCTCAACCAACGATGATGGAAATGATGGCGAAAACTTGGTTTACAAATAAATGTGACCCGACTGGCATCTATATTTGAAATATAATGATGATTATCCAGACTTAGCAGACCTCAAACTTGTAACTCCGAGACTGGGCCATTTAGGATCTGAGCTATCTGTCCTAAAACCGATGGGGTCATTGTTATAAGGCATCGATCGCATTCGTAGCCAACTTTTCAAATCCATCACAAATTTAGCCAGTTTTTACAATTGTAGTAAGATTTTCAATTTATATCGTTTTATGACGCAATATATGACTTCGCGTGAATACGTGATTAAAATGGTGATGTCATGCTCCAAAACTGTGTTCTTTTATTAAGTTACTAGCAGATTAGCCCGCCACTGGCGGGATTGGTCCCATGGCTTTGGTCGATCCATTAATTTTAGTTTTTCAAGATAACCCCGTACAGGCACGCCGACAGCATGCTAATCAAAAATAACCCGACAAAAATATTCCCCGTCCCGAGTTGACCATACATAACAAATTTCACGTCGATGTCACCACTGACGACCGAGATATTGCCCAAGGTCATTTGTGGGTACCCGTTTCAAGGTGAAGGTCACTTCAGGCAGACAAACTGACCCGACGAAAATCTCCCCCGTCCCTTGGAAGCCCTAAGTAGGACATTTCGTCTCGATATCCCCAGTTTCCGAGACGGTCAATTGAGCCGTATTTATACTCGTGTATATAAACGCTCTTTAACAACGACACTACAGATACGAACGCTCTTTAATCATCAACCCATCAATTCCAACGATGGTGGCAGGGCAAAGAGAGAGAGAGAGCGAGTGAACGAGAGAGAGAGAGAGAGAGAGAGAGGCTATGAATGTGATAGATGCCTTGTGATCCCATTAGCCCTACCAACCTAACAACTACAAGATGCTATGCTACTCATATATCAATTATGGGTTGCATGGGAATAATGTAACAAACCGTTAAGTTTCAGGAGTTTAATTCTAGAGTGCATGATAATAATAGTAACAATGGCAGAACTGCTGTGCGATATATGCATATAAAAATTTTGGTTGCAATGAAATTCATATCTGGGGAATTACATGTAGTTTTTGTGAAATTTTAACAGAATTTGGATGATCTCATTTTCACATTATGTACTTTGACAAACATGTAAATTGAAATAAATAAGAAGAGCATAATATGCTGGATTTTTGTTTTTAATTAGCAAAAGTTTTATGACGAGTTGCATGCAGCTTGTATATTATACACATGTGTATCCAGGGGATACCGATATACACAAGCAAAGCACATTCTTTCTTTTGAATGGACAAACATTGATGGTGTATCATGTTGCGTTTTTGGGTGATCAGTCATCCAAATCAGTTGACAACACAATTATCGTCTTATTGGCCCACATGCCATGAATGTGTGATTAGCACAAATGCATTTTCATTGACCGTAGGGTCTAATGCCAAAATGATAAACAAAAAAAGATACACACTACATGTACAACTGAGGTTGGATTTGAGGTACCCAGTACCCCATGATTTATTCATGTTCTTGTGAAATACCAAAATGAAAAGAGTGTCTATTTCAACCATTGACCGACCTGCATGAAATGTGATCCAAGTTATCACCGAACAGCAACATCGACCTGACAATAAATACCACTAATCTCAATATCAACTTAATTAACCTTTTCAGTGCCAAGTCCGATTTTTGTATCAACCCATATTTCCTTGATCATTTTTCAAATAGGTGTATAATACATAAGCTTCATGCATCTTGTGGCTCAAGATCTATTGTAACTACAGCTATGCTTTAATTAAACGATCCCTTTAACGAGGTTGTAGGCCGGTAATGACTATGGTCGAAATTGCCAGTCAACCGCAGTCATTTGGTACCACTCCGAATGCTAGCGGTTTACATGTGGTGTCCGCTGGTAATCTTACCGGGGTAATATTTTTTAACTGAGATAACCATGTAAATTACCGCCGCGTTATATATTTTTTTGCGACCTCAAAAATGGAGAGTTCAATCTATACCAAGTTTTCAATTAACCCTTTGAGTGCCAGGTCGATTTTTGTATCAACCCATATACCCTGTGCCAATGCATTCTCTTATATATGCGAGTCGACCATAGGTCGCCTCGCATATATAAGAGAATGCATTGGCCTTTTTTTTCTTTTTCTTTTTACAATTTTTTCACAATTTTAATAATTTATTCTTATATTCTTTAACAGACTTATTTTGTAGGTTTAGGGCCGATGAGATCGGCCCCTGGCACTCAAAGGGTTAATAAATAATGGTACCATATCTACACTATCAGGGGTATCTTTATTTTCATGTTAACCCTTTACCCAACAGAACGGCCCTGTGCCAATGCATTCTCTTATATATGCGAGTCGACCATAGGTCGCCTCGCATATATAAGAGAATGCATTGGCCTAACAATTTTTTACAATTTTAATAATTTTTTCTTGTATTCTTTAACAATTTTATAATTTCACCCATACAGAGCCCCAGACAAACATGAGCAGACGACACTCTTCTATATGCTTCTATATATGTGTGGGGCTCCCTGCAGGGTAATGTATGTTTTTTATTTTATGTCCTAAAAATTGTAAGAAACATTTATTTAAAAAAAATTGTTAGGCCAATGCATTCTCTTATATACGCGAGGCGACCTATGGTCGACTCGCATATATAAGAGAATGCATTGGCACAGGGTATTTTAGGCTGTTGAAGCTTTATTTGGGTGTTTTTGGCCGTTTTGTTGGGTAAAGGGTTAACTAAACACAACACACTATTTCAATTAATAAATTTACAGTTTATTCAACATACAATTTTGGACACTGAGCGACATTTGTGATTGTATCATCAATGCAGCATCACCACAGCAGAAATAAACAAATTCTCTTGTTTGTTTATAATGTTGACTTAAAAACAAATTCACATAAACATAGCATGAAGAATGTAAATGAGAGGTGGTATTGAGGTCAGCAGCGGTATAATTGACTGGTTGATGACATGAATGTGGTCATACCGGTGGTCAACCTTGTCAAGGAGGGTCGATTAATTTGAGCATAGCTGTAGCTCTACTCTGCACAACATTTATAGGTGTTCAGACGAATCTGTTGTGTATGTTGCATTGAAATAATACAGTAATGCCCTAAAAATTTGACTCTTTAACCAAAGAAGAATTATGGGTAATTTTTCAGGATTTAGTCGGAAATATGGCTTGTTGCCATTCATCAGAAAGCTCTCGGTGAGATCTTTCCAATGAATGGAAACAAGCCATATTTCCGACTAAATCCTGAAAAATTACCCATAATTCTGCTGTGGTTAATGAGTCGATTATTTAGGGCATTACTGTACTAAGGTGTTTAGACGGCTGCAATGCATCCATTACCAGCGTCATATATTGAGGCCTGGGAATAACACATGAACACGGGAGACATGAGTTACAGTAATGCCCTAAGTAATCGACCCCTTAACCACAGCAGAATTATGGGTAACTTTTCACCATAATTCTGCTGTGGTTATGGGGTCGATTACTTAGTGCATTACTGTAATAGAATTAATTTATAACAGATAGATTGATTTGCAATACTTATTAGTTGCAATTGAAGGCTCTTATGATTCTAATGCAAAGCACCCGTGTTAACAGTTTAACGCAGACAATTGATCGCATCATTGCAACAGACCAATGCAACAGTCGTCTGAACACTACTTAAAACCTACAGGACAATGTAGCACCTTGTTAACCAATTACCCAACAAACCGGCCAAAACCGGCCAAATAAAGCTTCAACAGCCTAAAATATCTTCGGTCTGTCTCAATAGAACCATACAAATATGGATATCATTGGAACCGGCTCCTTGACCACATTGTGATGGTTACAGTTACAATGTATGCCCTGTGCCAATGCATTCTCTTATATATGCGAGTCGACCATAGGTCGCCTCGCATATATAAGAGAATGCATTGGCCTAAAAAAAATCCTTTTTTTAACACTTTTTACCATTTTTTCTTACATTCTTTAACAATTTTATAATTTTTAATGTGTTAAGCCAATGCATTCTCTTATATATGCGAGGCGACCTACGGTCGACTCGCATATATAAGAGAATGCATTGGCACAGGGCCGTTCTGCTGGGTAAAGGGTTAAACAGTTAAAATCAGCATTTTGTCATTCAGCACCTTGAATCCTGATGGATACTCAGCATGGTCTAAGAAATTTCAACAAACTATGAACAGACAGGCAACTTGTGACGAGACAAAATCGTAGTTATAAATTAAAACAATGGTAACTTAATTATGATAGCAGACTATTTATAAAGATTGTCTATCTCTCCCCAGCAAGCTTTATACAAGCCTTGAAATAGAGTGTCTGTCATTTGCAGAATGAGGTCCCCAGAGGGTGAATTTAGTGCCGCTGATACCGCACTGTGGGCTAGCATCAACAAATTCAACCTCAGGGAACCTTTATATATATAAAAGAATCACAGGGACGAAATTCCTAAAAGTGGGTTCATGCGAAATAACATAAGTCTGTGAAACATCAATAAATACATACAAAATAGATGTGGCTTGACTTTGTTCTTATTTTCATTATTAACTGTTTCATGACGGGAACTGGGCTGGTGCAGCATTAAAGATCCAGGGCCATATATTCTCTTATATATGCGAATCTCTCACAAAGTCATGGTAAATACAGTTAGGCCAATGCATTCACTTATATATGCGTGGCTCCCTATGGTCGACTCGCATATATAAGAGAATGCATTGGCACAAGATTTTCGCAAAATTTCAGAAAGCTCTAGTCATGAAAGGGTTAATAATTCTCCAATAACAAGATTTATCATATCAAAATCATTGCTACATGTATGTGAACATTACTGAAAATCAAATTCAGACTAAAATATTTGAACTTACCTCACATTTAACAATGTTTGGTGACAAATCATTGTTAACAGTTTTGTTTACATAACAATTGTTTCAACACGCAAATTTTTTTTATTGGAGAATATCAATAATAAATATGAGAACAAAGTTTATCTATTTCTCCATGTTCTTATCGACTTTTATATTGTTTGCACTTTACCCACTGCGAGTGCCTTGGCGGCTTGCGCTGATGACTGGTTATTAATATAATTATATGAATATGCACTATCATCAATTATATTCAACTCCTGCTTGACTGAAAGTCAAAATTACACAATTATACTAAAATCAAAACATCAATCAAATATCAATCAACCAATCATTATTAGTAACTAACACCAATATTTAATGGAAGATCTGCCATAGCAACCAACAGAACACCCATAGCAACCAACAGAACACCCATAGCAACCAACACACAAATCCTCTGCCTATTACTCAAAAAGCAACAAATATACAAATTCCACATACAAAAATTCAAACCACATACAAACAGCAAATATTCTGAGCATGTCACTGAGGTAAGTTATGCATTGTTCAAGGTGGAGGGGTGTTGAGACGAATCCGATGAGCCTGTACCATTATAATTGGATATAAATATATTGGCTACACCACCAAGGCATTCAAATGGCTGCGATATGTCCATTACTTTAAATCTGATGTGTCCATTTCGTTATGTATAGCATTAAAATTGGATATATATAAATATATAGGTTACACCACCAATGCATTCAGATGGCTGTGACATGTCCGTTACGATGTGTCCTTTAATGCACCAGAGGAGAGATTCTACTTTCAATGGATACCTTATATGGAATGGAAGAGCATGAACCAAACAGAATTTAACCCTTTCATGATGGGAGCTGTGCTGCTGCAACATTAAAGACCCTGTGTCAGTGCATTCTCTTATATATGCATGTCTCCCATAGTGAACATTGCATATATAAGAGAATGCACTGGCTTACAAGGTAAAGGTAATTATTGTTAGGCCAATGTATTCTCCTATATATGCGAGGATCCCTATGGGAGACTCTCATACATAAGAGAATGCATTGGCACAGGGTTTCACAAAATTTAAGGAATCTCCAGTCATGAAAGGGTCAAGGACACAGCACAGCCAACTTAACACTCATTTATGATGAAAACCTTTATTAAGAAATGAAACTGAAATGGACCGTAAGTCGGGATTTTTTTACCCTGTGCCAATGCATTCTCTTATATATGCGAGTCGACCATAGGTCGCCTCGCATATATAAGAGAATGCATTGGCCTAACAATTTTTTACAATTTTAATAACTTTTTCTTGTATTCTTTAACAATTTTATAATTTCACCCATACAGAGCCCCAGACAAACATGAGCAGACGACACTCTTCTATATGCTTCTATATATGTGTGGGGCTCCCTGCAGGGTAATGGGTGTTTTTTTATTCTATGTCCTAAAAATTGTAAGAATTATTATATTCAAAAGTTATCCATCCCGTTAATTCTTGACGGTCTTGAATTGTTTTTTTTGGACCTCCAAAAAAAAGGAGCACTATTTTAAATACATTGAAAACTAAAATTTTTAGCCCATGCATTCTTCTTTTCCTTACAAAATAAAGAAGGACTATTTACAATATCTGTTTTAATACATGTGTAATACACCCTGGCTAGATATGGAAGAAGAATCAGCAAATAATGATATATCAAATTATAAATGGCATGTTAGTGTAAATCAGTTTAAATATGTACAATTTTGCATTGCATTGTGTCTCGATAAAATTCATTGGTTTGTCTCAGACTAGATGAACAAAATAGCTAGTTACTCAGGGAACATTCTTGAAGGTTACAATGCCAGCAGATATCTACATGCATGATCTGTGACCTTGAGGAGGAAGGTATTGATATAATGTATTTATTTGATTTTAATTTCAGAAACCACATTACAATAACTATATACCTTTTGATGTAGACATGAACCAGAGCAGACATTTTAGTTCAGAAACTAAATTTTCTGAATTCTGGAACATAATAAATATTTGATTTTTGGAATGCGACGTTCCCTGATAATTAACTTTTTTTTACCTGGTCTTATGCAGTTAATATAAGTAGATACAGGTACAGTGGTATGACAGATATATCTACAACAGAGACAAAAAGTTAAAGGTACTCAATCCGATAAAACTCCTGTCAATTACTATTTCAATGGCTTCGGGGGTCAAAAATATTTGATTCGAGTCGAGAAAGTCACCCATCAAAGCTCAGATTTGTTAGATATCGATTTTAGAAATCTATTATTTTTCATTATCGGGAATACTTTCTGGCCCAGATCTCAGTCAAAATTGCGTTATTATTACCACTTGATTTTAGAGTTATCCATCCTTGTCTGTTTGAATAGAGTTTTTGTGTACAAATCTCGAGCAGGAAACGAAATTGACGGCAATTATTAGTACTCATCTCGAGAACATAAGAATTTTCAAAAATCAATATCTAATAACTCTGAGCTTTGTTTGATGTGTTCCTCGACTCGAATCAAATATTTTTTACCACCCCCAAGCCAAAGAAATAGTAATATAGGACCCTCTGACCGGATTGTTGTTGTTGGAATCTGTTGAGATGGGGACCCTCTGGTCGGATTGAGTACCTTTAAATTTAGAATAAAAAGTTCACAGGCAAAATCCCCTCTCTGCATCAACTATTAGCGTTTTCCAGAAATCATGGCAGTAAAGCCTCAATATAGCAACCACCAAGGGTGCTTATACCTAAGGCAGGTGAATGACGTCATATATTTTTTTCTATATCCATCAGTGATTTTTCAAGATCGCGGGTTTTGATTTTGGAGAAATTGTCACGTGACTTCCGGTTAGCAACCGTGTGGAGATTGCAAAAAACGCGGAATTGGAAATGAAGCATAGCGATAAAAATGAAAGTAACTACTTCACAACTTACGAAGAATTCACATGTGATTTAAGTGTATTAATTTCGTTTAGACCAACGACGTTGGTCAGCTAAATGAAAACGAAAAATGAAGAAGTCATGACGATAATCCAGACAAGATTTTTGAATCCACGACATGTCTTGTCAATTTGGCATGTCGTCTCCTTCGTGACCACTGCATGATGTTACATAAATTATTCTTAGCATTGTGGCCGAAAAAAGGCAAATTTGAGGCACATCATGTGTGGTTGCTCCACTACGTGTCACATACGATTCATATTAAAAGTTCCCAAAAGGACTCGATTGTGTAGGACAACTTAAAACAACTTAGTGTTTTCAAGAAATCATGGCAGCAAGCCTGATTATAATAGTTCGGTCAAGGACATGGTTCTAAACAAAATCAGAAGTGACCTACATGTTCTCAATTGAGTAGGACAACTTGAATGTGACAAATTTATCCTTAAAATATTATTTTGTTTGGTTTCCCACTATTTTGACCTAATCACATTTAAAAAATGATAATCAGGCTACATGGCTCTCTCAGGCCTGAGAATAAATTCACCCTCTGGGGACCTCATTCTGTTTGGCCTCATCTTCTCTGAAAAGTGTATCAATATTATCTCCCATAGCAGATGAGGCCATGCAGAATGAGGTCCCCAGAGTGTGAATTTGGTGATGCTAGCCCACTATGCAAGATAGCATCACTAAATTCACCTCTCAGGCTGGCATGGCAGTAGAGAGGTTCTTTGCAAATTCATGATTACATTCAATGGGAAGATAATAAGAAAATCCAAGCCTGAGTTTAGGGTGCCTATCATTCCCAGAATGAGGTCCCCAGAGGGTGAATTTAGTGATGCTATCCCACTCATCGGGTTAGCATCACCAAATTCACACTCTGGGGACCTCATTCTGCATGGCCTCATCTGCTATGGGAGACCTAGACTCAGATTGAAGTTCCCAAATGGTGAATTTTGTGGTGTTCACACATTAGGAACCTCGATTATGCAATGCGTCGTCTGCCAATTTGGGGATATAGAGAAACTAAACTAAAAAAGAAATATAATCTGCATGAAGAAGTTTCTATAGAAATTTGATAATAAAGAAACTTTCCAGAGAAGATGAGGCCTAAGCAGAATGAGGTCCCCAGAGGGTGAATTTAGTAATGCTAGCACACTATGCGGTATAGCGTAAAAAATTCACCATCTGGGGGACATCATTCTGCAAAAGACAGGCACCTTATAATGAGGCCTGAGAACATCAGTTCAACAATGATAGCACTTATATGATGAGTAACAAATGAAATACAGCAATGCTCTAAATAATCGACTCCTTAACCACAGCAGAATTATGGGTAACTTTTCAGGATTTAGTCGGAAATATGGCTTGTCGCCATTCATCAGAAAGCTCTCGGCGAGAGCTTTCCGATGAATGGCAACAAGCCATATTTCCGACTAAATCCTGAAAAGTTATCCATAATTCTGCTGTGGTTAAGGAGTCGATTATTTAGAGCCTTACTGTAGCAGAATGTGTGTGCAGGCAACATTAATAATGCGTGCTGAAAGCCTTGGGTTTGAGAAGGAAATATTTTGAATGTGAATTTCAGGCCATACACATCTATACATCCTCTTAATGAAAAGCACAGACATCAATCATATGTATTTATCCGCATCTATTAAGTTAGGCCATCATAAAAATATAGAGTTTGTTTGCAGTCACCTGACCTACTGGCCTCAAAATGCACCCCCTCCCCATTTTGATGTAAACATATATGTTATTAATTGGTATTAACTGCAAACATAATTATATTTTAATGGTGGCCTCATGTGTGTTATACAGATCTATACAGCTGTTATCATTGTCTGTGTTATCCATACTAGGGCTGCAATGATTCATAGTCATTTCAATGCATCATGATTTTTGCTAAGCATCGCATCATGAATGTCTGATGTGTTGCATCATGATTTATGAAAAGCACACTTTTTCATCCCAAGCTCATCAAATGCTATCTTACAACAATCAATTATTCAGTTTCTCATTATTTATTTCCCAGAGTCAATGAGAATGATCAAGTAGATCGATTTACCCTTCCTAATTGCATGAATCAGGTTGAAGTTGCTATATGTCAGTGAGCAAATAGCTTTCTGCAACAAAGGCTGAATTAATGCATAGTGGCAACTAGCAATTCTGCATCATGATGTGCATCGCATCATAACATATACATCGTGATGTGCATCGCATCATAACATAGACATCGTGATGTGCATCGCATTATAACATAAACATCGCGATGCGCATTGCATCATGAAACTCCGCATCATTGCAGCCCTAATCTATACACAGGAATGAGGTAATGGTAATGTCAACTAATGTGTAATCTGAATGCATTAAAATGCATTCATTTTTCTCATGTAATGAAAAGTAATTAGTGACGGGTCCTGTTTGCATTACATGTAATTCAAAGTAATGCAATACTGCATAAAATTCATGTAATTCAATTACTTTTTCATTACATTTTGAATTACTTTATCAAATATGTCCTGAGTGTCTATCATGAATAATGATGGTTATCTTACAAGTGGAAGTTTAAAACAATACAATGATCTTATGAGTGGTTTGGTATGAGGTTTTCCCCAATATTATGGACTTGTATGAGTGTGTGAAACTGATAAGTTATTACTCAGGCACTATGCCAACCTGAAGAATGTAGCATTCTATTAACATCGCCAAAAATTTCAAAGAAAACAACCATACCACTCCAAAGAAAACATTTTCTGAATTACCTCAATTGTAAATATTTACATCTAGATTCGGGATGCAACTATGGACGATAAACTAAAACAAATGATTTCGCCATCGAGGGTCATTGCATTTAATTAATATATTAGCAAGGCGGTGTGTGCATGTTGTCAATTTGGATTAATATTCGTAAAAAATAACAACTTTGAGCAAGTTTATTCTCTATTTCTATTTGATCACCCTACCAAAGTGTTTCACACCACTTTAACAGCAATTATGATCCATAGTGGATGCTATCATAGCTATATTAGCCAGATAAACTTAATAGTTTGATTCTCATGTAAAGCCTTGTCCCCAAAAAACCTGCTTCTCAAACATATTTATGACCCGCCATATCAAATCCAGTCGTAAGTCGGGATTTTTTTTACCCTGTGCCAATGCATTCTCTTATATATGCGAGTCAACCATAGGTCGCCTCGCATATATAAGAGAATGCATTGGCCTAACAATTTTAATAATTTTTTCTTGTATTCTTTAACAATTTTATAATTTCACCCATACAGAGCCCAAGACAAACATGAGCAGACGACACTCTTATATATGCTTCTATACATGTGTGGGGCCCCCCTGCAGGGTAATGGATGTTTTTTATTTTATGTCCTAAAAATTGTAAGAAACATTTATTTTTAAAAAATGATAAAAAATTGTTAGGCCAATGCATTCCCTTATATATGCGAGGCGACCTATGGTCGACTCGCATATATAAGAGAATGCATTGGCACAGGGTAAAAAAAATCCCGACTTACAACTGGATTTGATATGGCGGGTCACATTTATGTCGTGTCATAAATAAGTAAATATATAAATAAGTAAATATATAAATACTGCCCATCCCTATTCATCTGACAGAAGAAGTCTGCATAGCAATAATTTACAGCACACAAGATGCACCAGGTCTTAAGATTCGACGATAATCACCGAATCGATTCTCGTAATGATTCTCGCAAAATTTTCAGTGATTTATGACTAACTTGATTCAGCATTTGATTTTCTCAAAATTAAATGTATTTTGAATGCTGTGCACCAATGCGTTATTTCTACAAAATAATTATCACCAGCTAACAAGTCATCGTTTTTTATAGCAATCATGTATTTTGCATTTAAAGATGCATAATCCAAATAAAGCTCCCAAATTACTATTTCTTTGGCTTCGGGGGTCAAAAATATTTGATTCGAGTCGAGGAACCCACCCATCAAAACTCAGAGTGATCAGATATAAATTTTTGAAATTTGCTATTTCTCGAGATGTGTACTTATTTGTGGCCTGGAAAAAATTTGTCAAGGCGAAGATCTCGGACAAACTAATGCAATAACGTTAACATGTTCACAAAACTGTGTTCTATGTTTATTGAACACTCTGAAGATTGTAGCTTGTAACATACTAAAGTTTTTGTCGATATTGTTTTTTTTAATTGAGCAAACATGTGATTTATGTAGACTATATGTCATTTTGTCCAAGCCTTGAAATAGTGTGTCTGTCATTTACAGAATGAGGTCCACAGAGGGTGAATTTAGTGATGCTACCCCGCATAGCGGAGTAGGATCACTAAATTCACCCTCTGGGGACCTCATTCTGAAAATGACAGACACGCTATTTCAAGGCTTGATTTTGTCAATATATTTTCTATAAAGTTGATGACCTCATTCTAGAACAAGACAAATTTTTTTATTGAACGTTTAGAAATTTCTGTATTTCGCAATAATAAACCAATGGGTAAAATAGAATTGCCCAGTTTGGAGCATTTCAGCAGCACAAGGGTTTCAGATTATCTGGTATACGGAATGTACGTGGTCCAGTGGTTAGCGCGTTGGACTTGTCTTCGCTGTCAACACAGCGAGGCGAGTTCGCAGCTGGCTGGTGGTCTATTGTGAGTTTCCATACAACAGTGGCTTGGCCGCTTTGAGCGATGTGCAATTGTTGGACTGTACAGTGCCTGATTGTACACTGTTTGAATCTCGCGCCAAGTTGTGACCCTTGAGCAAGGTCGCTCGTACTGTGTCTGCTTTGCACCACCCATGCGTTACAAGGGTACCTGATAATGAGCAGTGAAAGATCTTGTCAGTATGCTAGCCATATGGTATCCTGGCATACTCCCGGCTGTACCTCCCCCTGTCCCCGGGGAGCAGTAGATGGTTACTGAATGTTCAGGCTCATCAGGGTAATAATTGTAAAACATTGAGCGCTTTGGGCCTCATGGGAAAGGCGCTTTACAAATGCTATATATTATTATTATTAATGTGTACCCTTTGTAATGGTAATTGTAATGCATAAAATTGCAAGTAATGGTAATGCATTACTTTCCATGGTAACTGACCCATTCGTGCATGAATTCTCTTCCAGATTTACTTGTAGAGTCTATCGAATGATATTTTAATGGTATGATATATAACATGTGAACCTGATGATGCTGTGCCTCGGGAATGCGATGAGAGAATGCGACAACATCAGCCCCTCATTATCTTCTAAGAGATGAGACCTCATGACATGGTGTCAAGCCTTGAAATAGGGTGTCTGTCATTTGCAGAATGAGGTCCCCAAAGGGTGAATTTGGTGATGCTAGCCCGCTATGCGGGGTAGCATCACTAAATTCACCCTCTGGGGACTTCATTCTGCAAATGACAGACACCCTATTTCAAGGCTTGCATGGTGTGATCTTTCTTCTCCATGCCTTGAAATAGTGTGTCTGTCATTTGTGGAATGAGGTCCCCAAAGGGAGAATTTAGTTTCACTATCCAGCACAGTGGGCTAACGTCACTAGATTCAACCTCTGAGGACCTCATTCTGATTATTTACATTTTCCCCCCATCTTTCAATTTCTATATCCCATAATTTGCAGAAGATAAAGTGCATAATCGAGGTGACTAATGGGCAGACATCGCCAACTTCAACAAGGGAACTTAAATCTAATCCTAGGTCCCCATAGCAGTTGAAGCCTATGCAGAATGAGATCCCCAGAGGGTGAAATTGGTGATGCTAGCCCACCGTGTGGGACAGTGTCACTGAATTCACCATCTGGGGACCTCATTCTGCAAATGACAGACAAACAACTTGCAGGCTTGTTCTAATCCTTTCCTTCATCATGACACGACACAACTAGACTTCTCTCTGCCAATGTTCCCTTCACCTCTCTCGATTTCCATAACAATCTGATGGAAGCATTCGGCAACACTCTGAAATTAAAGGATTCATGAAAAGAATAATGAAAAATGATTTGATGACTGGAGCTTCCTGTAATTTCGGAAAACCCTGTGCCAATGCATTCTCTTATATATTTGAGGCATATAAGAGAATGCATGGCACAAGATATTTAATGCTGCACTGAACTTAAAATATTTGGCACATTTTGCTTGAAATGCTGTTCATTAGGAATAGTTAATTCATAGAATATGGCAGAAGTATTCTGGTATTATTATTTGTTAGACTGTAAGATATGTAGGGCCTACAGTTTGATCAAGATGTAAGATTAATTTGGCCGCTGCTGTGAATGTGGGTGTCCGCTAAAATAAACCTGACTAATCAAGGAGTTGTAAAGCATTTAGTTTTATTTCTAAAGCCTTTATTAACTAATGCCAACGTCCATGGTATAATCCAATTACAGCAAAAAACTTAACAAGTTGGACGCACCTGTTACCTGTGCGCACAGCCATTTATTTACGGAAGCGGTCTCTCCCAAAAGTGTGACGCATTGCCGAAACGAACTTCCGAAGCGCCTAGTAAATAATCTGATAATGTTGTAATTGTTTTATATCTGAGTAGTGGGACAGCAGTCCTGTACCCCAATTTAATGGAACTCGAATGGTCTAATTATTTCGGATACTGGCAATAATGACTTTCGATGGTTAGATATATAATCCCTCCGATAATTCCAGCAAATATACTTATATATAGGCGACTTCAAATAGATATCGGGCTGGGATTGAGTGTGAACTTTTTCTCTGTTCAGAAATGGATATTTTAAGGAAATATTTCGCCCAATGGTTCAGAGATAGGACAACAACATTATGAGATATATTTTTTTGAAAAAACAAGTCAAATTTGGCAGGCAACTATGTTTTCGCCTCGCGGACATTCGAGGTTGCCGGCTAGAAGGCGAGAACTTCGCCCCAGTCGTCTCCTAGCTTGGCGCCTGATTGGAATTCATGGTTTGCAGACTACAATTTACATCATGGAAGCAACATTTTAGACATGAATAATGTGTGACTATAAAGTTTGAGTAACTAGGGGTATCACGATTAATCGTAAAATCGATGCACTGTTGATAAAGCCGATAATCGATTACCATTTCCGTCGTTAATTAATCTGCGTTATTTCAGACATCAGAAAATGCCGGTATTATTTAATACCATGTTTGTTTTACACAGTTTAATCTACAACCGAGGGGTAAACAACCTTTGATTGCATATCAAAGAGATTCCGACAATATGAGTACAACAAAATATTTTGCAAAAGTAGGCAGTTCATTTGATGATGTGATATGGATACTCTTCGGGTCGTTGTATATTCTACAATTTGGTGGCACTGCAGCTTTGAACTTACATGCATGGTGACGTCTTTGAAATATCCACATAAAAGAAATTGAGGAGGGAACTAGAAATAGGGTCAGGAGGGGATGTAAATAAAGCTATTTTTTATTTTGGCCTAACATACATCATTCTCTTTTGCAGAGGCTTCATAAAATGGCACTTTCCACGAATCTGCAAGCTTTTTGCCCTCTCCTTGGGTGACTTCCCTACAAAAGTAATATTAATAAATAACAACAGTTGTATGCAAGAGAACATTTGAACAGTGACTGTGACAATGTGGCCAAACAGATTCTGCTCTTAGAAAAATTCTGACCTTTAAGAAGCTACTGCAATTTTTACAAAACAAGAAGTGTCTCTTTTGATATATATCATCTCTCATAAATATTTCAACCTCTACTAAAATAACATATTTTAGGTATTTCTACACTGATCACCCCCTGCCCCTCCCCTGTGCTGTTTCAAAGGTGGTAATAAGTAAAATGTATGTATCAATGACAATGTATCTCAAATTATTTTATAAATACATTAAAGCAGTGTGATCTTCAGATTTAAATTGTGAATAATCTTGCACGATGCCATTACATTCGGATGGGCAATATGTATAATCCAAGACTTCGTAATGCCACTATGTTGGCATTAGTTTTCTTTAAATGATATTAAAAATTAAAATTTACACAGTATGCCTTTAAATGATATTTGTAAAAGTTTAAATTAAATATATAACTACCTTTCCATTGACAGATCAGCTTTATTTCCAACAAGAATGATAGGAATTCTGAAAAGAAGCAACATCTATATTTATAGAAATAGATTTGAAGTAGCCATTACCATAGTCCATATATTGGAATTGGTCAATAGTGTCACTGGAAACCTGCAGCTATTCACCTGTGGCAGCTTATATTCAAAGTAAAACAAGTTGAATAACTCGGCCAATATGGGTCCAGCCAAGCTCCAAATTGGAGGTGCACAGGTTCAGAAGATGGTTAACCCCTGTAGCAAATTTTATTCAAATTGAACAGGAAAATTTTGAGAAAACATATGGACAAAAAACCCTCAAATCTGGAGAATTCTAACTTGAAAAATGGTCATAACTCAGTCAAAAATGTTTAGATCGAACTCCAAATCACAGGTTCCCATGATGTTAGACTTCTGTAGCAATTTGGATTCCAATTGAACAAGAATATTCTGAGAAAACGTCCGGACAAAACTTGGACAAAGTTACGCATTTTGAGAAAGTCAAAAAAGGGGGACAACTCCTTTTTTTTTAAAAGGCTGATGGACTTCATATTTGTAGGTTACCATGATACTAAATAACTGTGTCAAGTTTAAAAACAATTGACTGAAAAATATAGCAATAAAAAGCTAAGGACAAATTATGCATCTTGACAAAATTTTCTAAAGTGAAAAAGGGGTAACTCAAAACAAAAAAGTCGGACAGACCTCATAATGGCAGATGCACAGGTTCTCATGGTACTAAATATCTGTGCAAAGTTTCAAAAAATTGACCGGAAAATATACGAATAAAAGCATGGACAAAATTGTGTCGATTGATGGCTATACCCCGGCTGATTCCAGTATACCACCCCCCCCCCACAACTCATTGCGTGGGGCGGGGGGGGGGGGGTATACTGGGGGGGGGTTATAATAAATAGCCTCCCTACCTCATCTCAAAATTGTGATCTACTTGCCTGGTAACACAGATATTTTATTTTAATGGCCTAAATAGTATACACGAACACAATAGCATTAAGTCATAGATTATAATCACTACAACTATTCCCACCATTAAATTTTATTCAAATGCATTCAACACCAATAAATGCTCACATAGTCAAGACACACATGGAGAAAACATGAGAATTAAAGATGGTCTATCTCTTCCCAGCAAGTTTTATATAGATTCCAGGGCATAAAATAATAAATATGAATTGAGGACACCTGTCCGGAAAAGCTTCTATCAATTAATATAAATTTTATTTAGAATTTCTTATCACATTTAATAGTGTGACAGTTTTAGGGGCTATTTTTAAAACAGAAATCTGCACACAAAAAACGATTGGAACGTACCAAGAGCTTATCACGAGAGAGCACTTTATCTTCATTCTTGTTAGCAAGGTAAATTTCATCTCAATCAAGGTAAATTTCATCTCAATCAAGGTAAATTTCATCTCAATCAAGGCAAATTGCTTATCAGCTAAGAGATTTACCATAAATTATTATCAAAATAAACTACGTTATCATGCCTTTAACCCTTTCAGTGCCAATTCCGATTTTTGTATCAACCCATATTTCCTTGATCATTTTTCAAATTTATTGATTATAATAATGTGATACATTGATGGAAAGGGCTTTAGAGCTCTTTCCATCAATGTATCACATTATTATAATCAATAAATTTGAAAAATGATCAAGGAAATAAGGGTCGATACAAAAATCGGACTTGGCACTGAAAGGGTTAAAGACAAATAATCAGTTTTATCTGTATTTTATTCACAAAATAGCTATTCGTAGTATTAAAATGTACCATCTTCAGGTATTGGGAGTTACCAATAAATATGGCTTCAGGTTCCAATCATAGCAAATCTTGTTAAAAATCCAGATGCATACTGACCTTCTCAAATTAAGTGGCCCTTTTAATGCGGTCATCAACGTGGTTGTAACGCGGTCATAACGCCAACGCAACGCGGTCTTTGCGTTGATAACACGTTGGTGATACGTTACGACCGCGTTGGAAATCAACGGACCGCGTTGTAGTTTAACGCAGACTGCGTTGAAGTGTAACGCAGACCGCGTTTACTTTAAACGCGTTGCGTTAAGGATCAACGCACACACGTTGGAGATTACAATCACCGCGCCGAAAAGTAAACAGACGATGAGTCACGTTATTTGGTTTTATACTGTTCAATTTTTTTGGATTTATTTACGATGACCTACATGTATGATTAATTTAGTGTAATTTCACCACTCACCGAAAATCACATATCTACGCATTCGTTCCAAAAAAGGCAGTTTATTTGCAGCTTTTGACTCGTGTTAGACTTTGTTTGTCATACATGTATACATTGTATACGTCATTGTAATAGTGTATCGCATGGAGCGGTCGTGTTTCCCAATGTGTATGGAGTAAAACACTACGCACGAAAGTATTGCCATACTGTATATGTCCGCTATAGAAATGCGGGCTGCTGGAGAGTAAACATACATGTACATGTATGTACATGTCGTTGCAAACGGAACAAAGAATATATCTAATAGGCTTATCAACAGTAAATAAACCAATATTAACTATTATTCTGGTTTCGTAGTCGGTTAACTTCGTCAACTATAATAGATTTAAAACGCGCAGTGTAAGCATGATGTTTGTCGTTTCTCCGCAGCAGTATGTCAGTCTCCGTTCATGGTGTGAATCTGACCAATTAGAACATCAATTTTCAAATGTGGGTGGAGTTACAGAAAAGTTATCTGGTAGTGGTGGTGTGTTTGTGTTTTTTTTAGCGGGACATTGAATTACCGTATATATTTTGTCCGTCATCGACGTTTGAAATCAAATGGGTAAGCCATTATGTGTAGACTTATGATTTGAATTGCTGATATTTCATGATGTACTTGTCAGCAGAAATGATAACGAATTTCGGAGAATAATGTAAATAAATGTGCAAAAGATAAAATGCACAGGGGGCTGGGAACTTTTTATTTTATTATATTAATTTTTAATTAATGTCATAATAAAATAATAAAAAAAAAATGTCCCAGTACCCCTGTTTGCATAAGATATCATTGCACGTTTATCTTGCGGTGGTTATGTTGCAGAATGTGTGCCGTTTTTTGCCACCGTCTATCGTACATGTATCATACCATGAACTACATGTAAAGGTTTCTATAATTGACATATGAGGTTTTTATGACCAGATATCGGCTTTCACTTGTTGTCAGTCTTGCAAAAATTCAAATTATCGCTTCTTATAAAAAGCGTCCATATTTCCACCGAAACATGGTATGTAATAAAGAGCATTTAAATTATGATAGTTTGTACTAGTTTTCAATGTAAAACCATAATTGTATGTAAATATAGATCGATGGTAAAACGGTGGACATTTTTGTGTGTTTTCGCGATTTCTGTGATGGTGATTACATGTATATTAAAGATTTATTTCAACCCGAGATGCTAGAAAAAATACAATTTTGTCTAATTTGTTATCGATTGCGGGGGACCGCGCTTGGATCTTCAAATGTATATATGTTTTCAAATATTTGATGAAGACAAATAAATAATTGAATTATAGTGATTTAATTCTGGTAAGAAAAACATAATTTAACTGAATTATTAAACTTATATACTACATGTAGTATACTACGGTAAAAAGAAATTTAATATTTATCATATGATTGTCTTTATATACAATAGCGGACAATTACTGAAACGTACATGAAAACTCTTCGAAGCCGTTTGAATACGATTTCATTATTTCGTCATCATGGAAATAACACGACCTCATCGAGTGGTAATTGTGATGCACGCTGCCTACTAGCCAACCAAAAACCGACGAAGTTATTACAGCACAGTGTGTTCAATCGAGAATTCTGTTTGAGTCACGGGGTATCAATTTCAACTTTAGGCCCAGGTCATTTCCTGTTTGTAAAAATCGACATGGGCGATTTACACAAAACACGCCCCCTATTGTGTTTTAGTTCATTGACACCGCTGTCAATCATTCGCGGCAGGCGTTTGATCCGTGGTCTGTCAGTGAAAGTGACAAATCATTGGTTACCAAATCAGAGCGCTGTTTGTTTCACAGGAATTGCACAACACATGGATAATTAATATTTTTAATTATTTGCATCGATTACCCACGTGCATGTACATGTGTGTTTTAGTGTACCATCACGAAGATTTCAAATGACATCGGACCCTTGGCGTACAGGTTACCGACCTGTATTAGGTGACGCTGAATATTAAATATTCAAAGAAAACATGTACATTGCGACGTGAACTCAAATGTTTTGTTTGTTAGAAATGTCAATTGCATCTCTATAGCGCGATCAATGTGATCTGCATTTATTTATTACATGTACATGTTTTTTTTGGGGGAAAAATTCTAAATGTAAATGTAAAACATTATCACCAAAAATCATGCATTACCCAAGCCAAAAACATTTTATTATATTGGCAACGTTCCTTTGTGAACCAAATGTTATCGTCTCGATTGATTACAATTGTTCTGTTTCCGATCAGAAAATTGTATGAAACTAACATTGGTGGCCGTCGTTCATTTTCTCTCTTTAATTTTTTTTTATAAAATGAGCTCATGTCTGAAAGTTTGAATTCCCTGTGGTGAATATTCTTGTTTGTAATGTTATTCAATAATTATTATTACAGTTGATAAGCTATTCTCTCGACCTCGTTTGTTGCGTTGACGGTTATCGCAACCGCGTTTGTTGCGTTGACGGTCATGCTGACCGCGTTATGTTGCGTTGACAGTTACCTCGACCGCGTTGGAGTAACGTTACGACCGCGTTGGAGTAACGTTACGACCGCGATACTCCAACGCGGTCGTAACGTTACTCCAACGCGGTCGTAACGCGGTCGGGAGGGCCATTACTTTTGAGAAGGTGTGTAATGTTGGAGTATATAATAATTAAGTATATATATTATTAGCTCATCAGAGTATTTCTCAGAAACTTGACATACTAAATGTACAATAGCAGAATTCTGCAGATATACAAAGAACATTTCAACATAAACAGAATGTTTAAATGTGATAATCGGTATGATACTTACGGAATAGCACCTTTCATATCTAACAACTTCTCATATAAAACTTTAACAACATCAAAACTGAAATAGAAATCAGATTATTGTCTGAGATTTCACCAACGATATGAAACTACCAAATGTGACCCGCCATATCAAATCCAGTCGTAAGTCGGGATTTTTTTACCCTGTGCCAATGCATTCTCTTATATATGCGAGTCGACCATAGGTCGCCTCGCATATATAAGAGAATGCATTGGCTTAACAATTTTTATAATTTGTTCTTGTATTCTTTAACAATTTTATAATTTCACCCATACAGAGCCCCAGACAAACATGAGCAGACTACACTCTTCTATATGCTTCTATATATGTGTGGGGCTCCCTGCAGGGTAATGGATGTTTTTTATTTTATGTCCTAAAAATTGTAAGAAACATTTATTTAAAAAACATGATAACAAATTTGAAATTATTGATAAATATAGGAAATCCACAACGCAAGCCTTCAAATAGTGTGTCTGACATTTGCAGAATGAGGTCCCCAGAGGGTGAATGTAGTGATGCTATCCCGCACAGTGGGCTAGCCTCTCCAAATTCACCCTCTGGGGACCTAATTCTAAAGCTGTTTTTTATTTTGTTATTATCTAGCCTTAAATGGGTACTGTACACTAAATTCGGCCATTTATGAGACCAACTCCTTTTACACTCAACAGAATGTATGCAACAAATGAATGAATTTGAGCCATGGATCAGTGCAAAATACACTCATGTGCTCTATAAGTGATGTAAACAACATGGTAATGATAACGAAAATGAATAATTGGCTGGAGTCATACATTTATTTTCATTATAATTAACATGTTGTTAATTTGAATTTGAGCCTTGGATCAGTGCAAAATACACTCATGTACTCTATGAATAATGCAAACAACATGGTAATGATATCAAAAATGAATAAATGGCTGGAGTCATAAATTCATTTTCATTATAATTAACATGTTTTTTACATTGTTCTAGAGCACATGAGTGTATTTTGCACTAATCAATGGCTCAAATTCATTCATTTGTTGCATATATTCTGTTGAGTGTAAAAGGAGATGGTCCCATAAAAGGCTGGATTTAGTGTACAGTCCCCCTTTTATCAAGGATCACATATACAGGTTACTTACCTTTTAGGTGAATTAACAGAATAAACAAGTATATAACCATCAATGTTCATGAAGTATGACTGTGGTGGGATGGAATACTCATCCTGCAAAGATAAATATTATACTGTGTCAGCAGGTGTCAGATTATGTTTTAACCCTTTACCCAACAGAACGGCCCTGTGCCAATGCATTCTCTTATATATGCGAGTCAACCATAGGTCGCCTCGCATATATAAGAGAATGCATTGGCTTAACACATTAAAAATGATAAAATTGTTAAATAATGTAGGCCAATGCCAATGCATTCTCTTATATATGCGAGGCGACCTATGGTCGACTCGCATATATAAGAGAAGTTATTGGCACAGGGCATAACTGTAACCATCACAATGTGGTCAATGAGCCGGTTCCAATGATATCCATATTTGTATGGTTTTATTGAGACAGAACCAAGATAATTTAGGCTGTTGCAGCTTTATTTGGCCGTTTTTGGCCGGTTTGTTGGGTGAAGGGTTAATAGGTGGTGGCAACATCACTAGGCCAAGAAAATCTCCTCAATAATGATGAATATATATTATAATAATATTAACATAATTATTTAATATATTAGACATAAATATCGTCTTACATATTTTTTTTTCTTCAAATTGTCATGTCACATATTTCATCTTACATATTGTAATACATAATTTTGTGAAACACATGGTAAAATGAGTTTTCCAGAGGAAGCTGAAGTAATGCTACAGTTATTTATTTAGAATCTAATTACAACAGCTCTTGTAAAAAACATAGAATTACATGTGAAATGCAGCAAAACAGATATCACATGTGTGAAGGAATGGGCGTGGGATTATCTTTGATGACCACCCCATGATTTCATGATTAGTTGGAAGCAAAAAAAATAGAGTGGGCTTATCATCGGTGATGGGACAACTGACAGGTGTATAGTGAGCAGATATAAAATGTTATACCTGACCAGCTGTGTCGGTGAGCTGCAACAAGTACTCTTGTCCCCTGAGTTTTATCGTTTTCTCAAAAGCTGAAAGATAAATTATCAAAATAAAACATAATTGGGTCAAGTTATGTCTCTGTGAAGATGAGTTCAGACATATTAGGGCCTAAAAAAAGCTTGTGTTTGGAATATCCCTGAAAAATCACCCTAAAATTGTGAGTAGCTACATGTATTAGCAAAAACAGTTGCATTGAAGAACCAGCCCAATGAATAAAAATGTTGGTATGCAGGTCTGTCAACTAAAGTAGGGAGCAATCAACTGTAAATAGGCCACATTATTAGAGATAGCTGGTCAGCTGTGGATTTGGCTATGGACTTATGACCTAAAACTGATCTCAGCTAGGGCTGCAACAATTCACCATGGTTTCGGCGAATCGCGACATTTACTGGCGGTGCGATACACGATTCATTCCGTAATTATTCTGGTACTTTTTCGATCAGCTTTTTTGTAGTCTAAACGCATGCCCGCACACTCTGAGAGGAGATTTTTCATTGGCTGTAACCACAATAATTCCTGTTCTGTTAACCGTTCAAAATTCTTGTTCTTCCGCTATTGCAAGGGTCGATGTCTCGATGACATTTGAAGTTTAAAATCAATAATATGTCAGAACTATGAGACCATGATCAAATTTCATGTTCTTAGCCGGTCAGAGGCAGGGCAACTACAAAAAATTTTGTGCCACCAGCGAAATTTAAATCACCTGTATGGAAACACTATGGTTTTCGTGTCTTGAGAAAGAAAGACGGTGTGTGTGAAAAGGTAGGTAAAAGTTGTAAACCGGTCCAATTTTCAGTCTGGAATGCATCGTTCTGTTGCAAAAAATTGTTATACGTATCGAATAGTGAGGTGGGCATATCGTTGCAGCCCTAATCTCAACCCAAAGGTTTATATCAGTTCTTGCAAAAAGGCTGCTCACAATTTACCAGCTCTCAATTAATTGGTTATTCGAGCCTTTCACTAGTTCAGATCATGTAATTTTTATGGCAGTCATTCATTTCAAATCAGATTCCTTCAAGTGGTGTACTAGCTAAACATTTAAGTAGTTTTCTGTGCAAGTCTGTGTAAGTCCATATCTAATCTTTCACATCTTAAAGCCCCTTAAAGTGATGTGAAATGCTCTGTTGGGTGTTCAAATAGAAATGGAGAATAATCTTGCTCAAAGTAGTTATTATTACAAATATTAATCCAAATTTCCAGCATCCACACCATCATTCTTATATATTAATTAAATGCAATGAATCTCGATTGCGAAATCATTTGCGTTAGTTTATCATTGATTGTTGCACCCCGAATCGAGATGTAAATATTTACAATTATGCGAAGTTCAAACAATGATATCTGTGTAGTGGTATGGTCGATTTCTTTGAGATTTTCGGCGATATTAGTAGATTGCTACATTCCCACAGTTGACATAGCGCCTGAGAACTAACTTATCAGTTTCACGTGACCGAACAAGTCCGTAATATGTCTTTAATGCAAAACAACTAAGTATACAAATATATCAGAATCTCTTCAATAACAATTATTTACAAAAAAAACAAAACTCATGTACATGCAGAGCCTTTAACTTAATAAAGTTTGATATTCTGTGTGAACTCTTGACTCATCGACAGGTTTTTAAAACCTCAGCAATTCATGTTCATGAGACTATTTTTAGGAATCTAATACTCACTGTTTTCAATTGTTGGGTCATATGCATCGACAAATTGGTTTTCAACAAACTGTATTGTGAGTGAAGACTTCCCTGTAAAATGAAGAGAATACAGCATATTATGCACAAACTAACTTTCTGTACAGTAAACATTTTTTTATGCAAAATTGTTACAATCAATGGGTCCTGGTCAATAGGAAAAACTACTGGTAGCAAGTCTGAGTTTAGTGTGCCTGTCATTTGCAGAATGAGGTCCCCACTCCCAGAGGGTGAAAAACATTCCACTCTACTCTCATATATCGGCAGTTTTAAAAGACCTACACATGATGACATTCATATACAGAAGGACTTTCAAATGTGTGATGTTTGTTTTCAAATCTTTAAATGGTGTTGTACCAAGTTAGCAATATGTTCCAAAGCTATATTAGAACCACAGACATGCCAAACTGTTCTTCTGTTCGAGGACTTGATGTGAAGCAAACTAATCTCACCAATGCGAATTATGGACACAAATGTTTTCAAAAAACAAGTGTTGATGTTTGGAATTCTCTACAGATGACGTGCGCAAGTTGAGTGTCATTGGTGACTTTAAGAAGGCATTGAAAACTCACATTTTAAAAATATGTTTCAGTTTATAACTACACCAATACTTTTAATACGAGTTTCTTTAGAACGATATCGATCTTATTTATCAGGTTAATTTTATCTCAAGTCATCTTTTTTTTTATTTTATGAGAATTGAACTTGTCTGTTATCACATTTTATTTTGTTGCCCATGTCTTTTAAATATTTTGAATTTTTAACCACTCAATGTACGCGCATTGAAACAAATTTATTGTGGAATGTGTTTTAAATGTATATATAATAATAATTATAATAATTTAGTGAAGTTATTCCGCATAGTGTGCTAGCATCACTAAATTCACCCTCTAGGGACCTCATTCTGCTCAGGCCTAAACTTCTCTGGAATGTTTCTTTATTATCAAATTTCTATAGAAACTTCTTCACATAGATTCTATTTCTTTTTTAGTTTAGTTTCTCTATATCCCCAAATTGGCAGACGACACATTGCATAATCGAGGTTCCCAATGGGTGTACATCACAATATTCACCATTTGCAAACTTCAATCTGAGTCTATGTCTCCCATTGCAGATGAGGCCATGCAGAATGAGGTCCCCATAGGGTGAATTTAGTGATGCTAGCCCGCTATGCGGGATAGCGTCACTAAATTCACCCTCTGGGGACCGCATTCTGCAAATGACCGGCACACTAAACTCAGACTTGACTGGTAGTGGTATATAAGGCCTGACCCAAAAACAATAGCAAAAAATTTAAATACATCATGTGATTTAGTGCAACAATAAAAGTAAAAAAAACAATCAGTTGCCACTTTAGATGGGGGATGGGCAAATAGATAGCACACTGTGAGCCAAATGTTACCAGATGTACTTGAGCAGACAGAAGGAAGGCAAATCCTCACCTTAAAACAAGGGTTGAAAAATTGCACAAATGTTTGTTTCGTTCATGCACCGTTTGTGCAAAATCCATTTGCAGAACCTTTGTTTGTTGATGCAAAAATCAAGCAACCAGCACCAAACTACCACTTATTTATATCAATATGGGTGGTAAACTGTCTAAATAAACTATCATTGTTGACAAGCAGCAACAACTACCACTTATTTTGATCCATAAGGGTGGTAAACTGTCTAAATAAACTATCATTGGTGACAATTAAGCATGTATCTTCTGTGAAAGAGGTAATAAATAAAGTTCTAGTTTATCTCAACCCCGTCCCCCCAGTTCCAACCCCACCCCATCTGAATTTCTCTTATGTACATAGAACTTTATATTCAATGATAAAATGAGACTAACTGGCCACTATATGTTAAGGTAAGAAAAATTCAGATAAGCCGGGTAATTTTCAATGAAAACTGTGCAAACTTTAATTATTACCTCTTTCACCAGCTTTCACAGAAAATACATGCTTCGTTGTCACCAATGATTAGAAGTTTTTCTGAGTCACATTGAATGATAAAATGAAACTTATTGGCCACTACATGTTAAACCTACCATGACTGGAGCTTCTTGAAATATTGCGAAAACCCTGTGCCAATGCATTCTCTTATACAGGTATATGCCAGTCTCCCAGTCCTTATTCAACAGATATTGAACAGCGAAATTCAACAACAGAATGCATTGGTCTAACATTAAATACCCTGACCTTGTACGCCAACTGGTGCATTCTCTTATATATGCGAGGCTTGCTATGTACTGTATGCAGCCCTTTTAATTCAGATTGTTTGTTTCGGCAATCTGCTACGTCAACCCTTTGCCATGGCCCATTTTGCTTCAGCAAATGGCTTTGGAATTGCTGATTGCCATAGCCAATTATGAGGTCTGCCTATGGGAGACTCGCATATATAAGAGAATGCACTGGCACAGGATATTTAATGCTGCACCAGCACAGCTCCCATCATGAAAGGGTTAAGGTAAGACAAATTCAGATGGGAGGGGGGAGAAAGACTTTTGCCTAGGTTTATATCGCAGGGGGGGGGGGGCTGTTACACCGGGTTCCATGTTGCTGGTCATCCACCATTTAAAACTGGCCAATTGACATCGCACTAAACCAACAATGACTTGTAAAATACAGGATCTCTTTCAGTTCCAATTTATATAAAAATACAATTACAAATTTCTGCTTACTCTCTCCTCTCCCATGATTACAACTGCCTCGTAAATGTACTGGAGTATTATATTTTCAAATAGAATCCATTAGGCCTACATGTTTGCATAAAGTGGTAAGAAAATAAGAACGCCCGTTTGCAAGTAAACAATCAATAACACGTTTTTCACAAAAACAGCATTCCCTAATTTCGATGTATTTTCAACAATTGATAAATTTTAGGTACAAACCTACGGCTCTGTAGCCCATAATCGCGATTCTTCTCTGTTTCGGTGGCATTTTTCACTTTTAGTGCGTTCTTTAAATTACTATATCCATCCGTGGTAATTCATTCTGTAGATAGTAATGACTATAGTTTACTTTTTCACGCTCTAATTACTTCGTAACTTGCGTGTTTCATTCAACGAAAATGTGGAGCATTCCGCGCAGAGTAATTCCCCCTGGGGCATCTGTGTGACGTGCATCATTAACTCACTCAATGCCAATAACAGTTCTGTCAATATTATTACATCGTTTTGCGAATAGACTAACTGCGCGAATGTAACAACAATTTTACCAGTCATGGGTATTTACGAAGGATCCAATTACCAAATGGTATAACGGTATAATGCCTTACATGGGTATGTATTCAGTGTTATTCACCATGAATAAGGGGAAACCTCGGGGGGGGGGGGGGGGGGTGAAACTTGATCACCACATTCTAAGGGCGCGACTAAACACAACCCGGACCGTCCCTGTGGTGTCTATGTTCACTTCAATATTGGAATTTGGTTTAAAATAAATAAATGTAAAACCTAAGATACTTGAAGCTCTATAATTATAAAAAAAATTAATGGCCAATATAAAACGAGAGGCCGATCACGATTGGCAGATGTTTAACCCATTCTTTGACGATAGTTAATTGCTATGATCGAAATCATAATCTAGAGTTTTGATGTGTAATTATAGAGTATACTGTTATGTACTCAAGTATGACACACACATGTAAATACAAAATTATTTGAATATATGGGTCAAAAGAGTAGACTTAATTGGAATTTATGGGTCAAAATAGAAGGGTTAATATAACACCCATATAGCCTGTCACCACCATCATAGTGTAAGCAGTTCTATTTATGTTGTTGCAAATGACCATGTGACATATCAAAATAATATAGTTACATAATAATGGAAAGATTAAAAGACACAGAATGGGTAAAAGGGATTAAATCTCATATCTTGGCCCTGTTTGATCCAATGGAAGTGCAAGGATCCAAAAGGACCTACAGGCTACAGAAGAGCTCCATTGTTCTACTTAAATACATTAATTCACCTTGCTAAGTGGTGCTCTGGCAGGAGAGTGGAGCGAAAAGGTCGTGCTTGCTTCGATCTGATTAGTTCCTCTGTTGTCAGAGCGTTGAGCACGGGTGAGTCGTGTGGCCGCGCCTCCGGGTGAGACGGTTTTGGATTAGGCTTATGGATTTAATCCCAGACGCCGTGTTGGCCGCAGTGCAAAGTTGTTCGGTAGTGGACATTGCTAACTGGAGTCTCCAGTCTAGCAGGGGCTACCTGACCCTTTGCCTGGAGTTCCGGACCGAAGATGCTGGCATCCAGAGATCACAGGCCCGGGACACCAACTCCAAGACTGCCTCCTGTCACCTGAGTGGGAAGAAGAAGGGGCCGCCCAAGAAAAAGACGCCTGCGAGGAGAAGAAGGGACGCCGCCAGACGAGCCAAATGGAAGAAGAGGGGGGTGACTGTTGATCTGCCAGTCACCCCTCCCCTTGTGATTCAGCCGACGTCCAATGTCACAGCCGGCAGGTCAGAGTTGTCTGAGAGACGCCCAGACGACCCGACCTGCATGGAGACAGGCGACATCGCACCAGCTAGCAGGGACGCCGTTGATCTTCCGGAGGTCCCAGCTGTCGTCGTCGAGGCAAGCGGAACAAGGGAGCAGGAAACCACCCCTGCTGTTCCTGCCGCCTGCTTCGAGGTGGAACTGGACAGCTTGCCACCATGGACACCGGAGTACCAGCACATCCCGGTGTCCCCCAGCTCCACCGCCAGCAACAACAACAGCACAGACAGCACTCGGTCTGTCCAGTCTGTTGAAGAAACCATCCGGCTTGCAGATAACGCCATCGCTAAAGCTGACAGACACAGTAAAGAACAAACAGAAAATGTCCAACGCTACATACAAGAGCAAGAAGCGAAGCAAGAAGCAGAACTACAGCGTATCACCCAACAGTACCATCAGAGACATCCTTCACCTCAGTCATCAACCGAAAAACCAAATGCAAAGAAGAAAAGAAAAAAGAAAAAATAATCACCATCACAAAATGCTTACCTTTTTTTTTTTTTCACCAATAAAGGCAACAACATGAGGGATTAAGGGGAGGACCATTCGGTCCTTCCGACAATCCCGGGCTAGCCCCCCGAACCACTCATTCACGCTAAGTGGTGGTGGTGTTAACAGAACACCCTTGGACAAATGATAATACCCATGCTCTGTGGAACTTTTGTTTATTCAAATGTCAGATAACATCAAATCTGACATAGCATTTGGTCAGGTAATTAATTGGGGGTATTGTACTCAAAGCAAGAAAGAGAATCAGTAGAAGTTTGACAAGGATTTGCAGTGTGGGTAGGAGGAAGAAGGGTAGGAAGGAGGATGGGAGGGTATGAGAGCAGGGATGGGAGGTACCGGTACACATGAAAATTGCTCGATTTACATCCCCTCCCGACCCAATTTTTAGTCCCCTTGTCAATTTTATTTTTATTTGGATATCTTTTATGTAAACTTATTTCTCATGCCTTGACCATTAAATTGCATTTCAATGACCGATTAATCAGTCTATTTTGTTCAAATTGGACAATCTAAATCACCTAGTATTATATTAGATGGGCCATACTGGTTCAATATCTAGAACTGCACGTTTCAAAATTATGTGTAACCTATTTTTCTACAACTGGTATTATTAATTACAGATGGGCATCTGGCAACTCATTGAAATACCATAATAATTTTGAATGTCTCAAATTAAGGTGAGAATCAGTTATCGCGAGACCTACAGAAAACTTTTACGCGACCTGTTTTTCATTTGCCGCATTTTTAGACGAACTGAACATTCGTTCGCCTCAAATTTGCAGGCCTGCTGTTTATGACCATATGTGTTAGGAAGAATAAAATATAAAAAATAAAATTTGCCCTTCCCGCCCCATTTTTCTGAAAATGTTGGATGTAAATCTAGAAATTTATCTATATTGTCCTGAGAAGTTTGTTTCTTGTTTTTTTCGTTTTAAATATGTTGTATATATACATTCAATTTCAGTTAATTGCATATCATTTAAATGGATACAGCGACATGTCTGATATATACAAGTTTCTTGTCAAGTGGTTTTTGGTTGTTTTGTAGGTCGTATAGCTCATTGATTTTGTTTGTATATAATTTTAAGCTAATGAGAATGCCCATTAATATGGTTACTGCTGGCTTTATTATGTGCTATTTTCAGTGTATTGACTCGTATTGTGTGAATGGAATATATATAGTTTTTGTTTGAACTCCTCAATTTTCATGATGTATTTAGAGTTATTAATGTTTTCCATATGGGTACAGTCAATGATAAATTGTGCGAATTTTTCTGGTTCATTTTCCATTTTTGCTATGTCTATAATATCAGGATGGAGTCCTCAGCCACAAAGAAGTGCCGCTATTAATTAATCCATACCATGACAGAATTGCAATTTTCTACTTGCAATAAAATGACACACAGCCCAGACACCCCCCACCCCTCATGGGCCTCAGGTCTTTAAGAACAGCACGCAGTTCTATATGTAGGGAAACTATACCAACGACTATAAATCTCACACCAAAGCATGGCAATTAACCCTCGGAATACCATCATCGTCGAATATGTCCTGTGGTGTTTATGTGTGACTTTAGTGACCATGGAAGAACAGTATGTAGGCCTTCTGGGTTTGACCGAAAACATAAGTGATTGTCTTGCCGACTATATGAATCACAAAGAAACAGACAAATCACCCACAAAGCCTGGCAATTAACCCTCGAAATGCCACCATCGACGAATGTGACTAAACACAGCCCAGTCCGATCCACCCCTCTGCAGCGAGAGGTACGAAGATTACTTAAGTCTATTTTACCCATGTATCCATGACATATATACTCAAGCAATGCACCCCTGAAATATTGTTTGCAATGTGTAGCCTATATATTGTGCCATTTTGCGTATAGCCATTGTCTGCTATGTATATGGCGTAATTGTTTTATAGTATCATCATTAACCCTTTACCCAACAGAAGGGGCCTGTGCCAATGCATTCTCTTATATATGCGAGTCGACCATAGGTCGCCTCGCATATATAAGAGAATGCATTGGCTTAACACATTAAAAATTATAAAATTGTTAAAGAATGTAAGAAAAAATGGTAAAAAGTGTTAAAAAAAGATTTTTTTTAGGCCAATGCATTCTCTTATATATGCGAGGCGACCTATGGTCGACTCGCATATATAAGAGAATGCATTGGCACAGGGCATAACTGTAACTATCACAATGTGGTCAAGGAGCCGGTTCCAATGATATCCATATTTGTATGGTTCTATTGAGACAGACCGAAGATATTTTAGGCTGTTGAAGCTTTATTTGGCCGGTTTTGGCCGGTTTGTTGGGTAAAGGGTTAACACTGTGTTATAGAGATTGCAATTGAGATTACATTGTAACTGTTCATATTGTGCAGTCCATGTTGCTGTTGGTCACATTTCATGAAATTGCATGGTCCATGCTGGAAATAGACAATCTTCTAATTTTGCAAATTATTTTTTAATTTCGTCATTTCTGGTATATAGTAACATAGTCCAAACATAGTCAATAACAAGAGGCCGATCACGATCTGCAGACGTTTAACCCATCCATTGGCAATAGTAAATTGCTATGTTCAGATTCATAATCTAGAGTATTGATGTTGAATTATTGAGTATACATGTACTGTTATGTACTAAAGTAGTATAGGCAAATGTACACAATAACACAAATTATTGAAATTTATGGGTCAAACGAGATGGGTTAATATAACATCTAAACTACAGTTGTCCGTGTATACATGGGCTATACATAGTTTTCTGTTCTGACCACAAAAATAACCCTTATAGATGCTACATGGACAGTCTGGTTTGTTCCAATCTGTTAGCTTCATTGATGGCAAATATATTCAGCAAAGGCGGCATATAGAGTGTTAATTGCCATGCTTTGGTGGGCGATTCACCCTTGTTTCTTTGCGAATATTGTCATTGGTAGTCGCCCTACAGATAAGTGTGCAGTTCTTTCTTACTTCTTAGCAGTACCAGAGCCATATGATTATCATTGAGGTCCGGGCTGTGTGTCATTTTATTGCCGATATAAAATTGAGATACTAGAAGGTTAGTGAATCTTCATGAGAAATGTGATAGAATTTTCTCATGGTGGAATATTCCTGATTGCCAAAATCAACGGTTTTCAGAAATTCTTAATAAATTGCTATTAGAAAAATTCAATCCCATTTAAATTAAATTCTTATATAATATAAGTTTCGGGCTGAATATTCCATCATGCTTCAAGTGTGACAATCAATTCATAATCCTGTTATGTGCAAAGCATTCACCTCAGCTGTAGGGGGAGTTTCATTTTATAATTTATGTTAACCCTTTACCCAACAAACCGGCCAAAACCGGCCAAATAAAGCTTCAACAGCCTAAAATATCTTCGGTCTGTCTCAATAAAACCATACAAATATGGATATCATTGGAACCGGTTCCTTGACCACATTGTGATAGTTACAGTTATACCCTGTGCCAATGCATTCTCTTATATATGCGAGTCGACCATAGGTCGCCTCGCATATATAAGAGAATGCATTGGCCTAAAAAAATCTTTTTTTTTAACATTTTTTACCATTTTTCTTACATTCTTTAACAATTTTATAATTTTTAATGTGTCAAGTCAATGCATTCTCTTATATATGCGAGGCGACCTATGGTCGACTCGCATATATAAGAGAATGCATTGGCACAGGGCCCTTCTGTTGGGTAAAGGGTTAAGGGAAATTTAATTTCTTGCAAGTCTTCGATGACTAACATCTCACTAATGAGTCGTTCACTTGGGAGAAGGTTCTGATGAGAGTGTTGTATTGCTTTAACCCTTCCATGAGTCGAGCTTCTTGAAATTTTGCGAAAAACTTGTGCCAATGCATTCACTTATATATGCGAGTCTCTCATAGTGAGCCTCGCATATATAAGAGAATACATTGGCCTAACAATATTTACCCTGACCTTTTAAGCCAGTATATTCTCTTACATATGCGAGGCTCCCTATGGGAGACACTCATATATAAGAGAATGCACTGGCACGGGATCTTTAATGCTGCACCAGCGTATATCCCATTATGAAAGAGTTAAAGAAAACCCAAATTTCTCATATAATATAATGGGTTCATAAAATGAGTTACGGTGATTCACGGTAGAGGGAGTAGTTGGGCGCTTCGTGCCCAGGATGGTAAAAAAGATCGAACGATCTTCTCTTTCACCCAGGTTCTAAGCGTTCGCCGAACAAAATTAAATCGGTATGCATATACAAGAGTTTGAAACCTGTGCTACTATATCAGCGACATTTTCTCAAAGACAGTGAATCACCGGGGTGAAGGAGAAGATCACTCGATCTTTTCGATCATCCCTACCGTGAATCACCATAAAATTTATCACTTCTATATGTTTACTGTCTTATCTATGCTTGCATTATGTCTTATTATATGGTATAATGCTGTAATTGTCATATTTTATGCATCAATGTCATGTCATATTAGTTTTTGTTTCAAGCTGAAAATTTTTTTAATAGCGGAATAGTCATGTACCAAATACCATTATTCCCAACTAAACTATCGCATTTCAGTTTCATTGAACAGTCTTATTCATTAATTTTGTTTTCGCAGCATGGTAACTATGGACATGTTTACAAAATGATGTCATGATGTGGGGCGACGGTTGTAGTAGCCCAATGTCTTAAAGTATCACATTGTTATGTGGGAAACGACATTTCCCTGGGCTGATAGAGATTGTTGTCACCAAGAGTATCTTAGGGCCTTGACCAATCAGGAACATGCATTTAAAGGCTTGGATGGCCTTCCTGGTGGTATTGCTGTCAAAATAGTGACATCCTTTAAAACCGCCATAAACAGAAAGAATATTAAAATATAGTCAGACATTGTTCTTATACCAATAATATGTTATAGTCAAGTTCGTATGCTCATAAACAAAAGCCAAATTATGTTACGGTACAGTATGTAAAGAGTATGCACTAAGCAAAACACTCAACACAGGGGAGACCCCACTAACGAACTCTGTTAAAACTGCCACCAAGATGTTTACAATATGCTGGTGTAGTGCTTGCTTAATATCTTCGCCACTCAAGATTTTGGTGCTGTATGGGTCACCGCGAATCACTCTCCTAAAAAAAATCTACACAGTGTTGAGTGTTTTGCTTATCGCTCAATATATACATGCTGTATATAAACAAACACTCGGCTCACACAAAGTGTGTTTTGTGTATAATATCGCATTCATACTATCATTATACTATACTATTAGTATATTCTTGAGGAAATTTTCATAATTTTGTAACTTTAGTTTCTAAATTATAACCAAAAACGAAGGCCATCTGTGCCTTTAAGCGAAAGTAGGTGTAATTATACTGATGCGAATCTCAAATTGGGTTAATTTCAACCAAAATAAAACAATAACATTTGTAAGCTGAAAAGAGAGATACAAAAATTATAAATATTTATATTTTATTTCTCTTATTAATAGAAATTTCCAAGTCAAAATCATCAAAATCATCGTCTTGATCATCTGTCGAAAAAATTTCTGCTGTCCTTTTTATACACCTGCTCTGCGTGCCGTTCACCTGCATGGGTCTCACAGTTCTGCTCTGCGTGCCGTTCACCTGCATGGGTTTGACAGCTGCTACTCTTGATTTCTGACTAGTCTGTAAACTGCTCTCAGTGTCCAAGCTAGCCTTCATTTTGTTTTTCTGACCGAAATTGCATTTGAATTTTTCACACAGTTCTTTTAGCTTCTTACTTTTGGGAACAATAGTTTCCATATCAGTTGACTGAGATGATGACGGTGTAAGAAATCCTGTCTGGGAATGTGTAGGATCATGTTTAGAATTCAGACAGTCTGTACGTTGACCGAAATCACTAGGTGTCCTCAAAGCTGTGTGGCCAGTCGATTCAGTAACCATTGAATCTTGACTATTAGTTCTATATTTAGATATAGGTGACAACGATTCGGCATTTGTACTCCCTCCAATATCACTAGGAGTCCTCAAACCTGTGTCGCCAATTAATTCAGTAACCTTGACCTTTGAATTTTGACCATTAGTTCTATATTTAGATGCATGTGACGATGATTTGGCATTATTACAATGTTCCGTAGTTCTATCATCACACAGAACAGAGTTATCACTCAAATTAGAATTGACACTAGAGCATCTTGAGTCCGCAGAATCAAATGAAAATTGTCTCAACTTGCTCATTGTTTTCTCGGAAACACTACTGTTTGACCCTACAGATGCAGATGAATTTTTAATCTCCTCTTTGCTTTTGCCTTCTCCTTTCAGGGTGTCATATTTTCCTGATATTGTCTGTAAATGACCCTCTTTACGTCTCAATTCCTTGGAATGGCCAGCGCTCTCAGAAGCATCGGCAGAATTTGAACTGATGTCGTCACTTATCTTTTTTCGTAATTTGGCAGCAAAATTCTTTTTCGGCTTTTTGCGAGTTGTCTTTGCATAAATCAGTTTGCCATCTACACCTTCAATGCTATCTAAGAAGTCAGATCGACCTTTGTTTGTAAAATCCTTATCACCCACACACGGAGACTTCTTGGAATTTTGTTCCATAGTTTTCCTTAGAGTTTCACGATTGTGAATGACTTGGGAAAGAGTAGAATCAGCTTGAATCTTACTGCACTGTAATCCATCTACATGGTGCATTCCATCGACCAGAGGGTCCACTCCATCAGCCGCAGGAACTTCACTCCTTTGAGAACTCCTTGAGATTAACGACATAGAGAGATCATTTTTCTCTCCCCTGAAGAAAGGTTTAACTGGCGTTGAATGAAGGAAACCATCACTGTTTAGATGAAATTCTTCATGCGTATCCGTTTTTGAAAACTGACTCCCTTTTCGAGTCTCGTTGTCTGGTTTGGACGGCGTTTTTATGGTTTGCATCCTTTGTTGTTGAACATTTTCTCTTGATTTTTGATCAGTGCTAAGTGCAGCTTCTTGCCTTGGTTCTATATCAGCTGGGGAATCATCATTTGGTTCATCTAGAAGACTGCTCAAGCCAAGATGTTGCAAGATCATTTCAGCTGGAAAAAAGGTAAAAATGAGTCTCAGACAAACAGTAATCCATGTTAACTATTTTACTGCCATTGTAAACCAGATTGGTTCTAAGTATAACATGCCAGGCTCATGAATTTCTTTCCAACTATCCAACTATGACCCACTAAGTTTATTTTCTGTTAAAACTACCAAAATTACCAACAGAAATATAATCTTCAATGTATAAGCTGTGAGCAATGTGATTAGGCCTGAGAATATATGGTGCTGGACATTTCCATAATGAGGTCCCCAGAGGATGAATTTAATGACGTATCGTCACCAAATTCATCCTCTGTGGACATTATTATTCATAACCTCATCTGCTATGGGAGACATAGACTAATATTTAAGTTTCCAGATGGTAAATACTGTGATGTGCACCCAATTAGATTTAAATAAAATGAAATTGGAGATTGTGTTTTATTAGTTGAGGTCCAAGTTCATTGTGTGAAAATACAGGGCTTTTTAACCCTTTACCCAACAAACCGGCCAAATAAAGCTTCAACAGCCTAAAATATCTTCGGTCTGTCTCAATAGAACCATACAAATATGGATATCATTGGAACCGGCTCCTTGACCACATTGTGATAGTTACAGTTATGCCCTGTGCCAATGCATTCTCTTATATATGCGAGTCGACCATAGGTCGCCTCGCATATATAAGAGAATGCATTGGCTTAAAAAAAAATCTTTTTTTAACACTTTTTACCATTTTTTCTTACATTCTTTAACAATTTTATAATTTTTAATGTGTTAAGCCAATGCATTCTCTTATATATGCGAGGCGACCTATGGTCGACTCGCATATATAAGAGAATGCATTGGCACAGGGCCGTTCTGTTGGGTAAAGGGTTAAATGTTCAAAGACCAAAACTGGGAGATTCATTCAATATAGAACCTCTATATAATGTAAAGGTACTGGCAAATTGAACTTTCTATATCACTTTATAGTTCTCAATATTAACTAACACCATCATATCTTGTATAGAAATGAATTATATGGACTTCAATGATCTGATATAAGCACCTTGAAGTTGATACTCCTGTTCAGCATTCTCCGGGAAGGCGGTATGTAGCGCATTCACAGCTCCAAGAAGAGCCCCACCCTGGAAAAAAGAAAAAGGATATAGAAGAAACTCATTTATAAGCACCTTTCTTTATACAGTCATGTCAATAGAGACAACTAGAATCACAAGCTTCATTTTGTCATGCATTACCGTGTTTTAATCATATTCCTGACTAATATTATTATTATTTGTTGGCAAGTTTTCTTGAAATGACCAGAAACTGAAGAAAAATTGTCAGGATTACTGACAGAGTCTTTGACCCTTTCATGATGGGGGCTGCACTGCTGCAGCATTATATACAATGTGCCAGTGCATTCTCTTATATATGACCATCACCCATAGGCAGCCTCACATATATAAGAGAATGCACTGGCTTAAAAGGTCAAGGTATATATAGTTAGGCCAATGTATTCTCTTATATATGCATATATAAGAGAATGCATTGGCACAGGGTTTTCACAAAAGTTCAGGAAGCTCCAGTCATGAATGGGTTAAGGTAACAAACCATACCTGCATAGTTGACTCCATTAATGTGACTGCAACGACTGCATCCTGGACTGTGACCACTGTTCTGAACATCAGACGAGCGTGAGCTGAAACGGATGATATAACATGACAAAAATCAATCATGTATAAATGTTAACCCTTTCCACACTAAATGTATTCTCCCATTAGTTATAAAAGCATACATTTGAATGGTCTATTATACATTTGGAGGTATGTTCAGGTAATAAAGCAGACAACAGACAGACAAACAGATAGTACAAGAGCAGAATGATTATACTCATTGGTGGGAAATGTTCAGGTAGTTTGTTGAACTTATTATCTGAACATTTCCCTCCAATAAATAGATACTATGGCTGGCTACTACCTATATACGAGCGCCTTCAGTATAGTACCCACCCATCCCGCACTCGTATATAGGTAGTACCCACCCATCATCCCATCCCGCCACCCATACGTATATATACTGGTGGGTACATAGGTAGTACCAACCCACCACCCCATCCCACCACCCATAGTATCTTATGCGCCGCGGGCGCTCGTATATAGGTAGTACCCACCCAACATCCCATCCCACCACCGATAGTATCTTATGCACCGCAGGTGCTCGTATATAGGTAGTACCCACCCACCACCCCATCCTGCCACCGATAGTATCTTATGCACCGCAGGCGCTCGTATATAGGTAGTACCCACCCACCACCCCATCCCGCCACCCATAGTAGTTTCTGCACTTTTATTATCTGTTGTCTGTTTATTTTTCATGAAAATCCCTCCAGATGAATAACAGACCATTCCAATGTATACTTTTAAAACTGAGTAGGAGAATCCATTTAGAATAGAAAGGGTTAAAACTCCATGAGGACTGTTAACACCTCCCAAATACGTGGACCTGGCCATTTTTCAAACTCAATCAAGACATTGATAAGCAAGTCTCAAAACCAAACAATTATAAACAAAATCAGTTGATATTTGTCCCAAGTTATCACGCCGATAGACGTTGACCCTGAACAAACCTCGCCAAACTTTGGTTTGAAAAAACTTGACCAAAACTAATGATTAAGGAAAACCCGCAGTGCATTTGGGTTACATTAAGGTTACCATATTAACATTTTTTTTTTTTTTTTTAAACAAAACAAGGAATACAAAGCTCGGACAAATTTCTGCATGTTGCGAATAATTTCTAATATAGAGGATCTCACATGAGTTTCTATTTTATACGGAATTTATCAACCGAGTTCACTAAATTCGATTTGAGCCGAGGTTTACCGAGGCTCAAATAGAATTTAGTGGACGAGGTTGATAAATTACGTATAAAATAGAACGAGTTTGAGATACTTTTTATCACATGGTCATATAATCGCTTAAATTTTATCGAAAACAACAATAATTAACAGAGAACTTTGTCCCAAAGAGCAGCGTGACGTCATTGCACGCGACGATATTACACGTGTCTATTACGCTCGAATATTACATAGGAAAATAGTGCTAATCATGTGATAAATTATATTATAAGTCGAAACAGGGGGATAACTACACTAAGAAAAGACCGATAAAGCTCATAGATAACTGTGCAAGTTTTTAAAATATTGACTGCAAATTGTAAGAATACAGGCTCGGACAAATTTATACATCTCGAACAAAATAACTCCACTAAACACCGAACAGATCTCATAATCATAAGTGTACAGGTTCCCGAGGTACTAAATATCTTTGCCAAATTTAAAAAACATTGACCAGAAAATCTAAGAATACAAGCTTGGACAAATTATGCATGTTCCGAACAATTTCTAAATCGATAAAGGGGATAACTTGACCAATATTCACAGGCGCTCAGGCTACCATTATTCTAAATGTCTGTGTCAAGTTTTAAAAAAAATGTAGGAATAAAAGCTCGGACCGAGTTGCATCCATAGACAGACAGACAGGCAAGCTGATTCCTATATACCCCCTCCCATAATGGGGCAGGGACCAGCCTAGAGGGCGACTTGAGAGATATCTTCCTCCTGCAGTATGTCACTTCTTCTTTTTTATCCCAGGGAGAAGTGGCCTCTCTCATATACATGTATGCATATGTCCCTAAAGCATATTTAACAGTATTTTCTGATTATCATAATGTCCTTATTCATTATAATCATTTTATAAATGGGCTATTGTATTGCATAATACTTCTTGAATCATAGAATGGTGATGTTGGGGTGTAAATTGAACTGGAGCCCTTATGACTTCTCCATGATAACAGTCCACTTTTCCCTTATAACGAAACAGAGAGAAATGACTTAATTCTCCCAATTTGAAACTTATTGGCTGGTCGCTGTAATGGGGGTATAATTATATTGAATATCATCCTGACCTTGAGCGAGTCTTATCATACTCTGTAGCAACCTCATGGTTGTTCTTGCAGCATTCCGATTATCTGCCCTTCTCTGGGCTCTGTAGTAGGCTTGTAATATGCTGAAATTAACACATTCATTATAATTTCAAAAGTTCTATGTTTCAACGTAGTACCAACTAATAATACTGCATTGATCTATTGGCATAACTATAATAGCAGAAAGATTATCAGAAGTTTTCTGCAACTTTTGTTATTGGTCCTATTGGAATCTCACTGCAAGAAGAAACAAGCTGGTGCCGATGTCGGTATCCCTCGCCTAGGTGGGCAATGTTGGAGATGGGCATTCTCAAAATATGCTAAAAAGCTATTGAAATCAGTTAATATTTGTTTGAGATTGGTTAATATTTGTTTTAGTTCAGGCTTATAATTTAAATTGCAATGCCAAAACATTACAAATCAAAGGACTGTAACTCTGGTGAAAATATCTGGCCGGTCCTAGTTTGCTAACTAGTTTCAGATACTCCTTTTGTGAACTCACATATCAAAACTCTTTGAAATCCGTTCATAATTGTTTGAAATAACAACGTTTCAGGATGGACAGCCAGACGGTCGGAACCTATTGCTATATCCCCATGCTGAAACATTTTCGGGCGGGGCTTAATAAATGGCATACTAAATTCAATGGATTAAAAGTTTTTAGACAAACTCTTATGAGTGCCACAAAGACAAAATGGATTTTATAAAAGTTGGAACATAGTTACCTGGCAGCACCATCAGATAACTGTGGTACAATAGTCTTTATGAGAGAGAAGTACGCCCGCATCTTCTCCATACTCCACAATTTACTTTCATCAATGTCTCCTGAAAATTACAAACTTTACATGATAATACAACCTCAAAATATGGTGCCAGACATTTGCAAAATGAGGTCCCCAGAGGGTGAATTTAGAGATGATACCTCACACATCACTAAATTCGCTCTCTGGGGACTCACTCTGCTTAGGCCTCATCTTTTCTGGAAAGTATCTTTATTATCAAATTAACAAGTTATTTAGTTTCTTTTTTTTTCTCTATATCCCCAAATTGGCAGAAGACACAATGCATAATGTAGGTGCCCAATGGGTCTACATGACCATCTTAAATCTGAGTCTAGGTCTCCCATAGCAGAGGAAGCCATGCAGAATGAGGTCCCCAAAGGATGAATTTGTGTCGGTTAGAATCCTTTATGGTATTACCAGGGACCAGCCGAGAGGGCGACGTGGGCGACTTCTTCGCCCTAGCGCCGTCCGCTTCGCCTTATTTTTGCAGTCAGGCGAAGTTCAAGTCGCCCTAAAAATTCCAAAGTTGACTGACGAAATTCGGCAAAATGCTCCAAATAATTTATGATAATTTACAACTGTCAACTGTGATTGCACACAATACTCCACTTACAGGGTGTATCATGGTGTTATAAAACAATTAACACCTGTAATGCTCCAATCTGGAAGCATGTTGACAACGGAGTCTGATTACTGGCAGCTGTGAAAACATCGTCGGGCCTCAAGTGTTAATCTGGTTGTTGTTATTTTTAGATTACTGTGATTACCACACCTTACAATGAAGATTACAACTCACACCTCTCACAATGTGTCAATTCATCACTCCCTCTATGGATTTTGGTTAAAGAAATTTAAAAACTAATTCATTTGTGAAGCATATTAAAATTTCAAACGGGATTACTGACAGAGCGCAGTAAAAGTGTTCATGATTTCGTTTCGTTTCTGTTTGATAAATATTGTTGGCATTTTTAACAACCCGAAAAATATGAAATAAAATCCTGTATTTCTCCCACAATTACGATATAAAATGCTGCTATCCTCTCACAATTATGTTTGGGTATTATTAATAGTTATTAGGGTCATGAAGTGAACATAATGACTCCATATTTCAACCAATGTTTCATAAGTTTAATTGACATATTTCATCTCTCCTATTTTCGTTCTATATCGACTCCTGTCGTAGTACTGATCAAATTAAATTTTGTAGACTCACTTCGCCCTATAGAACGGCCACTTCGCCTTATTTTTATAGTAGGGCGAAGTCATTTCGCCCTCAAAATCTGGTCTAGGCTGGTCCCTGGGTATTACATAATTTTGATGATTAACTGGTTCGCTGCTAAATATACTACATACACATAATGAAATGCATATAATATATTTCAATAAACAGAAAATCATTGAAATTGATGCTCCGAGTAGATAATTTACTACATTTGCACTCTTTTCTAAAATTTGACCCCCACATAAATACATTAGTGATTAGGTTATGAGCCTGAATGTCTCATTAGGCTATGGTTATGAGCCTGGATGTCTCATTTGGCTATAGTTATGGGCCTGCATGTCTCATTAGGATATGGTTATAAGCCTTGTTGTCTCATTAGGTTATGGTTCTGAGTCTGGTTGTCAGTTTAGATGATTGTTATGAGTCTGGTTGTTGGATTAGGTTATAAGTTTGTTTTTCAGAATAGGTTATGGTTATGAGTCCGGTTGTCTAATTAGGTTATGGATACGAGCCTGGATGTCTAATTAGGTTATGGCTATGAGCTTGGCTGTCGGACGCCGTTGGGCAAAACAATTTGTCATTTTCGCAATAGAAGTACCTTTTCTGACAATTTTATCGATTGGCATCCATTCAAACTTCACAATGTCTCAATTTAATTATGTATGTGACAATAGTACCGGACAAACACCATTTAAATGATTAAACTAAACAAGCAATACAGTGTTGTCACCAAAGCCCATATTTGGGCTTCCAGCACTCTTACGTAGGGTCCAAATATGGGCTTTCAGCACAGAACCAATTAAAACAAAGAGAAAGCAGTGCGCGAAGATTTTAAATTGTTTAATGTGAAGAAAACGCAATATACCTTTTCTGGAAGTCGCGCGTTGTTCTGTTTACGATTCCTGAATTGCAATGAATACAAATGCTGCAACATTTGATTGGGACACAATCATCATCTTCGGAGTTGTATTTTTGATTAAATCAATGGGTCTTTCTGCTACATATAATGCTCATAGCAAGGAAGTTCAGGTATTTATCGACCTATTTTGATAAAGGGAAAAAATTCTAAAGCAAAAATTATAATGTGTATTTGGAGCGCAAGAAAGAAGTCACTGTTTACTAGTGATGTAATGTTTATTTTTTTAAACATTGCAGTTGAAGAGACAAGCTTTCTGATGAAAAATTATACCATGCACAGATCAAAATTGAATGACCATGTTTCTTAAACCCGACTTGTTTTCCGGGATGTAGTAGCATATATATATATAGCATACCCATGGGTGACTTGTTCTCCAAGATGTAAGAAGAGACGACTCTGTCCCAGTCTTCATTTTGATTGTCGAGCAAAACCAGAACTAAGTCGAATCTGCTCAGCAGAGGGCTAGCCAGGGCAATGTTCACACAGATGGACTACAAAATAAGGTAAATCTATAGTCGGCAATGTTCACACAGGTGGACTACAAAATAAAATAAATCTATAGTCGGCAATGTTCACACAGATGGACTACAAAATAAGGTAAATCTATTGTTGGCAATGTTCACACAGATGGACTACAAAATAAAGTCAATCTTCGGCAACACAATGTTCACACAGATGGACTACAAAATAAAGTAAATCCATTGTCGTCAATGTTCATACGGATGGACTATGAAATGAAGTAAATCCATTGTCAGCAAGGCAATGTTCACACAGCCAGACAACAGCAGAAAAGTAGACTATAGTTGACAAATCAAAGATCACAAAAATGGACTAAAAATGAAAAGTAAATCAAAACAGAGCATTATTCACAGACAAGACTAAAAAGAAAGTATGGGAACCTAGACTCAGATTTAAATTTCCAGATAATAAAGATGGTGATGTGCACTCATTTTGTACCTCGATTACACATTGTGTCGTCTGCCAATTTGGGGATATAGAGAAACTAAATTAAAAATGAAAAAGAAACTTTCTAAAGAAACTAATAATCTTGTTAATTTGATAATAATCCCCAGAGGGTGAATTTAGTGATGCCAGTCTGCTTGTGATTTTGTTGAGCAAATATTTACGTGAATTGATTTGCATCGAATTATAAACCCTGATTGGCACAAGATTTTTTCACAAAATTTCAGGAAGCTCCAGTCATGGAAGGGTTAATGCATCTGTTTTAACCTAATAATATTGGTACATCTATTCTCACCTGTGTTGGGTCGTATTGTCCTTTCGGGTTAGTCGCTGCCAAGATTGTGGTTTTTGTATTGAGCTTACAGACCAGCCCAGCCTGAAATAGATAATGTACCCAATATATATTCTTAAAATACAAAAACAAAAAAGACAATAACAATATAATGCCAATTGAGAGCACGCGGGCTATTATCACAAAATTCACCCTATGGTGACCTCATTCTGCTTAGGTCTCAACCACTATGGGAGACGTAGGGTCAGATTGAAATTCCCCAGTTGATGTTGGTGATTTTCACCCAATAGTCACCTCGTTTTTGCAATTTATCTTCTGCAAATAAGGGGAAGTAGAAATGAACAGAAAGGGAAAAAGTAACTAAAAACAATGTTAATTTGAGACTATAGATACTGTGTGGGATAGTGTCACTAAATTCACCCTCTGGGAACCTATTTCTGCAAATGTCAATTTCACACTAAATCCAGACTTGAACAAGAGCATGTTAGACGCGCATGGTTGTTTATACCTTAGGCGCAGGCGAATGACGTCATATATTTTTTTTCTATATCCATCAGTAATTTTTCAAAGATCGCGGGTATGGATTTTGGAGAAATTGTCAAGTGACTTCTGTTTAGCAACTTTGCACGGAGATTGGGGAGTACTGAATCGAGAATGGACCATCGCGATGAAAATGAAATTAGCTACTTCACAACTAACGAAGAATTCCTATTTGTTTCTTTTAGTCCAATTTTGTTGGATAGCTTAATGAAAACCAGCAGAGACGTCATGACATGTTTTTGATGTCATTTTGGATTTGCGGACCAGAATCCAGACAAGATTGGACAATCCACAACAAGTCTTGTTATGTCGTCTCCATCAGGACCACTGCATGATGTCACATACATTATTCTTAGCATTGTGTCGCCGATAAAAGGCAAATTTGAGGCACAACATGTGTGGTTGCTCCACTACGTGTCGCGTACGATTCATATTAGTTTGCATGATATATATTGGCCCATTAATTTTACCTTGACCACACTAATAGTTTTCTGTTAGACATTGATCTATTAATCTTACCTTGGCCACACTAATAGTTTGCTGTTCCATCGCCTCATGTATGCTAGCTTTATCATGTTCCCGGATGCTGTTAAATTCATCTATACAGCACAGTCCACCGTCAGCTAAAACCAGTGCCCCAGCCTCCAGCTGCCAATCCCCAGAATCCTGGAAGGTCAAGGTCACAGATGTTAGCCTTGATAATGCATCACCCTGTAAGTGCCTTGACATTCTGAAGAGTCACTACCTGACCATTTATTATAACCTCGTTCAAGAAAGTCATGGCTGGTCTGCATTCAACATTCCTACTCTACAAGATACGCTTGATATTAAGGACAAATAAACAAGCCTTGAAATAGGGTGTCTGTCATTTGCAGAATGAGGTTCACAGAGGGTGAATTTAGTGATGCTACCCCGCATAGTGGGCTAGCATCACGAAATTCACCCTCTGGGGACCTCATTCTGCAAATGACAGACACCCTATTTCAAGGCTTGTCACTAAAATTTTCTTTTAAAAAGCCTTGTCAAACATTTTTTTTCAATATTTTCTGTTAGAAATATTGGATTTGAACAGCAAAAATGAATGTTTGTTTCTGGAGTATGTTTGGCAGAATTTTAGACAAAAATTAAAATTAATAACCTCCCTCCCTCATCTCAAAATTGAGATTCAATTGCCTGGGAACACAGATATTTTATTTTAATGGCCTAACACACAGTAAATTAAACAACAGAAGCCAATGTTCAATCCCATCTTGCAATATTTTAATTCTATTTACGTCAGCTTCCTCTACTTGAACGTAGCATATATAGTCAGTTATCCAAATAATTAATCCAGCTCACCTTACCTCCTGTAACATTGAGTCATTAATTAAATCCAGCTCACCTTAACTGCCGTAACAGTGAGTCCTGCACTCGTGCTCCCGATACCAGTCGTGAGCACCGACCTTGGAGTGACCTTACTGGCATTCTTCAAATAATTAATAGAGCTCACCTTAACTGCTGTTACAGTGAGTCCTGCACTCGTGCTCCCGATACCAGTCGTGAGCACCGACCTTGGAGTGATCTTACTGGCATTCTTCAAATAATTAATAGAGCTCACCTTAACTGCTGTAACAGTGAGTCCTGCACTTGTGCTCCCGATACCAGTCGTGAGTACCGACCTGGGAGTGATCTTACTGGCATACTTCAAATAATTAATAGAGCTCACCTTAACTGCTGTAACAGTGAGTCCTGCACTCGTGCTCCCGATACCAGTCGTGAGCACCGACCTGGGAGTGATCTTACTGGCATACTTCAAATAATTAATAGAGCTCACCTTAACTGCTGTAACAGTGAGTCCTGCACTCGTGCCCCCGATACCAGTCGTGAGCACCGACCTTGGAGTGATCTTACTGGCATACTTCAAATAATTAATAGAGCTCACCTTAACTGCTGTAACAGTGAGTCCTGCACTCGTGCTCCCGATACCAGTCGTGAGCACCGACCTTGGAGTGATCTTACTGGCATACTTCAAAAACTGTGATTTCCCAGTTCCTACAACCAAATGAAAAATGTTTATTTTGTCAATATTTATAGACTTGGTTTAGTTAATAAGTTAATTAGTTAGCTTGAGTCGCTTTAAGTGTCTATTGTAATACCACAGGGTCATCCGTTTTAGTAGTGGAGTAAAGACCATGTCAAAAGTTAGTTCTACAGAGAAGTTACACCACATATATTATGTGGCAGGGACCAGCCTAGACCAGATTTTCAGGGCGAAATGACGAAACGAAATCATGAACACTTTTACTGCGCTCTATTAGTAATCCCGTTTGAAATTTTAATATGCTTCACAAATGAATTTGTTTTAAAATTTCTTTAACCAAACTCCATAGAGGGAGTGATGAACTGACACATTGTGAGAGCTGTGAGTTGTAATCTTCATTGTAAGGTGTGGTCATCACGGTAATCTAAAAATCTCAACAACCAGATTAACACTTGAGGCCCGACGATGTTTTCACAGCTGCCAGTAATCAGACTCTGTTGTCAACATGCTTCCAGATTGGAATTGTTTTATAACACCCTGATAGTGGAGTATTGTGTGCAATCACAGTTGACAGTTGTAAATTATCATAAATTATTTGGGGCATTTTGCCGATTTTCGTCAGTCAACTTCGGAATTTTCAGGGCGACTTGAACTTCGTCCGACTGCAAAAATAAGGCGAAGCGGACGGCGCTAGGGCGACTTCTTCGCCCACGTCGCCCTCTCGGCTGGTCCCTGTTATGTGGTGTCGGTCACTTGGAGGAATAGGTTTAAACACAGAGTCTATTAGAGTGAAGTGAATATACCTGGATCACCGACCAATAAAAGATGGAGTTCCCCTCTAACTTTGGTTCCTGAGTCATCAACCCTCTGTAAAAGAAGAAAAGATCATTATATAACAGCTTACAAATATTAGTTTAAGCATACAAATTGATACCATATTCATTTTAAAGAGGCACACTTGACATCGCATGGAATTATATACGACCAAAATATAAAATCCAGATTCCTATTACTTCTCAACCCGATTTGGTCCCAAATTCAATTAATTTATTCTGCTGATTTTGGTGTAAAGATTTTACTCATGCCTTCAGCTGATGCCTTCAAGAAATATTATGGACTCAATTCAGTGAATAAAACCCTAAGTTAGTATCCAAACAGTATCTACACTGAAGTATGTAGCAATCATGTGAGATTGTTGAAAATTCCAACCACATCGACTGTACCATTTCATAACACATTTGAGCTATGCACAAATGTAAAAGTTTATTACATATCTGGGACACATTATTGGGCATAAACAATACCACAATGAAATCGCCAACAATGGTTACTGCATGTGGAAAACTCATGCTGTTTCATGACGTCAAAACAGTATTTGTCTTTGAGGACCAGATATCTCCGAACAAGAAATTTCACATCATTGACAAGACTGACACGCTTAATATGCAGACACGCTTCAATAACTATAACAAGGGACATTCACACAGCGCCTACCAGGTCTGTGTCAGTATGATTCCTCCTTTCTAGTCCTGTTTCTACTCATAGATACAGTGTGCCTGTATCAGGCGGATCTTAATGTCAAGATGGCATGCTTAATAACTGGGTTAATTGCAGCAAAATACATTTTATAACATTCAATATTATACACTAATATTATGATTATATTATCAAATGCCGACGTCTATATATATATATATAAACCATATATAGGCATATCAAAGTCTACTCACATCCAAAACGATCTACAAGATTAGTCAAGCATTCACTTCATTACCATGCATTAGACCTAAATAGGCATATAGGTTAATTTATATTTAGACCATCCTTCGTAAGGGTCTTCCCTTTAAAATAATATCTATCTATTTATCTATCTATATAAAAGCCAATTGTTTGTGTGTGGGTGTGTGTCTGTTTGGTGCATTTAAAAATATATGACCCTCATGCCGATTGTGCCCTTAATTTTGACCATGTCCTGCACCACATCTTAGAATATGACACACAAAATTTAAGGCCAATCGGTTCAAGATGATCTGAAATATAACGCATTTGCCAAAGATTATCAGGGTGAAATTTTCCCTGATAAAATGAGTTTGTCCGATGTCGAATATGGTTTTGGCGGTGTCCGTCATTAGAAAACACCAAAGCCAAATTCCGGACAAACTATGGGCACTGTTTGCCGGCTTTCTTTATATCATTATCAGTGGTGACAATATTTTCCTGCATGTTTGTCACCCCGTCATATTGCCGGGCAAACTCCTAGTATTATCATATTACATATCTCACATATTTCATTTTTCAAAAAATACTTCACAACTCGAACACAATTACTATTTCATTGCCTGAATAGAATAATTTACTCCAAGAAAATAATTCAGTGCAGCAGGCCATTTTCAATGAGAATTTAATAAGTGAAAAGCTTATCATTAACCCTTTCTATACTAAATGGATTCCCCCACTCAGTTATAAAGGTATACATTGGAATGCTCTATTATTGATTTGGAGGGGTGTTCAGGTAATAAAAGCAGACGACATGCAGACGAAAAGATAGTACAAATGCTGAATGATTCATATTCATTGGTGGGAAATATTCAGATAATAAGTTCAACAAACATCCTATGTTGAACTTATTATCTGAACATTTCCTAAGGGAACTAACTACTCTTCAATAAGTATTTAGTATAGAAAAGTCACATATTATTAAGATATAGTTATAAATACTGATAGGTACCTCGACTCCACCTGTTAAAGACATAGCTACTGCTAACTTCACCACGTATAATCCATAGACCTGAGGACACAAACTGGCTAGAATTTTGTTTCTTCCAGCTAAAGGATCGTCGGCATGCTCCCTCCAAAATTCTTCAATTTCATCTCGCTGTAAAACAATTATCAATACCATGTTCGATTTCAATGACAAAAGAATCAATAAACATAAAACATTTAAATCAATACCATGTTCAATTTCAATGACAAGAGAATAAATAAAATATATAACATTATCGATACCAAGTTCAATTTCAATGACAAGAGAATAAATAAAATATATAACATTATCGATACCATGTTCAATTTCAAAGACAAAAGAATAAATAAAATATATAACATTATCGATAACATGTTCAATTTCAATGACAAGAGAATAAATAAAATATATAACATTATCGATACCATGTTCAATTTCAATGACAAGAGAATAAATAAAATATATAACATTATCGATACCATGTTCAATTTCAATGACAAGAGAATAAATAAAATATATAACATTATCGATACCATGTTCAATTTCAATGACAAGAGAATAAATAAAATATATAACATTATCGATACCAAGTTCAATTTCAATGACAAGAGAATAAATAAAATATATAACATTATCGATACCAAGTTCAATTTCAATGACAAGAGAATAAATAGAGCCACATGAGCAGAATCAAAGCAAAATATTAAAGTATCACAAGCAATCAGAATTTATGATGAGAGAAAATTCTTTAAATCTGGAACAAATACTCACAATCAGTTTTAAAATTATAAAGTGGAATGCAGCCCTTAAAATCCGACGAGAATCAGAATTCTCATTTTTATTCTCGTAAAAACTCTATTCCCTGTAGAAATGCTGTTTTGATTCTCGCAACATTTGATGGATTTTTAGGCCTGGAATGGTCTACACTCAGGCCTGAAATATGGTGCCGGACATTTGCAGAATGAGGTCTCCAGAGGGTGAATTTAGTGACACTCTCCTGCACAGCGGGCTCATTCTGCATGGCCTCATCTAATATGGGAAACCTAGACTCAGATTTAAGTTCCCAGATAGTGAAGATGGTGATGTGCACCCATTGGGCACCTCGATTATCCATTGTGTCATTTGCCAATTTGGGGATATAGAGAAACTAAACTAAAAAAGAAAAAGAAACTTTCTAAAGAAGTTTTTGTACAAACTAAAAAATCATGTTAATTTTATAATAAAGTTACTTTCCAGAGAAGATGAGGCCTAGCAGAATGAGGTCCCCAGAGGGTGAATTTAGTGATGCTAGCCCACTGTGCAGGGTAGCATCAATAAATTCACCCCCTTGGGACCTCATTCTGCAAATGTCCGGCATCATATATTCAGACCAGTCTACCCTTCATTTGTAGATATTCTGATATGTTAAGCAGGCAATCATTAGGCCGAGAAATACCCTGTGATTTCCATTTCAATCATTTGTAGGAATGTTAACAGTTATGACAGTAAGTTCAACCAAGCCTTGAAATAGTGTGTCTGTAATTTGCAGAATGAGGTCCCCAGAGGGTGAATTTAGTGATGCTACCCCGCATAGCGGGCTAGCATCACCAAATTCACCCTCTGGGGACCTCATTCTGCTTACACCTCAGCAGAATGAGGTCCCCAGAGGGTGAATTTGGTGATGCTAGCCCGCTATGCGGGGTAGCATCACTAAATTCACCCTCTGGGGACCTCATTCTGCAAATGAAAGACACCCTATTTCAAGGCTTGCTTGTTTTTATGTCAATAAAGTGCTACTTGTTGGGTTTTGACAAGTTTTACATTATCGTAGAATTAATTTATTACAGATAGATTGATATGCAATATTGCACTTATTCCAATATTTAACTTATTAGCTGCAATTGTTGATCAGAAGCTCCCATCTGAACGGTTTAAAGCAAACAATAGATCGTGTCAAAGCAACGCATCGACCAACGCAATGCTATCTCCAGAACACTACTTAAGTATCTGGTTATCAGAGGGTTAAATTAATACTATACATGAATTAAATGTTTTTTTCTAAATAAGAAGTCTGCATAACCTTTGTAGGGCTGCAACGATTCAATGCGATGTTCACCGGAAATACGATATGCGGTTCGTTCCGTAATTATTCCGGTACTTTTTCAATCCGCATTTTTATAGTCTAAATGCATGCCCAAGCACTCTATTCATTGGCTGTAACCACAATAATTCCGCAGTTTGCTGTTCTGTTAACCAATAAAAATTCTTGTTTTTCCGCTATCACGAGGGTCAATGTCTCGATGACCTTTTAAATTTAAAATCAATAACATGTCAACACTATCAGACCATGATAAAATTGCAAGTTCTCAGCCGGTCAGAGATAGGGCAACTCCAAAAATTGTCATGCCGCCGGCGAAATTTAAATCGCCTGCATGGAAACAAGGTGTGTGGAAAACCGACAACACCAAAACAATATGCAAAATAGGCAAAAGTTGTAAACCAGTCCAATTTTCAATCTGGAATGTATCACGTTGTTGCAAAAAATCGTGAGGTAGGCATATCATTGCAGCCCTAAACCTTTGTACGAACTGTAAAAGAGTTTAAAGATTTAATGGCCTGGATGACGGAAAGCTACAATGGTGATAAAAACAAACGAGATGCTGGCATAAAAAATGGTTATAAACATACCTACCAACTCGTTAGCGACTATAAACATACCTACCAACTCGTTAGCGACAATAAACATACCTACCAACTCGTTAGCGACTATAAACATACCTACCAACTCGTTAGTGACTATAAACATACCTACCAACTCGTTAAGTGACAATAAACATACCTACCAACTCGTTAGTGACTATAAACATACCAACCAACTCGTTAGTGACTAATATCGTGTTTCTCTGGTTTAATATAAACATACCTACCAACTCGTTAGTGACTAATATGATATTTTTAAAAATATAATATATATTTCCTTAAAGAAAGCCTGAACACTGAACTATATGGATAGATGTCCTGCGTTTGTAAACCATAGCAGAAAAGGGTTAACTTTTTGGTCGCCTACGGTAACTAATGGTCAGTGGCTTGCCTCGGTATCAGTCACGCATGCGCAGTCCCAATATAATTCACTGTACAGTTTATTTTCAACTCAATCAGAAGATTGGCGAGTCGCGGGGTTGGGAATGGCACTGCCATGGGAGGGCCCTATGATAGTTCAGTGTTCAGGCTTTCTTTAAGGAAATATATATTATATTTTTAAAAATATCATATTTCCGCCAAAGGAAGCCCTCACACTGAACTATATGGATTAGAATGCAAGCCCAGGAGGAGGCACGAGCAATAAAGTTAATAGCCAAATTTTGAGTAAAGGTACTCTTCTAAAACCGATTGTACCATATATGAACACTTTTATGAATCTGTTATGATTATTTACGTGAAATAACTCATATAGTTAGAGTGCTATATTGCTCAAATGTGTACCGCCCCCCTTGTTTTGAAACAAACATCCCATGAGGTGCCATCCAATGCATAGTTGCGAGCGAACCGAGCAAGTATAACGTTAGAAGAAACTCTTCGTTCCTCTCTGTGTCGTCTTCTTCAGCTGTCTGTTCTAAGGTCCCACCCGTCAAGGTCCCATGATGCAGGATCATGAAGGAAGGAGACTAACTCACTTTCCGCCTTAGCGACAGAACGACCTGCAGACAGAGGCCCACTCCATCGATGGCGAGACAACCTAAGTTAACTAACTGCTATTCGCCAAAGAAAAAGCCAGAGAACCTGATGCCAAATTTGTGGCACAGGGATTGAGTTGAGAACCCATTAGGCCAAACAGGTTGTACAACGATAATGGAGTCAAGCCATCTGAACAGAGGGAGCCCTCTCTGAGGTACCGATGCATCACAGGATATCCGACAGAAATCCTGTGATACAAATCTTACGAGTATATAAACAGTCCTTCCCATGAGGAAAACACACCGAGAGCATTTATTTGCTCCCGTAATGCAGAAGACGGGTGTAATATGGCACCCATACGATATCATAATTGTACATGTAAGTTTGGTTTTTGCTCAAACCAAAAGTCATTGTGGAATAGACCTATGTCTAGTTACACTTTAATATGCCATAGTTGCACTGAGATGGTAAAGCATCTAAATAAACCTTAAAATAGTTCAATATTGAACCAACAATTACAGTCTCCATTAGTATTTTGTGAAGAAGGACGGGTGCGAATTTTAGCACACGTGAATTGAAAATTACGAGTGCATACGGGTTCGAGAGCAATCACTCCCGTCTCCTGGAAAGGACTGATATAAATATATAAAATTATATAAAAATTATATATCAAGGTGATCTATAAGTCACAATGAGATCATTGCAGAAGGCCCTTTGGCTCTTTGACAACTGAAATCAGTTCAAATGATGTACAATGTAATCAGATGATAACCACGGGTAAATTGTCACCATGCGGAATATTCAGTTCGGAGCCTCTGCCCAGAACATCATGTCACTTTCCCCCCCAAACATGCAGCAGAACGACCTAGGTGTGTGATATGTTAGTGTGAGGCATGCAGCAAACTAGGGGAAGACCCCCTCCAAAAAGGCTCGCTGATTAAGGAAACAAATGAAAATTTTTATCCTCCTAGTAAAGGACACACATCCCTTTATAACGTTGTTACTTATTGAATTTTAAGAGCCATGATGGAGAGGAGCTCCCCCGACCTAAGTGGTCCTGTTGAAGGCATGTTTAAGGAAAATAGGACAAATCCAGCATAGACCGAAGCGAGCAGAGTTGTCAGCATGATCTCAGGCCCTTATGATTGGGCGGCTGGTGCCATGTGGTTGGGATCCCCTCATATGGGTTGGTCCCTGCCTGCAAGGAAAGGTTTGATGGCTAGTCAAAGAGCTTCCTCGAAAGCTGAGCTGGACAGCGCAAACGTCTTTGCCTGTTTTTATTGTCGAATGTTGATAGGACAATTCCGGCATATACCGAAGCGCGCAGAGTTGGCAGCATGGTTTCAGGCCCGTATGATCGGGTGCCATGGGGTTGGGATCCACTCGGACTGGGTGGTCCCCTGCCTGCAAAGAAAGGTCTATAACGCTAGTCAATGAGCTTCCTAGAAAGCTGAGATGGACAGTGCAAACGTCTTTGCCCGCGTTATTGTCTATTGTCTATAGGCGTGCAGTGCCCTGTTAATTATATTACCATGTGCCAGATAATCAAATTGATATTGGTAATAGTAGTATGAAGAGCCATGAGATGTACTCTGTCGGCCAGGCCATTGGCAGGGTCGTTGTGGCACGTGACAAGAGAAATGCTTTCCATGTAAATGTGCTTCATTCATGTGTGAAGTCTATTGACCAGTGTGTCAGTCGCGGGTCGTGTCACTTACCTATGAAATGTATATCACAGGTAAGATAGATCGTGTTCTCGATGCATTTTGAAGACGGTGGTACGAGTGCGCAGGGCGAGCCAGGCGAGCTTGAGAGTACATAGTTCAGTAGGAAGAAGCATATAGATGAGATAATCCGTGGATAGGAAATCACGATCCGCAGCTTCTGCCTTACCGATGCCAGACTGTGACGACCGAAAAGACCCACAGTCTGACGTATTGTGCGCAGACGGGTCGTCATCGAAAGCCTCAGACGCCTTGGGGTGTAAGGATAGCATGTCGCTCTCTGCCCTAGCGTCGGAACGACCTGCAATAATGGACGACAAAACACTAGAGGGAGGCCCATTCCGGCGATGGCTCAATCGAGGAGTAAATACCTCCCATGGAATTTTAAGGCTGATAAACTGAGTTCCAATTTTGGAGTCCAGTGTCGAAATGAAGAATCCCATAGCCAAAACTGGTTTCTTCTGATAACCGGAAGGAGGTGGAGCCATCGGACCGGGGTGAGCCCCCCCCCCCCCAAATGCAGGTGGTCCCGACCAAGCTGAATGTCCTGTCCAAGCAGAACGATGGGTAGAGGCCATTGCAGCAGAAACCCCAAGACGGCTGAGAGGCAGGCAAGGCCGTGTCTTTATATAGATCGTGACCAAGGGGACCGGGCTTGCTACCTCATGGGTAGGGCCACTGCCCTATGCCGAAGTCGCCGTAGGCCGCCCAGCCGGTGTCGTTACGTTCGCACGCGATTTTGGCAACTTCAGCACACATAACCGCTTGCGCCGGTGTGGGACCAAATGTCCTGGGGGTCCCAAGTACCCCTGCATCGCCACCGGTCGCTTCCCCACTAATTGATTTAATGCCGCGGCATAATCGGGGGAGCGTGAACTGTTCCTGCCCGAGAAGAGATCCGACCGAGAAATACTACCTGGGAAGGATCCAGAGATGGTGCAAATAAAGGCTCTATATCATACTAGTAGACTATCTCATCCGATTTTCATGTTTAGTTGTTGAATTATTCTTCTCTTAGAAAAATTTGTTGAAATAATGGAGAACCACTTTAATAATTACTATCCCCAGGGTCTCCAGAGTTTGAGCGCCCAAACCTGTAGCAGGTAGAAAAACATCCCTGGATCCTTCTCAGAAATTTACAAGCCCACCGGTTCAGACCGGCTTGCTGAACCGGCTGGTGTATAATCGCAGCTATTGTTCATTAGACCTACCGCCATACTTAAAGTAATTAACCACCAATAACGTGGTGTCACCCAGTTAATATGGCGGTACTATACCGCGGTATCCTCCAACACCGCGGCACCGATACCGCTTGTTAACGCGAACAAGCATGCGCGAGTAAATACCTCCCCTAAAAGAGTTCCATGAAAATCACCGCGGTATTCCACAAAATTAATGCGGTGCCCGCTAAAAGACCACTGTATCATCACCCAATACCGTAACTTCACGCCATGACCGTCTCGATACCGCTACCGTTTATTACCGGTATCACCGCGGTCATGACCGGGGTATCACCCCGTTTCTCTGGTCAATCACTTTGAGAATAGCGGTATATACAAGGTAGCTATTAATCGACATACCTCTATGACATGGCTGAGATTTATTCGTAGCACTACGGTACTACTGTCATATGAAGTTATTGTTATGCATGTGACATTGATAAACCAAGATCTAATCAACTGTCAGTATTCTTGGGTAGATTGTAATCAACTTCAAGGTCAAACGTGATTAACACATCTGGATCATTTGTATTGAAACATAGTATTATGTGAAAGCACGTTGTTCATAACACGACGAGAGATAGCGTCAGTAGCGATGGAATTATTGTTAAATAAATTTCCACGCATTAAAACGTCAAAATAATTCCCACGAAATTATGATATTTCCGGCGGAGAATCACGTGGCATTTTTGATATCTGACAAATTCAATCATACCTTATAGGTGCTATAATAATTCCATAGATGTATTTCTCACAATAATCTGTGCGCCTCGTAAGGCCTTGAAATGGTATCTGGTTTTGACATTTAGATGTTAATGTTATCAACTTTAAGTTCGAATGTGACCAACACATCTGGATCAGTGGTATAGAACCATAAAACAACAAAGTATTATGAGAAAGAATGTTGTTCATAACATTATGATAGATAGCGTCAGTAGCGATGGTAATTATTGCTAAATAAATGTCCACGCGTAAATAAATTCCCACGAAATTAGGAGACTTCCGTTAGCGAATCACGTGGCATTTTTTATATCTGACAAATTATATCATACCTTATAGGTTCTATAATAATTACATAGATGAATTGTTCACAGTAGTCTATGCGCCTCGTAAGGCCTTGAAATGGCGGCTGATTATGGCGAAATGTCGATTTTCATATTCGAAAATTTTGAAGTCAGCCGCCTATTCGAAAAACACGAACAATTATATGTTTGAAACGAAACGGTCCGTGAATTCGATACGATAATTATAAAAACGAACGCGTAGGCGACCAGTAATTATTGTATCGATAAATTGAATTTGTCGCTATTGTTAAACGACAAATTCGGAAAAATACTCCCTTATGATCCGGTCGGTTGGTAGCAGAAAAATAAACTGGCTAATTCAATCTGTACAGTGAATTATATTGGGACTGCGCATGCGTGACTGATACCGAGGCAAGCCACTGACCATTAGTTACCGTAGGCGACCAAAAAGTTAACCCTTTTCTGCTATGGTTTACAAACGCAGGACATCTATCCATATAGTTCAGTGTGAGGGCTTCCTTTGGCGGAAATATTGTGTTTCTCTGGTTTAATATAAACATACATACCAACTCGTTAGTGACTAATATTGTGTTTCTCTGGTTTAATATAAACATACCTACCAACTCGTTAGTGACTAATATTGTGTTTTCTGGTTTAATATAAACATACCTACCAACTCGTTAGTGACTAATATGGAGTTTCTCTGTTCGTTGGTGACCTTGATGTGATTAGCATGCAGGACGATCTCCAGGTCACATTTACTGTTATCATTCAGCGATCTCCATCTCTGACAAACGGTTCCACTGCAGAAGAAAATCAATGTCTGAGAACCTTTGGAAACATTTCCAGACAAATATTTAACCCTTCCATGACTGGTGCTTTCTGAAATTTTGCGAAAACCCTGTGCCAATGCATTCTCTTATATATGAAAGTCTCCAATAGGGAGCCTTGCATATATAAGAGAATGCATTGGTCTAACAATATTTTCCTGGACATTGTAAGCCAGTGCATTCTCTTATATATGCAAGACCCCCTATGTGGAAATTCCCATATATAAGAGAATGCATTGGTACAGGAACTTTAATGCTACACCAGCACAGCTCCCGTCATGAAAGGGTTAAAGACGGTGTAGAGGTGGATTCTTTTCAGCACTGATAGACACAGCAAACTTTTCAAAAACTAAATTTCCAGAATTCAAGCTTCAAAAATGATTATACATGTGCAGAAGAATTCATATTCATTAGAGAAAAATGTTTAGATAGTAAGTTCAATAAACGACCTATGGCCATTTGTTGAACTTATTATCTGAACATTCTGAAATACAAAAGAGAAGGTGCTGTTGTGTACACATGCTACCGGTACATGAGAAACCTAATGGATATTCCATCTAAATATTCATTTACTGGTACATCAAGACGATTCAAGAGCCCTGACAAAGTTAAGAGAGATTTTCGAGAATGACAGGCACATCTCAAATTCTGAATGTATCATTCTGATGAATATACCGGTATATACATGTACATGTATGTTAAGCCTTAACTTAAGGTACATGTATGATACTGCTACCAGTATATGAAAGAGAAGTCATTTGTCACAGGGACAAAAATACATTGTATAGAGAAAGATGGAGAAGATGTCTAACTGGTCCCTGCATTAAAGATACTATTAGAGTTGGCATTGGGTACATTGTCTATGTACCTGTATTGCTGTTAAAATGGTCACAACTTTATAATTTAGTATAGATAGGGTTAAAAACCTTGATCACTTCCTAATTTTCAAAAGTAATATTTTACTTTACATCGTGGATCCATTTGAACTAACAATCCAATATGTATACTTTATATATCTATGTTCAATTGTTAATGTTATTAATCAAATTCCAATGAAAAACTTACTCCATGAGTCAATTTTGAGATTGGGGAACTTAATTGCTCCCTCAAACGGCAATCAGAAAGCCTGCAAATAGTGTGTCTGTCATTTGCAGAATGAGTTCCCCAGAGGGTGATTTAATGACGCTATCCCACACAGCGGGCTAGCATCACCAAATTCACCCTCTGGCAACCTCATTCTGCGTAGGCCTCATCTTCTCGGGAAAGTTTCTATATTATCAAATTTCTATAGAAACTTCTTCACATAGATTCTATTTCTATTTTTAGTTTCGTTTCTCTATATCTCCAAATTATGTCTCAAATGCTATGGGAGACCTAGGATCAGATTGAAGTTCCCAAGTTGGTGATGTTCCCCCATTAGTCATCTCGATTATGCATTTTATCTTCTGCAAATTAGGGGAAATAGAAACTCAACAGAAGGGAAAAAGTAACTAAAGCAATGTTAATCTGAGACTATAGATACTTCCCAGAAGATGAGGCCTAAGCAGAATGAGGTTCCCAGAGGGAGAATTTGGTGATGCTAGCCAACTGTGTGGGATAGCGTCACTAAATTCACCCTCTGGGGACCTCATTCTGCAAATGACAGACACATCATTTGCAGGCTTGTCAGCCAGGCAATTACAAACCAGACAGTGACGTCATCTCCAGCTTTGCAGACGTCGACGAGGTCATCATTCAGGACAACAAACATGGATTTGGGGATGTTTCCGACGGCCAGTCTCTGCACTTGTTCCTGTAGCTTAATTTCCTGGTAATTACTGCATTTAGTCGGCACGGCTCCTGTAGAATTTAACCCTTTGAGTGCCAGGTCCGATTTTTGTATCAACCCATATACCCTGTGCCAATGCATTCTCTTATATATGCGAGTCGACCTATATAAGAGAATGCATTGGCCTAACAATTTTTTATCATTTTTTAAAATAAATGTTTCTTACAATTTTTAGTACATAAAATAAAAAACATCCATTACCCTGCAGGGAGCCCCACACATATATAGAAGCATATATAAGAGTGTCCTCTGCTCATGTTTGTCTGGGGCTCTGTATGGGTGAAATTATAAAATTGTTAAAGAATACAAGAAAAATTTATTAAAATTGTAAAAAATTGTTAGGCCAATGCATTCTCTTATATATGCGAGGCGACCTATGGTCGACTCGCATATATAAGAGAATGCATTGGCACAGGGTAAAAAAATCCCGACTTACGACTGGATTTGATATGGCTCCTGTAGAATTTAATGAAAGTGTCAATGACACTCTAGCTCAACTTGGAGAGGGGATAAATTCATGTGTTACAGTCAATGGAGTGCTTTGGAATGCGGAAAACTGAAATGTCTAAGTAAGACTAGATGTCAGATCATGAAGAGATATACGAAGATTGGGATTCAGCAAGTGTATTTCAACATGGTCTACATGTTAATGTCAACAGCCATGACAAATTTCATAATTATTGGACCAAAGGTACGACCTGTAGCCCGTGCTAATGGAAATTGTTGCCGGACAATCAGACGTACACACAAGGACGACGGATACCAATCCATGGCAATAGTTCAAACTTTACTTTGACAAGTAAGCTTAGATAGTTCTGCTTTTGGTTGACATGGCAACCGTCAAATATTGTTTATGACAGTAAACTTCACCAGCAATGCATTTGGTTGGCATGGCAACTATAAAATATAAGTAAATAGATAACAGTAATCCTGGCTTCCGCAGCTTTTAGTTAGCATTGCTACTGACAGGGATTGGGTAATTGTAATGTGAAATAAACAAGCAGTCGCAGACGGCGGTGTCCCCCGCCGAAATGTGCAGTTGGGGAAGTGCATTCTCAATAATATTTGCGTTCTCAGTATGTGCTAAACAAGAGGTGGGATTTTGTCTGGCTTGCGAACTCATTTTAGGTACTGGTCATGGGAATGAATATACAAATAAACAAAGTCCAATAACTCTGCTGAAAATATCCGGCCAGACCTGGTTTGCGAACTCGTTCTAGATACTGGTCATGTGAACTCATATACCAAAAATTCTTGAAACCCATTGACATTTGTGGAAATGAGCCCTGTGACATCGTCCATTTGCACACAAAAAAATCAACAAAGTCCAATAACTCTGCTGAAAATATCCGGCCGGACCTGGTTTGCGAACTCGTTCTAGATACTGGTTATGTGAACTCATATACCAAAAATCTTTGAAATCCATTGACATTTGTGGAAATGAGCCCTGTGACGTCGTCCATTTGCACACAGAAAAATAAACAAAGTCCAATAACTCTGCTGAAAATATCCGGCCGGACCTGGTTTGCGAAATCGTTCTAGATACTGGTCATGTGAACTCATATACCAAAAAAATCTTTGAAATCCGTTGACATTTGTGGAAATGAGCCCTGTGACGTCCAAGCCTGCAAATAACAGGAAATTTTGTGCCTGACATGATGTCAGGCACAAATTCATTTGTGCCTGACATCATATTTTTTGTGCCTGACATATTTTTTAAGAATAAAATAATAGTATGTTTACTTGTTTGTTTTGTTTAAATTGTTACTTATACTCTCCTATGTGGTCCCTGGTGGGTATATATGAACATATTATATATATAATATACATATTACAAGCGATAAAGTGGCGTATCGAGTTGCCGACATAATAGTGGTTGCCTCATCAAATGGTCTGAGAACCTTAACATACTCCTCGGCTGTGCTCCACTCATACGCGTTCAGGTTAGTTAACGATTGTTAAATTTGTTATTGTATGTATAAGTTATGAAATTAATAATTAGTGTAAACATATTTTTATTTCCGTACAGATTTGAATTATATGATAAACATCAGTCATAAAAGTTTTCCCAACCCGGGCCAACTATTCAGCTTCCATCTAATTTCATAGGTGGAGATATGTTATTATATCATAACAACAAGGAGAAAGAGCAGCTCAACCTGAGATATTAGAGGAGGAAATATGTTGATTTCCCACAAGGAGAACAAGCCGATTAGCCGAAGAGGGAAGACAGTTAATTCCAATCTACATAGTTTTTATGAACCCTACTCTAAAACAGTTTTGGTATCTCGTGGTGTCAGACTTATTGTTATTGCCTACTCCGTGGTACGCAACGATATCCTTACGTTCTTTGGTTTTAGAGTTGTCCTTCCTGTATTGGAACCTCATACCAGGTAACTTAAAAGCGACTGCTATATAGAGTTATCCTCCTTTCACCCCCTGCATGCACACAGTGCAACATGATCGCGTGATCTGCATGAGACGTTGCCATGGAGTCAAATTCTCAGTGACGTTGTTCAGTCACCGAACGTCTCTGGTCCACTGTGGGTAATCTGACAAGACTGACACAATGCTGTCATATAGCCAAACTTTGTTTGTCATTTAATAACTGAGTTATTACAGTTAATAAAGCAACTATAAAACTGTTCTAAAATGCGTGGATTGCGTGCATTCAATGTCATTCATATTGTGCACCGCCTGGGGATTTGGATTTTTTAGCAGAACGCAAACTCTGGCACACAACGATTTTGATTGGCCCATTCACAAGCTGACATAATCAAACAGGCGCTCTGATTGGATGTCTGGATGATGAGGTTGTCTGAAATCACACCGCAAGAACTTGTGAAGAAGAAGTGTAAGCATTCGGAACACCGCGCCCTTGAAATTGTTTACGACGGAAACTGGCGAGGTGTGCCGATTGAATAGTGCGTTAGCTACTTTCATACATGGGCGATGTCGATAATAACCGTAAAAATAACTACAGTAAATAAACAGCACGCGTATCTGTCGTTTCTACTCTCTACGATCGCGAAACTATGCATTTTTTTGTACTTGGGATTGGTTTTATCGGCACCGGACATAATGCCAGGTAGAATTAATATTGAGCCAAACATTGGGGCAATTTCTGCCGGACAATGTCCGTGTCCGGACGCTAATTTGCAGGCTTGGTGACGTCGTCTATTTGCTATTTGGTAAATTCGACAAAAATAATAAACAAAGTCCAATAACTCCGGTAAAAATATCCGGCCAGACCTGGCTTGCGAACTCATTCTAGGTAATGGTCAGGTGAACTCATATACCACAAATCTTTTAAATCCGTTTACATTTGTTCAAGTTATGACTCTTACAAATTCGGGATGGACGACGGACGGACAGACGGAATTTGGCCGGGGATAATTATAAGAAACTAATGAAAATTTTAATTAATTATTGAGTGTTATTGTTTACCTTTTTCTGTTACGGACTGAAGTGTTGTTGCATTGCATGCTGTGTTTTGACACTTGTTAGGTTTGCACATGGAATAGAACTGTTCAAAATCAGCCTAAAATTAGAGAAATATAATATTGTCATTTAATAAGGATCTAATATGAGGCATTAACCCTTTCTTTACTAAATGGATTCTCCCGTTCAGTTACTACAGTATACATTTGAACTGTCTATTATTCAGTTGGAGGGTTGTTAAGTATATATGAGCAGACATCAGCCAAATGATAAGATAATACAAGTGAAGAAGAATTCATATTCATTGATGTGAAATGTTCAGATATAGTGTTGAAACAACTAGGGTTTTTCGTAGTCAACTAATCGACAGTCAAAAATTGAGTCAACGTCGACTAATCGACAACCCCCATTCCATGGAAAACATCCGTTTTACTATGTGGCTATTGAGTACTAAAAAAAACGAGAAAATTGCCTAATGATAATGTCTTTGATCTACCCAACATTATCAACAAATGTAGTATGTATCTACCTTTAAATAGGTCATCAAATTATATTTGATATCATTTTAAAATTGAAGTAAATCACTGTGAGATAACTGCTGTTAACAAGTTCCCATTTTTCGAGGTAGTTACATCGAAACTCGGAAGCGGTGCTACTAAGTTTGCATCCAGCTAATTAATACCCGGTGTCTTGGTTTGCATTTAATTTTGTATATGTTTTTCTTTAACATTGTATTATGATCCATTCATCATACTCTATCCAGACACATTAGTCCATATTCATAGTCTCATACTGAATTAATTCCACACTGTGTCCACAATATGTGAATAGGTAAATACAGTAATGCCCTAAATAATCAACTCCTTAACCACTTCAGAATTATGGGTAACTTTTCAGGATTTAGTCGGAAATATGGCTTGTTGCCATTCATCGGAAAGCTCTCAGTGAGAGCTTTCCGATGAATGTCAACAAGCCATATTTCCGACTAAATCCTGAAAAGTTACCCATAATTCTGCTGTGGTTAAAGAGTTGATTATTTAGAGAATTACTGTATATTCAGAAACCAAAGGATTACAAGTTTGTCAGACCACCTTTTCAACATGGGCTGTTGATTTAACCCTTCCATGACGGGATCTTCCTGAATTTTTGCGAAAGCCCTGTGCCAATGCATTCTCTTATATATACGAGTAGGCCATAGGTCGCCTCGCAGACATAAGAGAATGCATTGGCCTAACAAAATTTATATAATTTTTTATAATTGTTAAAAAATGTAAGAAAAAATACAAAAAATAATACAAAATTGTCAAAGAATGTAAGAAATAAGGATAAAAAATTATATAAATTGTTAAAGAATATAAGAAAAAATAATAAAAATGAAAAAATTGTTAAAGAATATAAGAACAAATTATAAAAATTGTTATAGAATGTAAGAAAAAAGTAAAAAAAAAAATTATAAAAATTGTTAGAGAATGTAAGAAAAAATGATAACAAATGTTAAAGAATGTAAGAAAAATTTATAAAAAATTGTTAGGCGAATGCATTCTCTTATATATGCGAGTCGAACATGTAAGAGAGGCTTTGGCCGGCGCAGCTCCCGTCATGAAAGGGTTAATATAATTGTCTATTCATTTCAATCTTCCGTAATGTATGTAACTTATTAATTTAGCCCTCTTATTTTCTCTGAGGCTCAGTTTTAAATTAGAGTAAGGTACCGTTTCTGTGGTTGTTGTCCTACATTTAGTACACATGTAGTCCTTCTCCATCTCTAACATCTTGACAACAGTTGTTCTGATGACTGTACCTGTGAAATATAAAAATAAATGCAAGAACAAAACCATCCAAAAGTCAATTGTTTCTCAGGCACAAGCGATCTAGAATATTTCGGGCAGTGAGTAATTTTATTAGTGATACACTAAAGAAATAAATACACTGCGTATCAGCGTGAACAGTATAATTTGACCACAAAGAAACTGATTGTAGGAGGACGTGAAGCGTAGTCCTACAATCAGTTTCTGTGGTCAAATTCTACTATACACGCTGATGCGCAGTGTATTTATTTCTTTTTTAATTCCACTGTATGTTTTGGTCGAAATTTTAGTGACATACGTTCAATCTGCTATATAATAGCCCAGTTTCTAGCTCTGTGTGGTATGATTTTTCACCAAACAGTAACTGTTTTTCTTAAACTGTGTGGCTTGACTTCCGAAAGTTTGAGGCATTTCATTGATTGTACCACATTTTTTTGTGGTACAATTCAGAATATCTAGAATTGTACCACAAAACAACGGTCGTGTCTCCATGGCAATACAGGATACTGACCAATGAGGACGAGCCTTGTATGTAGGTTTAGGCAAGGTCGTATTACAATATTATACATTGTACATTTATGTCAGAACTGAAAACATTTGGTAAATGAATGGCAGAAAAACATGAGAAAGAAACATTTTAAAATAATTTTATACTCACATGTGTACATTTATAGTTATAATTTAATATAAATATTTCCAAATATAATACGGTACATTGAACTTCCTTCCATTTTTGATCACTGATTATCCCTGTCTATACTAAATGAATTCTCCCATTCATTTATAAAAGTATACATTGGAATAGTCCATTATTCATCTGGAAGGTTTTCAGGAAAATTAAGCAGACGACAAGTACAAGTACAGAAATAGTTGTTATTGGAGGGAAATGTTCAGATAATAAGTTCAACATGTGTATGAAGTTATTATTTTAAAATTTCCTGAGGGAACTACTTGTCAATGAGTATTTAGTATAGAAAGGGCAAACAGCTATGAATTATAACAGGGTTAGTGTTTAAACATAACAGTAGGCGAGAGCTTTCATATGAATGGCAACAAGCCATATTTCCGACTAAATCCTGAAAAGATACCCATAATTCTGCTGTGGTTAAGAAGTCGATTACTTAGAGCATTACTGTACTGGTAATTATTGACAACTAGGCATCAATTTTGGTGAAATATAGATGTTTTTTATCAATACTGGGATTAAACTATAACAACAACAATTCTTCAAAATACACTTTAGTTATCAGAATCAATTAATTACAACAAAATAATTCTAACCGTTGTCAACTATGTTATAAAATTTCCCAAAACGTGTTATTTATCAACATGTTGTTCAATCAATATGGCTGTATTATCACTTGATTATCATAAAATTTGGCGATATTACCACTTGATTTTAGAGTTATCCATCTTCATCTGCAATTTTGTCAGAGACTGTCGCTTTGACAATTTATTTCCAGGCCACAAATAAGTACATATCTCGAGAAATAAAAAATTTATATAATCTATATCTGATCACTCTGAGCTTTGATGGGTGGGTTCCTCGACTTGAATCAAATATTCTTTACCCCCGAAGCCAAAGAAATAGTAATTTGGGAGCGTTAACTCAGATTTTGCATCTTTTTTAAGGTTGAGTTATATGAAAGGTTTTGAAGACAAATTTACTATAACGCACGCGTATTTAGTTTAAACATATTTTATTGTCATATTCTGAATAATATATATATGTAACAATTGATACAAATAGTGAGAATGGATACAACAATTGGGATTCGGACACAAGTGCAATCACTTAGGTACATCCAACTCATGCACGTTATAGAATTTATCTTTAAACTTTATGGTTATAACTCAAAACCTTTATCTAAATAAAAGTTATTTCTTAACCCTTTCATGATGGGAGCTGGTGCAGCATTAACCCTGTATAGATCCTGTGCCAGTGCATTCTCTTATATATTCAAGTCTCCCATAGGGAGCTTCGCATATATAAGAGAATGCAGTGGATTACAAGGTCAAGATAAATATTGTAGGGCCAATGTATTAGGTCAAGATAAATATTGTTAGTCCAATGTATTCTCTTATATATGCGAGGCTCCCGATGGGAGACTCGCATATATAACAGAATGCATTGGCCTAACAATATTTATCTTGAACTTGTAATCCAGTGCATTCTCTTATAAATGCGAAGCTCCCTATGTGAGACTCGCATATATAAAAGAATGCACTGGCACAGGGTTTTCGCAAAATTTAAGGAAGCTTCAGTCATGGAAGGGTTAAATAGTCAGCAAGCCTTGAAATAGCGTGTCTGTCATTTGCAGAATGAGGTCCCCAGAGGGTGAATTTAGTGATGCTACCCCGCATAGCGGGCTAGCATCACCAAATTCACCCTCTGGGAACCTCATTCTGCTGAGGTGCAAGCAGAATGAGGTCCCCAGAGGGTGAATTTGGTGATGCTAGCCCGCTATGCGGGGGTAGCATCACTAAATTCACCCTCTGGGGACCTCATTCTGCAAATGACACACACGCTATTTCAAGGCTTGGTCAACTCACCAGTGATAGACAGGAAATGGCCGATGTCACCCGTTTTCGGAACTGCTGTTCTCAGAAGCTCCGGGCAGTTTGGTAAAGACATAATGCGAGCATGAACATTTTGCTTGACGCTCTGAAAAATAAAGTGTCTCATTTTATAGCATGGACTATGGGAACTGGTATATTCATAACATCGTTGCAGAGACAGGGTTTCCATCGATCACATAAACTTTTATTCTATTATTCATCTTGAGGGGTTTTTCAGGAAAAATGATAGATGATACAAGTGCAGAAGGAGTCCTATTGACTGGAGGAAAATGTTCAGATAATAAGTTCAACAAATTATGGTTGTTTATCTGAACTAATGCCCTTCTCGTCAATGACTTTACAGAAAGGGTTAATGTTTCCAGGATAAATTTATGGCATAACCAAATATAGATACATGTACAGTTAGTTGTCTTTTGCGTAACATGTAGGTAGTAACCGGTATGATCAATTCGGATTATTTAAAATATAATTATCTCAAAACAAAATAAATGAACTTTAATAATATATTAGAAAATTAGTATGCAGAACATGTGATCCATATTCATAACAAGAGGTGTGCACTCAAGTGCTAGCATACCCCCAACGTGGCAAATTCAACCCGCATTATCCGTAAACCCAACAAAAAAGATTTTTAACTTTAAAAATTTGGATTAATAATATCCACAAAAAAAATCAAGTCAAAATAAATCGAAAATGAAGTGTAATGTTAGGAAAAACAGTCCGAGCCTATCCCTAGCCGCATCATGTAGAGAGGGTATTGTGAGAAGCATGTACACCAAAAATTATTGAAATCGGTTCAAATTTGTTAAAGTTATTAAGTCTGACAGAATTTTCTAAGTCAAAATAAGTCGAAAATGAGGCGTAACTTTAAAAAAAAAAGTCGGACCGAACCGCAATTAGCATCGTGCGGAGAGGCAGTCCTAAGGAGATTGCATACAAAAAATTATTGAAATCGGTTCATAGTTGTTCGAGTTATGAGGTCGGATGGACGGACGGCTCGACATACGGAGGGAGAAAGCATGACGGACGCAGTCAATCCAGTATACCCCCCATTTTCTTCGAAAGTGGGGGTATAATAAACCTACCATTCCAACTTTAGGAGGGTACTTACCATTCCCGCTTTATGAGGGTGGTCATCTATGAGAACCTTCTGAGCCTCTCTAACAGCTTCATCAAATATGGGAAGTAACTCTTGTGAACTTATCAGTAACACGTCACACAAAGACACCTTTTTCTCAAACAATTTCAAAGCACTGGAAAGAGATTGTGTACATGTATATCAATTTGAACTTCATCACCAATCCCTTAACCTTTCCATGACTGGAGCTTCCGGAAATTTTGCGAAAAACCTGTGCCAATGTATTCTCTTATATATTTGAGCCTCGCATATATTAGAGAATACATTGGCCAAATAATATTTACCTTGAACTTTTAAGCCAGTGCATTACCTTATACATGTATATGTATGGGAGACTAGCATACATGTATATAAGAGTATATACAGGATCTTTAATGCTGCACCAGCACAGCTCTCATCATGAAAGGGTTAAATGTTCTTATTTTATTAACTACGTAGTTAGACCTGTAAATGCATGTAGCTATATACAGGACCAGGAATAGCATCATAAATAGCTTTAAAATGGTGGAAAGAAATCATGCCTAGTAATTTCAACAATCTATTTTTTTCTAACTTGTCCAAAAATATCAGCAAGCTACTAGTACTGATATTAGACTAATGGGCTATCCCTACAATTCGTTTCAGCTTTGCTTTTGGCATTCAATTTTCACTACCTTGAAAAATTGTGACCGAAGTTACTTCTCAACAGTCATATTTATATGGAGATGGGATTCGTATAGTGAGCTACATTTAGCTGCCAGCAAAAATTGGTACATAGCTCATTTACCGGTATATAGGTGGAGAAAATTATAAATATTCACTTTGATGTGGGACATCTAGCTTATGAGGTCCAGTATTTCTTTCTGAGTTAATTTTGGCTTTAGAGTTTAGATATATGGATGGCCTTCATGGGTATTGCTGTTAAAATAGTCACATTCACTAAAACCACCATAAATGCATAAGACTATTAAAATATCGCATTCATACTATCATTGTACTGTACTAGCTGAAACAGGCTCCCTTCGGGAGCATTTATTCAGCATCAGAGGGGCCTGCACACATGACAGACGGATCCTACTAGTACTCTTTTGTGTATATATATATAGATATTTATTATGTCTCTACAAGATATCCTCGTGCAAATAAGTACACTAAATCTGGCCATTTATGGGACCGTCTCCTTATATACTCAAAAGAATATAATTATGCAACAAATGAATGACTCAAGTCATAAACTCATTTTCATTATAATTACCATATTGTTCGCATTGTTCATAGAACACACGAGTGTACAGTAATGCCCAAAGTATATGACCCTTTAGCACCACAGCAGAATTATGTGAAATTTTTCAGGATTTAGTCGGAAATATGGCTTGTTGCCATTCATCAGAAAGCTTTCGGTGAGTGCTTTCCGATGAATGGCAGCAAGCCATATTTCCCCCCGACTAAATCCTGAAAAGTTTCTCATAATTCTGCTGTGGTTTAGGGGTTGATTATTTAGGAGATTATTGTATTTTGCACTAATATATTAATTCATTTGTTGCATACATTATGTTGATAATAACGGGAGATGTTCCGCTAAATGGCCAGATTTAGTGTACAGTACCGCTTTACAAGGTAATATGATTTTAATTCACATACTCAACACAAACAGCATAATGATCATCAGAGTCATCCTCGATTAGAATCTCCTCCAAATCGTTCTGATGGGTTGTCACCAAATAGTCTCGGAACACCTCTGTCAAAAAAAGATTTTTGCAACAGTTGTTAGCATATTAGTACAGTAATGCCCTAAATAATCGACTCCTTACCCACAGCAGAATTATGGGAAATTTTGAGAGCTGAGAGCTTTCCGATGAATGGCAACAAGCCATATTTCCGACTAAATCCTGAAAAATTACCCATAATTTTGCTGTGGTTAAGGAGTCGATTATTTAGGGCAGTACTGTACATGCAACAAAGTCTTGAACACCTACAATAATGCATTTTAAATTAAGAAATAGTTGTAAGCATATGTTCATTCCAGAACAGTAAATGCTACAAAATCAAACTATTGACTCAATTTCAGCATGTATTGCAGCATAATTTCAGGGGTAACAGCCTTATGTAATTTTTAACAAATTTTTCTTGACAATGCATTGGATATCAAGAATTGCAGTAAAGCTGTCATGGAACAGTGTAGGCCTAATTCGTCGCTCACTCAATACTTAGCCATGCTGCCATACTTACACCTTGGGCGACGGATAATAACTGGTACTCACACATGCCTATATGATTTGTACACGACTGAGTTATTTATGTGTTACAATCCATTTCATGTAAGCTAGTCATAAAAGCATTATCAATGAGACGAGATGTATAGATAGGGACGAAGAGAGGTGTTAACTGGATTAATCCTCAAATACATGAGGTCCTTCCTGTCTGTGCCGGATTAGTCAGGGTAAGACATTCCAAAAACGAAATCCAATTAAATAATAATATGGTAAGTCATTGAATTACAAAGTTATTACATTTTGAAATGATCTTTGCCAATTAACACCCCTATTGCTGAAATAATGCTTCCCTACATCTAGTTAATGGAAAAAACTATGGCAAAATATGGGTCGGAATGGCCGAACTTCGGATGTTAAACTGGTGCATTGCAACATCATATACAGTAATGCCCTAAATAATCGACTCCTTAACCATAGCAGAATTATGGGTAACTTTTCAGAATTTAGTCAGAAATATGGCTTGTTGCCATTCATCGGAAAGCTCTGAGAGCTTTCCAATGAATAGCAACAAGCCATATTTCTGACTAAATCCTGAAAAGTTACCCATAATTCTGCTGTGGTTAAGGAGTCGATTATTTAGGGCATTACTGTACATGAACATGCATTATATACACATGCATATAATTTTTCATTGCCTGTTAACTTCGATCACTGTACCCTCTGAACAGTCTAATTAGACATTAAACTTAAACAATTTAAGCACCATCATATAGATATAATGTATATGAATGATTCATTTTTTTTTCCTGTTTTATTTAGAGGTACATGTACCTCAATAACTCTTCATCATTTCTGTATTCAGTTCACAGTATAGGGGACACCCTCAGCCTGCCCTGCATAATAATGTATTATAAACATTCTTGAATGACTTTCACATAAATAAAATGCGGCTCCATTTTGCATTAATATCACACTGATCGCAGGACTTTTTACTCCTTATATTAGTCATAGTGAGTAAGCAACCATGATTGATGATTTATTCATCAATTGTCGTCGCTTATACTCAAATTAACTCTTAGTACTACAGTAATGCTCTAAATAATCGACTCCTTAACCACAGCAGAATTATGGGTAACTTTTCATGATTTAGTCGGAAATATGGCTTGTTGCCATTCATCGGAAAGCTCTCGCATTACTGTCCATGTTTTAGAGGGCAGGATGAGGACTAATTTTCATACTATTATTTCTCACGAATGAACATAATCATAATTATCTCTTTATTTCCTTTATGTCATTACATTTTTTAAGAGTAATTGTTCTGCCTGAAAGGGTGTCTTGATTGACCAATAAAACTATTTGTACTTTGGGAGGATGTCAGGTGACCGGTTTTTGATGGGGGTTTCCATGCAGGTCTCCCCAGCGGGGGTTATATATGAAGAAATTGTTGGGGAACTAAAGCAGTCATATCATTAAACAGACATAACATTTAACTGGTAATTATGCATTTTTTGCTATAAATTTAGTTTTGAGACTTTTTTTTCTTTTTTTCTGGAAATACAACACTTGACCTAGTTTTGAACAAGAGCATCGCTAGGGCGTGTCAAAATACGCCCTTTAGCTATTTCGAATTGTACTACCACAAAATAAAATAATACTTTGGGCTTACATTTGAAGAATATCTGATATACCCCTAATTTCAATGCCAAAATGCGGTCAAATTCTAAGTCGAAAAATGGCTGTAACTCATGTGAAAATAATTAGACAGAACCTATATTCGAACTTGGCCTGTAGTTTTAGGCGGGAAATACACATACCAGCTTTGGTTCAGATCAAATAATAAAAACTGGAGTTATCGGCTGGAAACCGAAATGTTATGATAGTGGTCAAATTCTAAGTCGAATAAAAGGTCGGTAGACCTCATTGCCGCCTCTAAGTGTCGGCTTGATACGACCGTTGTTAGCGCATAAAAACCTGTCTTTAGTGCTAGTAAACCTACATACCAAATTTAATTTCATTCAGTACACATTTACTAAAGTTATCATCCGGAAACCTCAAATTGGCAAAAATTCTAAGTAAAAAAGGGACATAACTCTGGTGAAAATTGGCGGGCGGAACCTGAATTCGAACTTGACCTGTGTTTTGCTGGGAGAAATACACATACCAACTTTGGTTCAGGTCAAATAATCCAAACTGGAGTTATCGGTCGGAAACCAAAAATGTTAACAGACGGTCAAATTCTAAGTCGAAAAAGGGCCGTAACTCTGGTGAAAATTGGCGGACGGAACCAGAATTCGAACTTGACCTGTCTTTTCTGCTAGTAAACCCACATACCAAATTTAATTTAATTTGGTTCACTTTAACTAAAGTTATCATCCGGAAACCTCGGACGGACGCACGCACGGACGCACAGGCTGATTATAATAGTCCTCCGAACCCGTTGGGTCAGCGGACAAAAAGGGCTGTAACTCACATTAAAATAACTGGACGGAACCCATATTCGAACTTGGCCTGTATCGTTAGCTGGGAAATACACATACCAACTTTGGTTCAGATCAAATAATCCAAACTGGAGTTATCGGTCAGAAACCAAAAATGTTAACGGACGGACAGACGGACGGATGGCTCGACAGACAGACGGACAGACAGACTGATTGCATAATACGACCTTTTTTCAAAAAGGGCGTATCAAAACCAATCAAAAGTTAAAAATAAATAAATCAACATTCTGCAGGAATTCCAAGCCGAGCCAACAGATAAATGTGTATTGTTTTCAAAACAACACAAAGTCACACCCAGAAATATTTGCAACTCTGTAACTTTTGCTGCGGAGATTTGCATTCAGGATCGATCAGGTGACCTCCTCCTTAACACTCTTAGTACTACATGTTTTAAAGGGCAGGATGAGGACTAATTTTCATACTATTATTTCACACTAATGAACATAATCATAATTATCACTTTATTTCCTTTATGTTACAGTTTTAAGAGTAATTGTTCTGACTGAAAGGGTGTCTTGATTGACCAATAAAACTATTCTATTCTATTCTATAGAAATAATATACTTACCAACCAACTGCACAGAACTTTGTCACATGACAGTGTTAGTCTATTATTTGCATGAAAAATAAGCTGGTTGTGACCGGATATCAGGCTATCCATGTCAGCACTATTCAGCTCTAAGATGCTACAGGAAGTCACTCGACTTTATAAATTACGTAAAGGTGAGAGAAAATAATATACAACCACCAGGTGCGCTACAATAAACTTAACTAACAGATAGTATTATTTTATTATTGACCCGATGCAATTGCCAACAATTAGATTGTCAATGCGACTGATGGATGGCGTCATTGGGGAGTTTCTGTGAAACATCATTCAACCCTCAAAATTAGAAAATATCCCATGTCAAATTTAATGCTGTGGCATGTTAGATTCCACATATTGCCATTGCGTTTCCCACAGCTTTGCTTATTGCCGTGGCCAATTTTGAGGACTGCATCATTGTGTTAGACATTTGCAAAATAGTGGATAGTTGGTATGATTCCATGATGACTCAGGTCGAAGACAACTTGCTCCGAGGATGATTTTGGGGTGACTTGTCTGACGTATCCAGGTGACTTGTCTCAGGTGTATGACCATATAATATTTCTTCTTTTTTTATGGGTATTTATCACATTATTATATTATATTATTCTGACTTGCATAATTACATTATCACTTCAATTTAATCTTTACATGTGGGGAAAACAAGACTTCCTTGAGGAGACAGTGTTTTTACAGCAAAATATTGCATAAACATAATTATTAAAGTCCCCTTACCAGAGAGTTGATACAACTAATTGTGTGATTAGTTCTAATCGGATAGCCTATGTCTTAAAGGCCCACTTAATTTTTGAATCACCAGATCACATTATATACAACATATACCATTTGAAAGCGAAAGCTCCAAAACATTGTATTATCAAATTATCCAAACTGTAAACATGTTGTTTTGGCCAAGGTACCGACGTGTGTTCTGTGTTTAATTTTGATCTGGTCTGTACTGACAGTTTATTATTCTTAATCAGTCAATCGATGGGAATAACTATATCTTTTGGAAATTTAGTTGTAAAATAAGATGCATTCTGGGGTAAATATGAAATAGTGAGTATTAGTACTTGAAGTTAGAGCACTGAGGGTAAAAAGCACATGAGTTTTTATTCAACAGAACAGTCACAGTGGATTTCAACAATAACCACTCTACTCTCTAGGGAAGCAATTCAATTCAATTCAATTTTAATAGTAACTCTGGTCATCATAAAAGACATTACAGAGATTGCAAGACGATTGGTACCTTGGACGATTGGTACCTGGACGTTTTGTACCCACGGGACGATTGGTACCAGTCCAGATAATATATTTAATGTTTTAGGAATGTTATGGTTTTAAATCAGTATTTGACTTACTCTGAACAATTAGATGTTATAAGGACTGGTACCTTACATCAATACAGTCCATTTTGCAGGAGATTTAAGTGAAGCTTAGGCTTAGATAATAATGATTATAATTAATGTAAATTGGCCTGGCTAACACATGTAAGTACGTTTTATTTATCTCTTTGGAGAGTCTTTACTCTCAATATTTGTAACCTATATACGAGCCAGCTACGTGTATTTAGCAGAGCTTCCATGATTCATCGAGATTCCGCTTATAACAATTCACGATGCAATGCATCGTCTTGGGAGGGTGCGATGCGATGCAAAAACAATTCACAATGTAGAGTTATCAATATAGTCAGAGATCCAAACTTTTCCACTCAAAATTTCCCATCTGTGCAGATCTGGGAACTGTATTATACTTATACATGTAGCTATGATATTATAGTCTACTTCTAATACCTGGCCATGCATTTTGGTCATTTAAGTTAACTCTTATAATATATTTCAATGAATATGCTGAGGTGAACACTGATTAGAATATACACACTAAAAATGGTCTAGTACTACTAGTAGTACCGGTAGTACAAGTATTAGTAGTGCTGAAGGGGTCACTCTCACCAAAAAAAGTGCTTAAGGGTACACAGGTTTTGAAAATTTAAGTAACGGTGTTAATGCCGATCACAAACCCTGTGTACCCTTCAGCACATTTTCAAACCCTGTGTACCCTTCAGCACTTTTTTGGGTGAGAGTGACTCCTTCAGCATTAGGCGTAGGTGACACTCCACAGTTTTGAATGATCAGTAGGGGTAAATTTCTTAGAATAGAGTACCAGTGTTTTCTGTCACCATGGGTGTGGCATGTTTATTGAGAGAATGTTAGTTATGAATTTGTGGATTTTTAGAAGATGTCTTTGAGTTTTGACAAATATTGTTTCAGGTGACCTTGACCCAACCAGTATCAAGCCCGCCGCACACGATGCGATATCTGTTGCACGATATTTGTCGCAGACCCTTGCGACGTAAGTTCTGTGTGCGCATACGGTACGATTTTAGTCATGCGACTTCTGTTTTTATCTCTTACGGTAGACCACCGCACACGATCGGATAGTACGATCTGGTTGTTTACTTTCTCGTGAATGCAATGGCAATGGGTTACCGTATTATTAACGTGGTACACAAATTCACACAATCAGATATTATTTTGACATCAATTTGATGGTGTCCAGTCCATGCACCTGTTTCAATTGTAGTTGTATTCTAGAGGCATGAATGTATTCCGCCGTCCAAAATATCCCGCTACTCTGACTTGAAGGTCACTGTGTGGACGCCATGTTGTTGTGAAAGAAAACATGTGATCGCCGCGTGATCACCTTAATAGTTGAATCTGATTGGCTACTTCGAATAAATCGTACGACTCGATCGTAGAAAATCAAAATTATTTGATTCCTTGCGGGGCCGATCGTGCGACAAAATGTCGTACGATTTTCCACCGCACACGCTGCGATCTGACCCGTAACCGATGCCCGATATTTGTCGTACGATATATATCGCATCGTGTTGCGGCGGCCTTCATTAGTAGTAGCGATTTCTGCAAAACAGTGGCTCCAGACACCAGCGTGACTTTTTAGCACCTAAAATTTGTCATCTGCATGAAAAATATTTTTTTTTAAATCAGTGGTGAAGTTTTAAATGTTTTGATATTATTGTGAGGAAACAAGTGTTCTTCCAGACAACATAGGCGGCTATACTCCGAAAAAAAATTGTGTTTCACAGGCCTGAAAATCGCTTATTTTGGCATAAAAATTTCATTTTTCAGGCACACAATATCAAGGCAAGGGGCATAACTCTTGCTACCCCCATTAAAATGACAATTCTGTATCAAAATCTTCAACATAGTATGTGCTCAACCCAGGCATATATACATTGTATGTGTTGTGGGTTCACATTTCAGTTATTTTCCAATGAATTGATGCCCCCTTATTTCTGCACCAATCCCTCCAGAAACTGTGTAGTGTCACCGTATTACTACTATTATGATTTACATCGAAAATAGGTGAAATTATAATAAATAATGTATCCGACCTCTATATTCAATAGAATCGGCGTCACATATCTTAGCCATATCTGTTTTGTCCGTAGAAAATGACCATTTGTGTCGTTATGGTGATATTCTGAACTATTCAATAAACTTTTTTTTCTGGTTTCGCCATCGGTTTCGCAATTCGTTTTTCGCGCTCTTTGAACAGATATTAAAAATGCAGATTTAAGTTGACGAAACGAAATATTATATATACATTGTAATCGACACTGAGGAGTGTCTAATTTTATTCAAATATAAGAGATATAATTAGGACATGTACATGTATGAAATGATACCACAAACGCCCCTCAATTTCAATTCACCCCTATCCAAAGCATTTTTTTTTTTTTAACGCCGATTAAAATTTAAATTACGTCTGGTTGATCTCATATATGAAAATATACAATGTCGGACATACATCATACATATTCTAACATAATTTATATCAATCACAGCGAGAATGGTATATAGCAATTGGAAGCAAGATCATAAGAACAGTACCAACACTCCACGTGTATCTACGCCCATCCATAAGAACAGTACCAACACTCCACATGCATGTATCTGCATCCCATCTTTTTTTATTTTATTTAAATACTTGAGCAAATATACGATTTGCATTATGTATACGGATTTCATTTCTGAAAAAGGCCGATAATATTCATCTCTCCAAATAACTATGGTATATGTGTATAAACATGCATATTATTTATTGGTAATGATACATTTATAACTATTTTCACAGACATATATGGCGACCAGTTAGCTCAACATAACCCACTAACGTCGACCTCATCATAACTCTGATTATTAATATGTTGTGTTCAAATATATGTTATGGGCATGAACGACATATCAAGGGGCATGCCGTTCTTATATATGCCGTGGTTACAAGATATGCATATCTTACCAGGTCGCGCAATTTTTTTTACATCGCATTAAATCCAACTTGGAGTGACCTCATATATATATATATGTATACATATCTACCTACATTGGGCGACCATCGGTCATCCTATAATGCGTAAATATATACAAAAAAAAGAAGAAGATATTGTCTAGTAATTCAATTACCAAATAAGCACAGGGGATACATGTCATTTTGTTAAGTAATTTATCCCAGTTTTTTAAATTATTACCATGCATGCGCAGTCAGCATCGTATGCCGCGGTATGCATAGTATATAAACCGACTGATATATAGGCCTAGGCCTATATACCGTGATATGTGTTCTTATATTTCATTGTTGACAGTTCTCCATGCATGAATAACGAAATTTCGCGTGTTGAAACCGTTCTCATGTAAACAGATCTGTTACAGTGAATTGTCAACACATATATCACTAATCCTGTAATAAGTTCAAATATTTTACTCTGAATATATGATTTTCAAAATAATTGTCAATGCTTTGACTTGTTCAATGCAATATTTACCGTCAATTTATGTTTAAATTTTGGTACTTGATTGGACTAATTGGAATTTTATCGGTAATTCCACTGTAACAGTAATGTTTACATAACAATGACTTTGACACTGATGCGAAGTCCAATTACTGGAGAGTTATTAATAATGAAAATATGAACATCTATTTTTACATGCACTTATTGATGATATTATATCGTTGTTTTGCAGACTTTTATGTAATTTCGCGAAAACCTTGATTAGAAGGGTATATATTGGGTTACAAAACGGTAAATATCTACGTATACATATCATATAACCACATATACCATTTGATACATGATTTTAAGAAATCTTACTGAATCTTACGGAAATATGTTTAATCAGTCTTGAATTCGTGCATCAGGCTGCATGTGCGATCTCAAAGTGCGCGAATTTAAAACTGGGCGAAATGATGTTATACTGCGCGAATTTAAATTCGAGTATTAATTTATTAAAGGTACCTTATTTAGAGCCGTTATCGGTGATCTGACAAGACAGGCGTCACACGCAACGCGTATAACATGCATGGTGTTACAAGAAAACCAAAGTCAGAAATGGTAACGCGCTCAAGATCATATATTATATACCCATGATTGTAATTATATAATCTTTTTCATTTGTGTTATTTGTAATTGGCATAGCTTATCACAAACCAAAAATCAACATTATTGACATAATTTAAACGCCAATAAACGAAATTGAAATTATCAACTACACATTTTACCGGGCACGGCTTCGGGGTCGCACTACAACTTTTAATGTGTCCCAATAATTAAAAATATATAAATAGAACCCCCATGCGCTATGGCAGCGCCCAGGCGAATCAAGAATTTGTACATCTCATATATATTTTTGAAGACCTCTGTCTGTTTGTCTGTATGTTTGTCTGTCTGTATGTTTGTCATTTATACAAATCTACGATTCTCGACCGATCGGGACCAAACTTGGTACGTGTGTGTAGTTTGACCAGGCGGTGGACGTTGTCGTATTGGCGAGCCCGTGCGGCGCCCGCTTCGCGCATGCGCAGACGAGATCTCGGAAACGGGTGGAGCTATCGACTTGAAATTTGGTATGTGAATGTACCTTGCCCCGGATACAAATTTTATCGGGTCGCCGAGACCGTGCGACGCCAGCTTCGCGCATGCGCAGACGAGATCTCGGAAACGGGTGGAGCTATCGACTTGAAATTTGGTATGTGATTGTATCTTGCCCCGGATACGAATTTTATCGGGTCGCCGAGCCCGTGCGACGCAAGCTTCGCGCATGCGCAGGCCATATCTCGGAAACGGGTGGAGCTATCGACTTAAAATTTGGCTTTGCGCATGCGCAGACCAGATCTCGGAAACGGGTAGAGCTATCGACTTGAAATTTTGTTTTTGAATAGCCCGGACAACGTCGGGCTCATCGGCTAGTCTCATATATATTTTGATGACCTCTGTTTGTTTGTGTGTCTGTATGTTTGTCTGTCATTAATACAAATCTACGATTCTCGACCGATCGGGACGAAACTTGGTACGTGCGTGTAGTTTGACCAGGCGGTGGACGTTGTCGTATTGGCGAGCCCGTGCGGCGCCCGCTTCGCGCATGCGCAGACGAGATCTCGGAAACGGGTGGAGCTATCGACTTGAAATTTGCTATGTGAATGTATCTTGACCCGGATACGAATTTTATCGGGTCGCCGAGCCCGTGCGACGCCAGCTTGGCGCATGCGCAGACGAGATCTCGCAAACGGGTGGAGCTATCGACTTGAAATTTGCTATGTGAATGTATCTTGCCCCGAATACGAATTTTATCGGGTAGCCGAGCCCGTGCGACGCCAGCTTCGCGCATGCGCAGACGAGATCTCGGAAACGGGTGGAGCTATCGACTTGAAATTTGGTATGTGAATGTATCTTGCCCCGGATACGAATATTATCTGGTCGCCGAGTCCGTGCGACGTCAGCTTCGCGCATGCACAGACGAGATCTCGGAAACGGGTGGAGCTATCGACTTGAAATTTGGTTTTTGAATAGCCCGGACAACGTCGGGCTCATCGGCTAGTCTCATATATATTTTGAAGACCTCTGTTTGTTTGTCTGTCATTTATACAAATCTACGATTCTCGACCGATCGGGACGAAACTTGGTACGTGTATGTAGTTTGACCAGGCGGTGGACGTTGTCGTATTGGCGAGCCCGTGCGGCGCCCGCTTCGCGCATGCGCAGACGATATATCGGAAACGGGTGGAGCTATCGACTTGAAATTTGCTATGTGAATGTATCTTGCCCCGGATACGAATTTTATCGGGTCGCCGAGCCCGTGCGACGCCAGATTCGCGCATGCGCAGACCAGATCTCGGAAACGGGTGGAGCTATCGACTTGAAATTTGGTATGTGAATGTATCTTGCCCCGGATACGAATTTTATCGGGTCGCCGAGCCCGTGCGACGCCAGCTTCGCGCATGCGCAGACCAGATCTCGGAAACGGGTAGAGCTATCGACTTGAAATTTGGTTTTTGAATAGCCCGGACAACGTCGGGCTCATCGGCTAGTCTATTATATATTTTGGAAGATCTGTGTGTCTGTGTGTCTGTCTGTGTGTTCGCGATGGACTCGAAAACTACCGAACCTATTTGGATGAAACTTGGTATGTGGGGGTACTTTCGACGGGTACTTTTGTTGGGTACTTTTGTCCGGGCAGTGTTTTGGACGCGTCAAATCGTGACCCCCACCTGACCTTGACCTCCAAAATGGACAATTCAAGGTAAAATCGCGCAATTCGCCGAAAAGCAGAGGGGAAACAGCCCGGACGAAGTCGGGTCCACCTGCTAGTCTACTATATATTTTGAGAACTCCGTATATAAATATATAAATATATGTGTCCTTTATAGACTCGAACACGGCTCGAGCTCAAACTTCCTATATAAGGGTAAAAACCACGGGAATGGTCAACGTCGCATTTTGGACAAGCTCTGAACACTCGTTCTCCGCTCCCAATCATCAAAATCACCGCAAACGGCACTGCGGGGTTTAATCGCGTTGATAGTTAAAGAGCGTTCATATCCGCAGTGTAGTTGATAAAGAGCGTATGTGCGTAATGTGATTCTTACGACTGGGTCTGGGCGTGCGCGTTAGTATACAGACATGAGCGTGTTGTGTGATTATTACGTACTTAGGGCTTCCTAGGAACGCGGATCGGGTCAGTTTTTCCGCCCTAGGTGATCTTCACCTTGAAACGGGTACCCACAATATCTTCACCTTGAAACGGGTAATCACAAATGATATATATGTGTGTGTCCTTTATAGACTCGAACTGATTGAGCTCAAACTTGCTACCTACGGGAAGTGTCGTGGACGGGTTAAATTGTGACCCCGACCTGACATTGACCTTGAAAATGATCAATTCAAGGTCAAATCGGGTAAAAAAACAAATTTATTTAAAAAAATGGAAATTAAAAAAAATAATTAAAAAATTAAAAAATTGTCATGTTTCTGACGAACGCCGCCAGTGGCGGGCTAACATGCTAGTCTATTATATATTTTTGGGAAATCTGTGTGTGTGTGTGTCTGTCTGTTTGTCTGTCTGTGTGTTCGCGATGGACTCGAAAACGGCCGAGCCGATTTCGATGAAACTTGGTATGTGGGTGTACTTTCGGCCGGGGAGTGGCATGGGCCTATTAATTTGCCCGTGCGACGTGACCTTGTCCTTGAAATAGGGTCATTTCAAGGTCAAACGCCCGAGTATCACGGGATTTCGATGAAAATTAGTGTCTACGGATACTTTCGTATGGGGAGTGTCGTAAGCCTATTCATTTGCCCGTGCGACATGACCTTCACATTGAAATCGGGTCAATACAAGGTCAAATCGCGAATTTTTATGGGATTTCGACGAAATTTGATACGTAGATTTACTTTTGTCCACTGAGTGTTTTGGACGGGTCAAATCGTGACCCCGACCTGACCTTGACCTTCAAAATGATCAATTCAAGGTCAAATCGGGTAAAACCGGATGGATTTCGACGGGAACTTTTGTCGGGTACTTTTGTCCGGGCAGCGTTTTGGACGGGTAAAATCGTGACTCCATCTGACCTTGACCTTCAAAATGGACAATTAAAGGTCAAATCGCGCAATTCGCCGCAAAGCAGAGGGGAAACAGCCCGGACGAAGTCGGGTCCACATGCTAGTTAGTATATATATATATATATATATATAAGTATATATATATATATATATATATATATATATATATATATATATATACACACACACACACACACGCGGCGCGCGTAATAAATGCACACTTGAAGGGGACTCTGTTTGACACGCGCACGACCAGAGTACAGTCGTTTGAGTGTTTTATTCGTATACGAGTGGTATGCGCATATAAGAAGGGATTAAGTTTTAAAGTCCTATATATGCTTGTTAAACAACTATACATGTTTATAAGCTATAGATGTTCTATATACGTTACACGGAATATAAGACTTATTCTCGTTCTCTGGATAGTTTATAAATTACGGTCATGAAACACAAAACGGGTGCGTAGAATATAGCTGGTATAAAACGGTCGTTTCTATAACGATCAGTCGTTTATATAACGATAAGTAATTCCAGGTAACCAATTGGTGAGTAATCTCGCTGACTCTGGTTCATGCCATATTTAGGAATCTAGTCGTCATAGCTTCCAAAACCAAATACCGTGCGGGCAATGCATGGGATTATTGGAAAATGCAGCATGACATTGGATTATGTCAACACCGAAGTCAGCCATGCATGTGTTGCGGTGTTGCATGAGTGCTGGGTCTAAGACATTTTTCATGTGAGCCTATATATACCACAGACAAAGACGTACACAAATAAAATTATTCAGATTAGTATATTATTAGCCAATACAATGACTGTCCGGATTTGACCAGTAACCATATATATTTTAGTGTGTTTTGATGTGTTTAGTATGTCCCCCAAAGAATACCTTATCTTTACCTTTACCTGTATCTTCTATGTACATTCCTCCTGTAACAGGAGAACCGTCCTTGTGCATGGGCGGACGTAACCACGTCTTCTCGAGCACATATAGGTGTAATATACATGGGTATATATAGTCAGCAGTCTGCTATAAGTAAAATTGTCTATATGGGTAGTGCCTAGTCTATATCAGTTGTGGCTGCCTGTCTGTGTCTTCTTCTTGGACAACATACGGAGACGAGCGTAGTGTAGTTTGTAACACAACCCCTATGGTGATTGATTCATTTTTCAGCATGCAGTACTTTGGGATATCGAATGCTGAGCAATCAAGTATCAGTTTTAAATGTCCACCAAGTGATAGAGATTCATTCCAAGACTCCCCCTTGTCAACCCACAATGCAACAAAATTCAAACTAAGAGATATAGTTATTCCCCTTCAATTGAGTATAGTAGATTTTATAGTACAGTCCGGGTCAAAATTAAATGCAGGACATACCTTGGTGCCTCGACAAAAAACAACGTTGATGATGTCATTGTCACAAGGCTCTGGTCACATTCGTAGCTAGCTTTTTAAATGGATCACAAATGTAGGCAGCTTTTTTCACCGGCGATCACATTCGTAGCCAGCTTTTCTAATTCCATGCTTAATATGGTGCAAAATGTGACGGCATCACGTTCGTGACTAAAATGTCGACGTCATGCTCCAAAACTGATTTCGTTTATCAACTTATATTGGAATATAATTCGAGCATTCCAACGAAATTTATCGGAAACCTCAGGTTATTAGATGAACTAATTTCAAAAGAAAAATACAAGTTGTTGTTCTTCCATCAACTCAGAAAAATGAGATTGTAACCTGCTCGTGTCCATTGAGGCTCGCCTGAATATGAAAAGCTGGCTACAATGTGATCGCCATAGAAAAGCTGGCTACATTGGTGATCGATTTAAAAAGCTGGCTACGAATGTGATCGATGCCTTGTGACAATTAATGACCCCATCAGCTTTAATATGTGAATCAAACTTACTTCGCGTTAATGGTAGTAAGTCCTTATTATAGTACCATTAAAGGCCCACTTAATTTTCGAATCACCAGATCACATTATATACAACATATTCCATGGTATATACCATTTGAAAGAGGAAGCTCCAAAACATTGTAATATTAACTTATCCGGTCGAATAAGGGGCACACAGCGGAGCGCGTTGCATACCCATGTGAACTGAGCTGTGTGGCCATGCAATCATCCGGTCACACCCCATGAGCCAGAGAAAATCCATAGATTTGACCACCTGTGCTTGCTGAAGTCAGACAATCGAGGTTGACCCAGAATTAGTCTACATATTTAATATGAGAAACATTCATTTCACGTCCTCTACATATTTAATAAGAGAAACATTCATTTCACGTCCTCTACATATTTAATAAGAGAAACACTCATTTCACATCCTCTACATATTTAATATGGGAGAAACACTCATTTCACGTCCTCTACATATTTAATATGAGAGAAACATTCATTTCATATCCTCTATATATTTAATATGAGAGAAACACTCATTTCATATCCTCTACATATTTAATATAAGAAACACTCATTTCACGTCCTCTACATATTTAATATAAGAAACACTCATTTCACGTCCTCTACATATTTAATATGAGAAACATTCATTCACTCCTCTTGAAATTTCAGACTCCAAACAAAACATTGGCACATTGTAAAGCACGTGGTTCCTAGATTTTTTTTTTTGGTGTGAGGTAAAAAATGTCAATTTTTTTTCATGCAATTCTGACTCTAGACGCCACATCCGTCCAATCTCGCTACTCTCATCAGAGAGTAGCGAGATTGGACGGATGTGGCGTCTAAGGCCGTCCTTGATGAGAGTAGCGAGATTGGACGGATGTGGCGTCTATTCTGACTCTCGATTATAAATCCCAAATTTAAAGGTACATTCCATGCTCGACGATATGATTTTGTTCATGCAGAAACTTTGCGCAGATGCCAATCCTGGTGACCATGTACTCATTTATCACAATTCGTGGATAGTCAGGGCTACAGGCCACTATATGTTAACACTGAGGCCTATGGGAAATAATAACTTGTGCTGTAACCTGTATTATCATAACTTCGTTCCGTTATTAAAGTATTCCGCAATTTAAAACTTTATGCTATAGGGAAATGGTAAATGATTGTCGAATAGGTATCTGTATTCAATCTGTTGACGTGTTTCGATTTTCGTCTGTAAAAATGTCCATAACGGCAAGCAATATATATACATGTTGTTCAACTTTAGAGAAGAGAAACAAAGCATTCCATTAAAGTTTAGAAGTACGGCCTAAATATGATGCAAGTTACTGACTTTCAGAGTAAGTCTAAATAACTTAATAAGTAAATATAAGCGATTTATCCGGTGCCGAACATTCAACACTGAGTGACTGGGTCTGGGAAATGTGAAAATTCATTATTCTGTATCTGTATACGCATAAAAAACAAGCTAATTATATTTTTCTTTGATGTTGTAACTTGTATTCTTTGATCACTCTTTCGTTGATTGAAGGTCCGTGGTGCTGTAATCTGGTAATAATTTGCTTGACCCTTGGTACGTTAAACACTAGATCATGCCATGAATCTCTACTCAAAGCTGACGCCCGTAGAGATCATACTCCTTGTGTTCAAAACCCGGGAACTTTTTTTAAGTTTTGACAGGGAACCGTATAAAGTCGAAAAAAATAATGCCGGGAATGTACTTCTTTGTTCATACCTGTTGCTTAATGATTTATTCATCAGTACGTGAAGTTCCCAGCTCGATATTTCATTGTTTAGGTGACTTTTGAGACCTGATTCTGCGATAAATATTTATTTTACTCCCCGTCACGAAAATTCAGGCCGTAAGCGGCCACACGCAGAAGCAAGTTTGCTTGCTCGGTACTTACCCTAGTCACCACTGCCTGCTAGTACTCTAGTGATCCGAATAATAGTAGGGGTCGGAATAATAGTAGGGGGTGGAAAATTTGCCAAATTTTAATAATAATAGGGGTCGGAATAATAGTAGGGGGTGGAAATGTCAATGAAAAAGGAGATCATTGAAGAACACTGATTTAATTATCAAACAAAAACTTATAATAAACACTCCTCGACCCAGCACGGACAACGTCTGGTTCTTGCAGAACCTTTTCAATGTCATTGATTTGAACGGAGAACACTGCGTCAACACTTTTATACGAATTTTCAGTTCCAGCACAAGGCTCGAAAAATCTAACACTCAGGGGATCCTGAGCGGTAACACATGCTATTAATTTTCTTTGGTCGGAATCGGTCCACCAACTACTCAATTGTGTTCTAATTAAAGAAACTTTCAAACGTTAGCCCCAGACGTTGATTAACTTCTTAGTTAATAACGCGTCAATTGAAAAAAAACACAGACATAACGCGTTGTCACCTTTGTTCGCCTCACTGAACGATAAACAATACCCGCAGAGGGGGGTCTGTCTATTGCAATAGGGTCGCACGAATTGCAAAATAGCGACACGTGCGAGGATGGAGTTACTACCCATGGATCAAATCATTGATTATATTGCGATGCCAGACGGTTGCGCGAATTCTTTGAACGTATTCCGTTTCATGCATGCCATTTGATTAAAAACTACGAATAATGCGATCATTCATGGAGTATGGGTGATCAAAATTAAATAATCGTAGGGGCTTGAATAAGAATCGTAGGGGGTGGATTTTTTCTCCAAAATTAACAATCGTACGGGTACGGTTATTCGGATCACTAGAGTACTTGTATTGGTTTTAAAATATACAATTCAATTGATTGAAACACTGCGCATCATTTACATCGGTAGAAAAGTTTGTAAAACATCATTTTCAGACCGAGAAGAATTTTTACATCATTCAATCATACTAATATTACACTTCTGGCTAGATTGTTTCTGTTAGGCCAAAATAAAATAAACATCTGGTTTGGGTTACATGCCAGAATAAAATAGGGTCGGTACTAGGGGTGCCACGATTAATCGTATAATCGATGAACCGTTGATAAAGCCGATAATCGATTACCATTTCCGTCGTCGATTAATCTGCGTTATTTATTTCGGACGTTGGAAAATGCCAGTTATTGTTGAATACCCTGATTGTTTTTCACAGTATAATATACAACCGAGGGGTTAACAACATTTGATCATGTATCAAAGAGATTCCGACAACTTGAGTACTACTAGTATATGTTGCAAACAGCCGGCAGTTCATTTGATGACATGGTTACTCTTCGAGTCATTGTATATTCTTCAAATTGCATGGCACCATGATGGCGGCACTGCAGCTTTGAACTTATGCCGACATCGTTGTATATTTCTACAAGAAAGGCGGCACTACGTCTTTGAAATGGACTGACTGTCAGTGAACTGAATGCCCTCGCCCTTGAATCTCATTGGACCAAAGGGGAGTTGATTGACATTCTCTCGATATCAGGGAACCTACAGCATTTTAATCAGCGATATTCTCGGCGGTGTCATTTGCAGCAAGTATACTTTGTTTGTATAAGTATACTTAGATGTTACTAGTACAGGCTATCGCTTATAGTGTGGTGACTGCTATCTAAATGAAATTAACTATTACCAAATACTTATTTTTTTATGAGTCCTGAAATTTGCGGGCAGGGGCCCACCTTTGTAATTGTTATCCATGCTCTGGAAGTTCGCTGAAACTTATAGTTTCCGTAAAACATTAGATTCCTTTTTTTTAGGAACCACCGTCGGTCCGTCGTGCATTCCTACTTTTATATTGCTTGTATGTTTGGCTGTTAAATTAATCGCTACGTTCCAATGAACTCACAAATATTATAACCATGACATCGCCGAGAACTTTGCTTGTATTGAACACATTGTGCTCATTAGTCATTACCGGTGGTTTATGATGCACTTTATTAACACAAAAATTACATCAGCCGAAGCCTCAAACAAGCAGCGAAAGCAGTTAATCAGCATCCAGTCAATATGGCAATAGGCCATATTACGGAATACTTCTACTGATGTTATTATTATTATGTACGATTAATCGATTATAGTCGATTATTGAAGACCGATTATCGATTATCAAAATAAATAATCGTGGCACCTCTAGTCGGTACTAGTAGGTAGGCTAAACATTTTATTTTTTTAATTTGACATATCCTTCTGGCTTTTCATACCTTCTTCAAGATTATGATACATTAATTTTGAATATCTTTGTATAAACTGTAATAAAACAATGCCTCGACAGAAACAACTCAGTCTGAGACTTTGTAAATTATTTGTCTTTTTTTTAATGAAAATTCAGAACATTTCTTCAAAACCTTGAAAAAATCTTTAGGGTAGGGGTTTCAAATAGGATAGGTAGGGAAACCCAAACCATAAGTATTTTTTTCTTTGGCCTTAGAATGTCGCCTTTAGTTAGCTAACGCCGATTCCGTTCTAAAAAATTCTCTTTCAAATGTTTGTTTTTATTGCGGTTTGGCGAGTTTGATATGATCTTCAGATCTTGTCAGTTTTAAATTAATAAAAGGTAGACCGACCATAATCATGATAATGTCCCCTGACATGGTCACTAACTGAAGGATTGGTTATGATTGGAATAAAAGTCATCATCCGGAAACCTCACATATTGAAAATCAAGAAAAATCGCCAAACTAAAGGGCATAAGTGCAGTAGAAAAAAATCAGGACAGATCTTGTTTTCGATCTCATTCAAGATATTTTGAAAACCAGCTCCTATGCCAAACATTGTATAAATCGGTCAATATCTGTTCAAGTTATTGCGTTAACATGCTGAAAATAAAGAAAATGGCAAGAACTCCACCAAAATGGGTCCAACCAAACTCAGAATCACAGGTTCCAATGATGGTTAATATCTGTGCCAAGTTTTGAAAACTTTTTACTGGAAAATGACAGAATACCGGTTTCGGAAAAAGATGCATCCTAGGTTGTACGATTCTATGTTGAAAAATTGCAATAACTCCACTAAAATGACTCCAACTGAACTCAAATATGCAGGTTCACATGCTGGTTCATATCTGTGCCAAATTAAAAAAATATTGACTGGAAAATGAGGGAATACAGGCTCAGGCAAAAGATGCATCCCAGGATGCGGAGGGAGGATGGTGTGACTTTCTAAGAAAGTTCAGCCCAAAATTAATTTGACAACAAAGGGCCAAGTGACCCATGCTTTGCTTCTAAAGGTACCGGTAGGCACTCGTTGTAGTGTACTGAGATTCATGAAATCTTGTCAGTTCCACTTTAAGTTTTAGATTGTCTGTGTCACATATTATACATTATGTTCATATATTTAGATGAAAAATTTACAGATACATACCAGTAGAAATACTACTTTTATTGTCCCCTGAACAAATTCTTTTGGGGGACTATTAAAAAATAGCCGGAGTCTTGCTGTCCGTCTGTGCAGAAACTTTCTGGATAAGAACTTTATTTTGGGCTATTGGATCGAAACCAAATTTGGTATGTGAGCTCAAAACACATGTCAAGTTCGAATATGGGTTCAGTCCGCCCATTTTTGCCAGAGTTATGGCCCCTTTACGACTTAGAATCTGTCCATTCGGAAAGTTTCCGGATGATAACTTTATCGGTTATCGGATCGAAACCAAATGTGGTATGTGAGTTTATGACCTCAAATTACAGGTCATGTTTGAATATGGGTTTGGTTCTTGTCAACTTAGAATTTGCCGATTATTTTGGTTTCCGAATGATAACTTTACTTTTAGTTATCTGATTGTTTTTTGATTCAACTGAATCTCTTGATATTTTGTACCGGTACATGGTTCAAATTTCAGAAGACAAAGGCCAAGTTATAATTTGGTTACGGTCTGATGAATTTTGACAGAGTTTTAAAAAAGCTATCCTTTATTAAAAAAAAGCCACCTTTTCAGAGGACACACACAGGTCCCCAGAAAAAAAATTGACCCCACCCCTATGATACTTAATCCTATAGGATTAAGTATCATAGGGGGTGGGGTCAAATTTTGTTCTGGGGACCTGTGAGGACACGTGGTCGACAATAGTGTTGAAACGATTAGCGATTTTAAGGAATCGACTAGTCGCCAGAGGTAATCGACTACTAGTCGACTAGTTGGACCCCTTCTAAGAGTTCCCGTTTCTATGCCCATATGACGTATAAAATGGGCCATCCAACTCTTCCGTGTCAGAACGTTCAAACGGAAAGCATGTGAACTATGTAATCTCCGTTTTGCCCGTGAGTCTCCCAATTTGATTTATTAAACCCGGCTCTCCTGCAACCTCCATATAATCTCACGGTTTGGGGAATGCAGGTAATAAAAACATTTTATTTAAACAAAAATTGTCGCCGGTAACCTGGAAATAAATAGGCAAGTCTCGTTTGTAAGTCTCGCTAACGAGATGTCGGGTGTGTTCTATTGTCTCATTGAATTGGCGCCTCATGTGTCGCGGGGTTGGGGGGTATGGGTATAAGAATGATCTAGAATTTATTCAGTTACTGAGTTGGCTTTACCAGCTTGACTTGTCGCGAATTATGTTTCGTATATCATTGAAGCCATTTTGTTGCATCATTACTCTAGTATTACACATGCGACAGTGAGAAGTTATCACTGGTCAATTGCGTCCCATGGAACTAGACAGTGTTCAGTCGGCAGCGACATTTTGAACATGTCTTTGATGATCAACATAAAAGAAACTGCGCCTACACGTGCATACATTGGGTTCAGTTCAGGTCATGGAGTTCACCGCCCTTGCAAGACTGGCAGTGGCATTGTTAAAGGAACAATGCAATAAGGCTATAAGAAGTTAATATGTGTTAACTGTTACAGATTACATGATAATACGGCCGTGCAATGGCACTGCTGTCGTGATAGCACATAGGTACTGCTTTTTCCCGACTAGTCGACTAGCAGATTTCGGGATCGACTAATTTAATAATGGCATCGATTTCGACTGGTCGATTAATCGTTTCAACACTAGTTGACAACATTTTATCAATAAGGTACTGCAGCAACATATTTACTATCAATATTAATAATGTAGATTTGAGGATTGTCTGATATTGGAGGTAGGATAGCTTAATGTGTTGTTTACAAATTATTCTTTTCATTTCAGAGATTGGAGTAGGTCTTGCAGGATTTGGTGTTGCTTTTCTGTTTCTTGGAGTTTTGTTTTTCTTCGACAAAGGGTTGCTTGCTATAGGAAATGTGAGTATTTGAATGCTATGATTGTTTAATACGTCCTTGTGTCATTTCTGACTTACTGTGTAAAGTATATTATGAGGCCAATTCATGTGACTCAATTCACCCACATAATATGTCTGGCAGACTTCAGTATAATGATTGTTTCATTGTCTTCCAACTCGTCTTTTTATATGCCCATTTGAAAAAGGCCATATTATGTGATTGGTCTAGATGATAACTTTAGTTTGGGTTATTTTATTAAAGAACTAAATTTGGTATGTCAGTTTTCCAGACCAAATTACAGGTCAAGATCGAATTTTGGTTTGGCCCGATGATTTTTGCTGGAGTTACCAGCTGGAGTTTTTTACCTTTTTCAACTTGGAAAACTAATTTTACTTCATTATTATGGTTTCCACATGATAACTTGAGTTTGGTTTAATTGATCACAACCAAACTTAGTATGTGGCTCAGTCATACTAACAGAAATGCAGGTCAAGTCCGAATTTGGGTGCGGCCCAATGATTTTTTCTGGAGTTATGCGCCTTTTTTAACTTGGAAAATTTTTACTTCAATATTTTGATTTCCGGATGATAACTTGAGTTTGGATTATTTCATCACAACAAAACTTGCTATGTAGCTCAGTCATACCAGAATATAGGGCAAGTTCGAATTTCGGTTTTGCCCGGTGTTGTTTGCCAGACTTATGCACCTTTTTTAACTTGCAAAATTCAATTTTTACGTCAACATTTTGGTTACCGGATGATAACTTGAGTTTGGATTATTTAATCCCAACTAAACTTGGTATGTGGCTTAGTCATACCAAACTACAGGTCAAGTTCGAATTTGGGTTCGGTCCGATGATTTTTGGCAGAGTTATGGACCTTTTCCGACTTGGGAAAATTAATTTTACGTCATTATTTTGGTTTCCGGATGATAACTTGTGTTTGGATTATTTGATCACAACTAAACTTGGTATGTGGCTCAGTCAAACTAATATACAGGCCAAGTTCGAATTTGGATTTTATTGCCGAAGTTAAGCACCTTTTTCAACTTGGAAAATTAAATTTTTATATGCCTGTTTCCAGATGATAATTTTAGTTGGTTATTTTATCAGAACCAAATTTGGTATTTGAGTTTTCGAGACCAAAATACAGATCAAGTTTGATTATTGGTTTTGTGTAGGGGTGTAACGATACATCGATATATTGATGCGACCGCGATACAGCACTGACGATACAGTGTAATTTTATTACCTTCTCTGTGTTACAGATTCTCTGTTTAGCTACCGTAGCTGGACTATCATTTAAATATATAATTTTAAAATCTTCTCCTTGTTACAGATTCTGTTCTTAGCTGGGCTATCATTTAAATATCTAATATTTAAATCTTCTCTGTTTTACAGATTTTGTTCTTAGCTGGGCTATCATTTAAATATCTAATATTAAAATCTTCTCTGTGTTACAGATTCTGTTCTTAGCTGGGCTATCGTTTGTTATTGGGGCGGAACGGACTGTTAGATTCTTTTTCCAAAGTCATAAAACGAAAGCATCAGGGTTCTTCTTTGGTGGAATCATAGTGGTTCTGTTGGGATGGCCTGTTGTGGGCATGTGTCTAGAGATGTACGGATTCTTTTTATTATTCAGGTAAGCCAGGTGCAAGCATATTCATTTGTCTATGGAATACTTCGCTAACTTTATCCTGAAGACTATGCAAAGGGGCACGGCAAATAATAAAAATTTAAAAAGCAGAAAAATAATATGTGTTTTTTTTTCTTATTATGTATGATACTATGTATGTAAACTGTTTTTGTCTTCCGAAAAAAAATAATTAAAATAGCCGGTGTCCGTCCGTCCGTCCGGAAATGGTTTCCGGATGATAACTTTAGTTACAGTTATTAGATCCAAAGCAAATTTCATAGGTGAGTTTATCAGACCAAAATACAGGTCAAGTTCTAATATGGGTTTGCTCCGCCCATTTTTGCGAGAGTTATGGCCCTTTTTTTACTTAGAATCTTGTAATTTTCTGGTTTCCGGATGATAACTTCAGTTTGTGTGATCATATCTGAACCAAATTTGGTATGTGAATTTATCAGCCCTATGTACAGGTCAAGTTCGAATATGGGTATGCTCCGCCCATTTTTGCGAGATTTGTGGCCCTTTTTCAACTTTTTTTACTTAGAAAATTTCTCACTTTTTCGGTTTCCGAATGATATCTCAAGTTTGGATCCTTTAATTGCATATACCGTTTTTATGTGGATCAGACATATCAAGATACAGGTCAAGTTCGAATTTGAGTTTGATCTGATGATTTTTCTCAGAGTTATGGGCTTTTCGACTTAGAAAATTCAATTTTTCTTGTAATTTTCTTCATTTTGTGCCAATTTGAGGTTATATTTTGACTTTAAGAGTTTTTTAAAGATTTTGTTTTTTGTATGCATGTCAGTAATGAGACAATGCACAAGTGTCTTATCCATATTTTTGAATTAAAATCAGTGTTTAGATGATTTACAACTCACAATGCTATCATAGTAAATTGTGGGTCGATTAAAATATAATTTGGTGTGATTTGAATGTTATTTTTGATGGCGCCAATAATTTGATCTTCGCCTTCCACAGCGCAATGGAACATTTTCATTGGACGATCCGGTAGTTCCGAGTGAACATATGGTTCTGTAACATTTTTGATGTTAATTTACATAACAAAGCGTACAAATGTGACAATATAAACATGTAATGCGATTATAATATTTATGATTGGTACAAGAACAAAATATGTCTGTTTAATATATAATATTTTTTCTGTTTATGGTGGTTTTAGAGGATGTGACTTCCTGTATTTTAACAGCGTTACCCAACAGAACGGCCCTGTGCCAATGCATTCTCTTATATATGCGAGTCGACCATAGGTCGCCTCGCATATATAAGAGAATGCATTGGCTTAACACATTAAAAATTATAAAATTGTTAAAGAATGTAAGAAAAAATGGTAAAAAGTGTTAAAAAAAGATTTTTTTTAGGCCAATGCGTTCTCTTATATATGCGAGGCGACCTATGGTCGACTCGCATATATAAGAGAATGCATTGGCACAGGGCATAACTGTAACTATCACAATGTGGTCAAGGAGCCGGTTCCAATGATATCCATATTTGTATGGTGTTATTGAGACAGACCGAAGATATTTTAGGCTGTTGAAGCTTTATTTGGCCGGTTTTGGCCGGTTTGTTGGGTAAAGGGTTAACAGCGTTACCCACCACAAAGGCCACCCGTATCTTTAAATATGTATATCCTGTTGCAAGAGTTCAGAATATGCTTAAATGACTCCCACACGGGCAGTACTATAGTTGAGTGTCTCCCGTTGTCTCGGCAAGCAGTAATTTTAACAGAGTACAACATCAATTTATAGATATCAAATATTTATAGAGGTCGTTTATGTTTTTTACTTTTTTTCGGCTGCTGAACTTGATCAAAATTTAACTTGTGTGTACACATGCTATCTATTAAACCTACACCTTGCATTTATTTGAGGCAACAAGAACAGGTGCTCGTATTGTTTATTGATGGACAAAGCCAACAAATTATTTAAATCATAGAACATCGAAAAAATTACCAAGTCTGCAAGTTAATCTTGGTACTACTGGGTACTGTTTTTAATTACATTTGAGACTACCTGGCTGGTCTGCGTGTCTAGACAGTGTAATCGGATATGTACTCCATTGTCTGTACAAAAATATCTTGGGCCATTATTGGGCCATTAGCAATAGTTTTTGGGCTATTTCATATTTTTTTGGGCAAATGGCCCCTGGCAGCATGAACACTGTCTGCAAGAGGAATGTACTGCCCGCACCCTGTCTCAGGTGGTATTGGTCCTACCTTGTCCTTAGTGATGAGCCGATTGTCAAATAGAGCCTTGCGCCGATTGCCAGTTATTTGAGATCCAAATCGGCCGATTCAGATGCCGATTCCGATTATTGTAATAATTATACCAAAATATGTTATATGTGATATATACTACTTCGATTTGGAAGCAACAACATCAGTAATATACCAGTATACATAAGTATACGTTTGGGTAAGTATAAAGGTAGGTATGGGTGGATCTGTGAACGAATTCCTGCGTCCTGACAACCAATACACATGCTATATTTAATATGCTCAATTTACCGTAGATTTCTGTCTATAAGTCGCTACTTGTTGACCCAGTATTTCCCCTCAAAATGTGCATGCACCTTTTACAACTGTAAGTCAATAGGGGTCTGAATTATGGCTACAATCACAGACACAGGTGAGTTTTGGCATTTGCCGCGATGACAACTCAGAAGAGTGCATGACCGTTCACATCAAAACAGGAACGAAATGTTTAATTACAAATAAAAACAATTAAACTATTAATAATTGTTACCAGTGTATGTATGTATCCCTATCCAATTAATAAAATACAAGAATTCAACATGAGACCTCCATCTGAGGAAGGGATTTTGATGTTATACCACATTATCCTGAACTCAACTGTAGAGACAATACCATGGAAACCATGCATAACATGCGAGGGCATGATGCAACACTTGTTTACTGTCTGCAGGTTTTGTTTTTATAGATAAGAGGTCATTGAGGTCACTGGCTGACCTGATTATCAGTTTGAATACTGGTGATTAGCGGTCACTACGTTGAATAGTAGTTGTTAATTGGTGAACAATGGAGATGTTGTAAACACACTACACTATATAATGGGTCTCGTTGGGCTATTTTACATAATTATTTCAATTCATTCGATATATATAATAACTGAAGCGTAGTGAATGCAGTCAACTGCGTAATTATGTGTCAATGTGACGTGTACTTTCGGGGTTTGGGGGGGGGGGGGGGGACTGTATATTATCAAATTTGTGTTTGGTTACACTTTCCCCATGTTTACTGGTCATTTATTCAACAAAACATCGTTATATTTAACACAGTTTATTGAAGAAAAACAAGCACCTGATTATTATCGGAACTGCCGATGTTGAAACCCGAGTACCGATTGTCATCCGATGGGCCACAATCGGCCGATTCCGATTGTCGTTTCCGATCATCGGCTCATCACTACTTGTCCTACCTTAACTTGTACCATGCGTCACCAGACATCTACATAAGCCATTCTCAACAATCTGGCCAATTCCACTTTACTTGCAAATAACCTCTTTCATAAATGGAAACCATATTCATGCAATGCTGTAATACACAGCCGTTTTAATAAGATGATGACCTTGCCTCGTTGACACATAGATGTGAATGGAGCAAACATGATCATGCATTACTGGTACATGTAAATAGCAATAATTAGTTCAAGTTTAACAAACGAGTCTCCCAGTCAACAAACATATTTCCCGGTGGTATGCACATGATCCATCCCTTGGTTGAAATAGTCTGGCAAATATGGTGTATATTTATGGAAGAGGTTATTTCCATGTGAAAATAGAAATAGCCGAGCTTAATACAATGTACATGTACTACCAACCACAATAGGATTCGTCCTGATAATTATTACACCAATTGTTTTATTAACCTATTGATATATTTCGGTCGTTTACGTTATTTCACCCATGTTCACTGGAGTGACCTCGATAGCTTGTTAGAGCAAGTCTTCTCGGTCCACAACAGCTTGGGATATCAGTTGGGTTGCTGTTTTGGACCGAGTCCGGTTCCATTACTCTTCTATAACAGACATTATGCCCAGAATCAACGGGCGGGAGTTATCTTGCGTGTATGTCTTTGGATTTATAGGTCAAATGGACACTTTGCGTATATTAACATAGAGGGTAGCCTTCCCCAAGCATGATGGTATCAAACATGCGTATATCAGAGGTCCGTTGAATGTCAAATCAAGGAGATTTATAAGTAATCAAAGTGTCATTTTGAAGACAATTTAGATGCGGACATGTCAGATGATTAATAACATTCAGGATTTCACATGAATGTCCAGACTCCACGTGTAAATGTAGTACGTCTTTTCAATGAAAGTCTGTTATAGCAGAGTAACAGGATGGGACTCAGTCCAAAACAGCATCAACCCAACCGACCAGCCTGCAAATAGTGTGTCTGTCATTTGCAGAATGAGGTTCACAGAGGGTGAATTTAGTGACGCTATCCCACATGGTGGCTAGCATCACCAAATTCACCATCTGGGAACCTCATTCTGCATAGGCCTCAACTGATATGGGAGACCTAGGATCAGATTGAAGTTCTCCAGTTGAAGTTGGTGATGTTCACCCATCAGTCACCTCGATTTTGCATTTTATCTTCTGCAAATTAGGAGATATAGAAACTTACCAGAAGGGAAAAGGAAAAAATTACTAAAAACAATATTAATTTCAGACTATAGATAATTTCCAGAAAATGAGGCCTAAGCAGAATGAGGTACTCAGAGGGTGAATTTGGTGATGGTGGGGACCTCATTCTGCAAATGACAGACATGCTATTTGCTTTGCTGTTGTGGACCAAGAAGGTTGGGTCTTATATATTACAGGACATAAATAACATCCTGATAATTTATATCCTGATAGTTTAATCATGGATCACAAGCCTGCAAATAGTGTGACTGTCATTTTCAGAATGAGGTCCCCAGAGAGTGAATTTAGTTATGCTATCCCACACAGTAGGCTAGCATCACCAAACTCACCCTCTGGGGACCTCTTAGGCTTCATCTTCTGGGAAGTATATATACTAGTACTAGTAGTCTCAAATTAACTTTGTTTTAGTTAATAGTTTCCATATCCTCTAATTTTCCAAAGATAAAATGCATAATTGAGGAGACTATTAACCCTTTACCCAACAGAAGGGACCTGTGCCAATGCATTCTCTTATATATGCGAGTCGACCATAGGTCGCCTCGCATATATAAGAGAATGCATTGGCTTAACACATTAAAAATTATAAAATTGTTAAAGAATGTAAGAAAAAATGGTAAAAAGTGTTAAAAAAAGATTTTTTTAGGCCAATGTATTCTCTTATATATGCGAGGCGACCTATGGTCGACTCGCATATATAAGAGAATGCATTGGCACAGGGCATAACTGTAACTATCACAATGTGGTCAAGGAGCCGGTTCCAATGATATCCATATTTGTATGGTTCTATTGAGACAGACCGAAGATATTTTAGGCTGTTGAAGCTTTATTTGGCCGGTTTTGGCCGTTTTATTGGGTAAAGGGTTAATAGGTGAACACCACCACCTTCAACTGGGGAACTTAATTCTGATCCTAGGTCGGCCATAGCAGTTGATACCTAAGCAGAATGAGTTTCCCAGGGGGTGAATTTGGTGATGCCAGCCCGCCATACGGGATAGTGCCACAACTGTAAATTCACCCTCTGTGGATCTCATTCTGCAAATGACAAACACACTATTAGCAGACTTGGATCTATTTTGCACTATATCTTTTGAATTGTTAATAGGGATTATTGGGCAGCTTTTCGTCATATGGTGCGTGTTTGGGTAGTTGGGAGGAAAAAGCCAGGTTGATTATTTTTATTTACTACATGCTACCCTGCCTCCAACACCAGTTAACCTCTTCGCTGCTAAATGACGTTATGACGTCGTGTGCTGGGCTGTTGACGTTATTGCCATTTTCCAATGGGAAAATATAACGGGAATACAAAAAGAACCATAAAACTGACTCAGTTGAAAGGCTATTATCGTTCACAATTGTGGAACATCATACACTGTTTGAAAATTTGAGATACAGTTATTCCGATGCACCAATCTCTGAGTTCCAGTTATGTATAATGGCCTACTGCTAGTGTGTTGAAGTAGGTCCGTAGTACCTACGGACCATATAGCACACGGCGTGCACTTTTATGTCCGTAATAGTTACGGACGTCATAGCAGCGAAGAGGTTAATACCCCATGTATTTTATTATTGTTATGGTACAGCACCAAGCCTGAGTTTAGTGTGCGAATGAGGTCTGCTATGGGAGACATAGACTCAGATTAGAGTTCCCAATTGGTGCATTTTGTGATGTACACCCATTGGGAACCTCGATTATGCAATGTAGTCTAGGCTGTGCTGGGGGGGTGATCGTCGCACATCGGGGGAATTTATGCGACCATCATTTTCTTATGGGAAAATTACTCTAGTTTTCGAATTCAGAGGGCGCCGAGCCGAGATAGGTGACAAAATATAACTTTTCACTATGTTTCATAGGGTACCCTACCTAAAAAATGACATATTTTCAAAGGTTAACAGGCATTAGCCAACTGGTTAACAGGGCAGCAACATCGGAAAGATTGTAAACATATTTGCCAAATAAGGAACGAATATAGACACTTAATCAGATTCAACATCGTTTTCCTGCTTTCGTTCTGATTTCGTGACGTCATGGTAAAATATGTAGCGTGACGCGTCAAAAATTCATGGCGATTCAGACAAAGTGTTGTGCGTCAACTCTGTGCAAAGATAGCATATCTGTCGAATTCTTCCAAGTTATATATTTTTGGAAATGGAAAGGTACCCCATATATAATGATGTTCATACTTACATTATGTCTTTCCAAGTATTGACATAATAGACAAAAACTTAACCCTCCCCCCAATTTCACAAATAACCACATATATGTGCCCATGCAGTTTGTGTCCACCAAATAAATTGACAATGCACAGTTTACCCTTTCATGTTGTGTAGAATCGTACGGCGACACTGATAATGTAAAACATCGTTCAAATCCTAGATTAGGAAGGTAATAAAATCCAAGATGGCGTCCAAGATGGCCGCCAATTTTTATATTGACACTCTATTCACCAGATGTATGGTAACCGGACTAGATCATCGCGAGTGCTTTATGTAATATGGCCTTGTCTTGGATGGAGTCTGTATCTTAATACGTATAAGGCAATTGGCGACGTAAAACCGATGATGAAGACCAAAATGGCCGCCAAAATAAACAGAACTGTTCCGATAAAACGACCAACTTCTGAGTTGCAATAAAATCACATGGTATGACTGTTGTAGCTTTTTTGTTCGTACATATATGTCATTTTGTCCAACATGATCCGTATCTGAAGGAACTAGGGACATTAAGATAGTAACTGTTCATTAATTTCTCGAAATAACGACATCATTTAATGTCAAATTGCCTAAATAGGACCGAATTTCAAACTGACATCCAATCATTTGATGGTATATATGTCAATGTTCTGCTACACGATGCTACAACTGCAAACATCCATAGTACAGCAATAATGGAAGCCACAATGCCGATTAAAACATGCCTATGCAGTGTATGCACTAATAGTTATATATTCAATTATCAATAAATAAAGGAGTTTTTCCATGCTAGTAGCACATTAGACCCGCAATCGTAAACCGTCTGGAGATAACGGACCTACAATAATTGCGGATATTTTGTTTATACGAAAATGTTGGCCAACTGTGTTCACATTACCCCGCTAATGTCGTCAACTGCTTACCATGGTGGTTGGTTTCTACGTTCAAAGAAGCGATGTTCCAATGTAATAACGGACAATAATCACCAGCAATTTAGACCGAACTAAAACTGTTTTCTCTACATTTCCTCGGGATGCCTCACCGCACGCAAATGGGTGTTTACATTAGCAGTTCTAATTCGTATTTGTTTAGTACTTCTCAACTCTGAAGATTTAGATAACAATAAACGGTTACATGTTCATTGCAAATACTCATTTTATGAACTATTCGCAGTTGCAACCGATAGTTTAAATCAATTTCCCACCAACGTACTATAGTCATGGGTGGTTGACGAGTTAATTCACAGGTTTATGCCCTCACTTCCATATCATTTTATTTCACACCTGCAGTTCAGGTTTCACGTCGCTGTCGCAATATATTAATACATCTATTGAGCGTTTTGTTATGATGATCATCCATTTCGAAGAAATAATAAGTTTCTGCCATATTTTATATTGGATAAGGCCTATCCACTCGTAGACAATTTCGTTAGACATTTAACCACCGATAACATGACTTCATCATGCTGGTACTTATCAGCTATGAGTAACATACATCTATCGGATCTACACAGCCGGTGACACGATTAAGTTGATGTTCTGTTCTTATGTGAACCTAATTTAATCATTAGCTGTCAACTCGGGGAACACTATAAAAAAGTTGGTTGGCACATGTGCGCGGGCATTTCTGCCAAGTACGATAAGCCGAGAAGTTGCAATAGTTAATTCACTGACAGTATTGTTGGATTAAATTGACCTGACCAATCATATGATGCAATCCAATTACTCTTCAGCTGGATACGTGATTGTTCCCAACAAGTAATTGTTTATCATAAGTAATTCATAAATGGCACTGAATGGCATGGGTATATATAATAGAAAAATGGACGAATTTTATTAATATTGGGACTAAATTCAAATTATAAGAAATATTTCTTTTTTCGATTTAATAAGGTGGCGAGTTAGAATCGACAATTTTGAAGACAACTTAACTTCAATCGCATAACCTTAGTCGAGACTAGATCCATTTATTAAATGTAACACTTAACTGGTTTTCAAAGGGCAAATATGTTTGCATTATTTGTGTGCAATTTTACACGTACAATACCATAACTCAAAGCATGAAGTATCTCGATCTAAATTCCTACCAGGTGTCCACATAAGAAAGTAGAGAGATTACTAATTTAATATGCTGGAAGCAAAGGGTGTTGCTACTTTCGAAGTTTCATATGTGTGGGATACTATGTGTAAGTTTACTATATGCCTTGCCCCATGTCGCAGAAGAGTCCATATTATTAGCAAATAGGTCCAACAGCCATCACATGTCCGACTGCGATTGTCTATATATGTCATACATTCAATCCAACATTTAAACAAGAACGTGTGTCATTGTCGAATATAGGACCGTCGCCACATGCAACGATGGAACCTGGTTTGATTGTATGGTGCTCACAAGGTAAACTTACTCAAAATATACCGACCCATTACGGCTTCAAATTCCTCAATATTAAGCTAAAATAAGGATTCTGGGACGTTTACTTAGATGAATGCACGCAATAACTACCACACCTATGTACATTATCTGATATTTGTGATAATCGCATGCTTGCATATATGCTTTCGGTCAGATACATATAATTGGTTCACGCATATCGTAAAATGTATCCTGGGGACAATTACCACAATCATGAATATTTGACATATATCAGATGCGTAGGTTGTTCCATTGCAGAAAATTGGCGATCGTGCAAAGGAGCTGCTAATTATTGTTTGTGTTAAAAGTACTCCACGGCTACTATATTTCTTGAGAATGTCCTACCTGTAGCGGTTATACTCTATTTTGATTAAAAACTAATTCCGTGGCTATGGCTGATAACATGTGACCAACGAGTTGCCATCCCGTTGCTTGAAATGGATCAGCATCAGTGAAAGGGACACATTTAGTATGACAAGCATCATCCTAATGCTGAGCAACTGAGTATATGACATTTTGAGCACGTCTTCTAACTGTGTGGCTTTCTAATCCTTGTACTTTTCATCTTTGGTTAATTGCCGAGATTGCTCCATACTGATATATAAATTGGATGATATAGTTTTATCCCATTCGAGTACTGTACGTGATTATCATAGTTTGGTACGTGTGACGGAGAGTCGTGTGATACCTACAGTGTGAGACCAACTTTCATGGATCCAAATTTCATGGGACTTAGCACAATCAATACCACGGCCTCACACTTACCGTTATCATTTAAAGCATTAGTATTTACAAATGAGGGGTCAGTTTTGATAATATTCTACCTGTTCCAACCAAACCTGAAAGTTGGTTCTGTGCAACATTCTTGGGGTAAGTTCCAAGTAACTTGATATTATTTAAAATGACCAATGCCTTGTATGAAGTTAAATACTGAATACATATAATGTGTTTAAATATATTGTGATAGCAACGCGAATTCTGGACATCCGGGAAGATATAAAATAATATGGAAGCGAATGCATATATATAACTCGCCGAAGGCATCAGCCACTACTCAGACATACAAGATCTATAGTACATTAGCAGGACAATAATTATACTATTGGTCGTCAATGTGTATTCAATAAAATAATTAATACACCTGCAACCACGCATATCAAGCGGCATATAATTAAGTACAGATAAGCAAATACTCAAATGAACTGCTTAAGTAAATAAGCATAAATCCACGTCTGATGGGACCATAGCGAGAATATAACGACACAGATACGTATTTTGTCAGATTTGTTTGAGATTTGTTTCGGTTATTTCCATAGAACATCACTCAAATGAACGTGAAAATAAATTACCCCAGTACGCATTGACAACATTGATGAGATATATAAAATAAATTGTCCATTCTTTGCATACCCGCATTTATCAGGATTCTAAATTGGTTGTTATTGCTTGACGGTTTGTGTAAGCGGGTCTAATGAGTCATTACCGTGGACACCTACATTGGTTATTGAGTCAGCAGTTTCATCACCAAGCAGAACGTTGACTTGTATACCACAAAATGGATGTCAGGTTGAAACACTATCCCATTGTGGCAATTTGGCATTGCATGTCGATTTTGAGAAATAAAATGAGCATTTAATTTCTCAATGCCAACAGTTTTATTGGATTCTGATCACATTATCAACAGACATATATGCACGAACGAATAAGCTACAAAACTCATAACATGCAGATGACATAACATTGCAACTCGGAAGCAGGTAATTTTATCGGATTTTTTTTTAGTTTTATGGCGGCCATTTTGGTCTCCATCATTGATTTTACGTAACTAGTTGACTTATACATATTACAATACAGCATCTATGAAATAAAGATCAGTTACAACCGGTGTGCACACTCAGTGTGCACAGTGCACACTCAGTGTGCACAGAGTGCCGATATTAAACTTGGCAGCCATCTTGGACGCCATCTTGGATTTTATTACCTTCATAATCTAGGATTTGAACGGAATCTTAGATTCTCCATGTCCTCGGATGGTTCTGCCCTATATGACACTACAAAATGTGCATTGTCGATATTTAATTGGAAACAATCTGCATGGGTGCATTTAAGTGGATATTTGTGAAATTGGGGTGAGGGTTAAGCTTTTCTCGATTAGTTTACCATTTGGAGATATATAATAAAGATAGGAACATCATTTTGTAGGCAATACCCTTCCATTTGCAAAAATATTTAACTTGGAAAAATTCGACAGATATGCTATATTTGCATGAGTTGATGATCTAGTCCGGTTACCATACATCTGGTGTATAGAGTGTCAATATAAAAATTGGCGGCCATCTTGGACGCCATCTTGGATTTTATATTACCTTCCTAATCTAGGATTTGAACGATGTTTTACATTATCAGTGTCGCCGTACGATTCTACACAATATGAAAAGGTAAACTGTGCATTGTCAATTTATTTGATGTACACAAACTGCATGGACACATATATGTGGTTATTTGTGAAATTGGGGGGAGGGTTAAGTTTTTGTCTATAATGTCAATACTTGGAAAGATATAATGTAAGTATGAACATCATTATATAGGGGGTACCCTTCCATTTCCAAAAATATATAACTTGGAAGAATTCGACAGATATGCTATCTTTGCACAGAGTTGACGCACAACACTTTGTCTGAATCGCCATGAAGTTTTGACGCGTCACGCTACATATTTTACCATGACGTCACGAAATCAGAACGAAAGCAGGAAAATGATGTTGAATCTGATTAAGTGTCTATATTCGTTCCATATTTTGCAAATATGTTTACAATCTTTCCGATGTTGCTGCCCTGTTAACCAGTTGGCTAATGCCTGTTAACCTTTGAAAATATGTCATTTTTTAGGTAGGGTACCCTATGAAACATAGTGAAAAGTTATATTTTGTCACCTATCTCGGCTCGGCGCCCTCTGAATTCGAAAACTAGAGTAATTTTCCCATAAGAAAATGATGGTCGCATAAATTCCCCCGATGTGCGACGATCACCCCCCAGCACAGCCTAGACTAATGTGTCATCTGCCAATTTGGGGATATAGAGAAACTAAACTAAAAAAGAACTAGAATCTTTTATGAAGAAGTTTCTATAGAAATTCGATAATAAAGAAGATGAGTCGTAAGCAGAATGAGGTCCCCCAGAGGGTTAATTTAGTTATACTAACCCACTATGCGGGATAGCGTCACTAAATTCACCCTCTGGAGACCTCATTCTGCAAATGACAAGAACATTAAACTCAGGCTTGTACAGCACAATAATTTGCATGTGGAGCGGGGAACTCTCACACTTCCAAAACAACAGTGAAGGCCAAATAATAATGAAGGCCAAATAATAATGAAGGCAAAATATTAATGAAGGCAAAATAACAGTGAAGGCAAAATAATAATGAAGGGGGCATGTATTTAACCCTTTACCCAACAGAAGGGCCCTGTGCCAATGCATTCTCTTATGTATGCGAGTCGACCATAGGTCGCCTCGCATATATAAGAGAATGCATTGGCTTAACACATTAAAAATTATAAAATTGTTAAAGAATGTAAGAAAAAATGGTAAAAAGTGTTAAAAAAAGATTTTTTTTAGGCCAATGCATTCTCTTATATATGCGAGGCGACCTATGGTCGACTCGCATATATAAGAGAATGCATTGGCACATGGCATAACTGTAACCATCACAATGTGGTCAATGAGCCGGTTCCAATGATATCCATATTTGTATGGTTTTATTGAGACAGACCCAAGATAATTTAGGCTGTTGCAGCTTTATTTGGCCGTTTTTGGCCGGTTTGTTGGGTAAAGGGTTAATGCTGCAACAGGATGCATGTATTTGGCTGAAATTAACCCTCTCGATACTGTTAAAATACTCATTGACGAGTAGTTATCTCTTTGGAAATGTTCCGATAATAAGTTCAACGCACAAACAAATCCAATAAATAGGACTCCTTCTGCACTTTAACCTTTTCTTGACGGGATTTGTGCTGGTGCAGCATTAACGGTCCTGTGCCAGTGTATTCTCTTATACATGTATATGGGAATCTCCCATAGGGAGCCTCGCATATATATGAGAATGCACTGGCTTACAAGGTCAATGTAAATATTGTTAGGCCAATGTATTCTCTTATATATGAGAGGCTCCCTATTGGGAGACTCGCATATATAAGAGAATGCATTGACATTTCAGGAAGCTCCAGTAATGGAAGGGTTAATTATGTTGTCTGAACACCCCTTCAGAATGAATAATAGACCATTCCAATGTATACTTTTATTCCTGAATGGGAGAATCCATTTAGTAAAGAAAGGGATAATAGTAATGATGCTGCCGAATGATAGTGAAGTACAATACAGTTGCTCAAAAGGTTTAAATTTGACAGATACATGTACCCAAACTTGTGACAGGATATATCAAAAAAATCCAAACGGAAAATGTTTTTGTTAAATTGAAAGGGTCTCAAATCCCTCGAACTGCAAAATAACATAAAAATCTGTAAAACAACTGAAAAAATTGAATTGCCTTTGTTCTTATTTTCATCATTATTTTTCATAATTGCTCTCCATTATTTAGATTTTCACATGGCGAACCATTGTTATGAAAACATTACTGTCTGGTGGAATTACTGACAAAACTCCAATTTGATACCAACGTTTAATAAAAACTTGGCGGTAAACATTGGAAAATGTCACAAGCATTGAAAATTATTCAGAAAATCATATTCAGACTAAAATATTAGAATTTTTAACAGGCAAAATTTCATTATTGGAGAACTATCCATAATGAATATAAGAACAAAGTTTATCTGTTCTCCACGTCGTGTTGTTTTTACTCATTTTTATATTTTTTGCACATTTACCCGTTACCAGTGACTTGGGTCCCTTTATTTGGCTGATGTAGACAATGTAAACAACATGGTAATTTTATAATGAAAAAGAGTATGTAAATTTTATTATTTTTGATGGTTGTCAAGAATTTAATTATCATGAAGCATGTATTTTTTGCCCAACATAAATAATAGTGATATCGCTATTATTTGGCAGGTGAGGGTACATGTATACCGGTATGTGTAGGTCACAGTGCACACTTCGATGTCAAGGAGTGTTGAGACAATTGTGTTCCGTCCAATGCGTACTTTGCCGTACTACTACATGTATATATTACAAAAATGCTGTACTACTGTGTCCTTTTTGTATAATCAAGTCTGGATATAGTGTGTCTGACATTTATAGAATGAGGTCCCCACAGGGTGAATTTAGTGACGCTATCCCGCACACTGGGCTAGCATCACCACATTCACCATTTGGGGGACCCCATTCTGCGAATTAGGGAACGACCCATGCCAAAGAAACTTTTCACCAAATCTCATCTGGCGGCAACCACCTAATCCCTTGGTACCCCATATGAGGCCCCACACAGATAGAACCATGTGATGCTGAGTGTTGTCTTCTCTCCTCTCTGTGGGGGTCCATATGGGATAAACCAAACTCAATAAACACACACCCACTACGTTCATCTCTTATATATGGAACATGAGAAAACTCGAAGACAATTCAAAATGCGGACAACATTCAGCGTAACGTGAGGATGCAACATGGACGTCTGAACACTGCTTTAAACCTTCCATGACTAGAGCTCGCTGACATTTTGCAAAAACCCTGTGCCAATGCATTCTCTTATATACATGTATGCGAGTCTCCCATAGGGAGCCTCACATATATAAGAGAATGCACTGGCCTAACAGTATTTACCTTGACTTGTAAGCCAGTGCATTCTCTTATATATGTGAGGCTCCCGATGGGAGACTCGCATTTATAGGAGAATGCACTGGCACAGAATCTTAAATGCTGCACCAGCGCAGCTCCCTCCATGGAAGGGTTAATGCTGTGTAGCAATTCACTGTACACAATTTTAAGATTTAATGGATGGGTAGCAATTCACTGTACACAATTTTAAGATTTTATGGATGGGTAGCAATTCACTATACACCATTTAGAGATATTATGGATGGGTAGCAATTCACTATACACCATTTGAAGATTTTATGGATGGGTAGCAATGCACTATACACAATTTAGAGATTTTTACTTTAATTAAGCCCCAACTTCTCTATTTAATAGCAAGCAGCAGAAATATTTTTAATATGTCTGTACTCTATTGAGCACCTCCATGTTAGTACTAAATACTTGCCCAATTAATTTACCATGATTTAAACACAGACGCTTCATAGATATTCATTTTCTAGTTGAATTGTCAAGAAAAATGAGATCATATAACAAAATCAGAATTGTATATTTTATATTGATCAATTGATATACAAGTACAGTAATGCCCAAAGTAATCGACCCCTTAACCACAGCAGAATTATGGGTAACTTTTCAGGATTTAGTCGGAAATATGGCTTGTTGCCATTCATGAATGGCAACAAGCCATATTTCCGACTAAATCCTGAAAAGTTACCCATAATTCTGCTGTGGTTAAGGGGTTGATTACTTAGGGCATTACCTTACATTTAGTTACAGCTTTGCAAAATTATACAGTCAATATCTGAGTTGCCATTGAATTGTAAGCAATGAACATTCATTTTCTAATTCGTGATCTAACATATTTATAAACATTATGTGATTGTTAAGCTTTTACAAGAATCAAAATTTAGTTATGGTAAAAATGCTCGATAACTACAAAAATTAAATTCCTTTTGTACAATGTATATATCAATATTCTTATTATTTCTTTTCAGTGGGTTCTTCCCAGTCGCAATAAACTTTCTAAGGAGAGTACCAGTCTTAGGAACGATTTTAATGTTACCCGGAATCAGATCAGTAAGTATTCTACTCAAGCCTGCAAATAGTGTGTCTGTCATTTGCAGAATGAGGTCCCCAGAGGGTGAATTTAGTGATGCTATCACACACAGCGGACTAGCATTACCAAATTCACTCTCGGAGGACCTCATTCTGTAAATGACAGGCACCTTATTCTCAGGACAGCTTGTGTTATGGCACATGCACAACATGCAAAAAGCATTGATGTTTCAGAAATTCACCCTCTGGGGGACCTCATTCTACTTTAGGCCTCATCTTCTCTGGAAAGTTTATTATAAAATTGCTGTAGACAATATTCACCATTTCGCAACTTCAATCTGAGTCTATGTCACCCATAACAGATGAGGCCATGCAGAATAAAGTCCCCAGAGCAGCCCAGAGGGTGAATTTAGTGATGCTACCCCACACAGCAGACTAGCATCACCATATTCATACCGATTCCATTCATATTGGGTATATGGATCTTTCAACACAATATCTTGATTAAGTTCAAAAACCAGGTTTGTCCGATTTAGTTGTTAATCTGAGTCATGGCCCTTATTTCTGAGTTATGGTACTTTAGTTCTTCCATTTGTAGTGATTCTAGTTGGACAGGTTCACTCTCATGGGCAAAAAAAAAAACTCGACCAGAGCCATCCTTGCATCCCAGCCTTGAAATAGTGTGTCTGTCATTTGCAGAATGAGGTCCCCAGAGGGTGAATTTAGTGATGCTACCCCACATAGCGGGCTAGCATCACCAAATTCACCCTCTGGGAACCTCATTCTGCTTACACATCAGCAAAATGAGGTCCCCAGAGGGTGAATTTAGTGATGCTACCCCGCATAGCGGGCTAGCATCACCAAATTCACCCTATGGGGACCTCATTCTGCAAATGACAGACACACTATTTCAAGGCTTGCTTGCATCCCTTGTTATGATCCTATTACCCATTTGTAATCCTATTAGCATCGGTAAACAGACACTAATCATTTTAGTTGTTCAGTACATGTATGGTCATGCATGCTTAATCCTTTGAGTGCCAGGTCCGATTTTTGTATCAACCCATATACCCTGTGCCAATGCATTCTCTTATATATGCGAGTCGACCATAGGTCGCCTCGCATATATAAGAGAATGCATTGGCCTAACAATTTTTTATCATTTTTTTTAAATAAATGTTTCTTACAATTTTTAGGACATAAAATAAAAAACATCCTTTACCCTGCAGGGAGCCCCACACATATATAGAAGCATATAGAAGAGTGTCGTCTGCTCATGTATGTCTGGGGCTCTGCATAGGTGAAATTATAAAATTGTTAAAGAATACAAGAAAAAATTATTAAAATTGTAAAAAATTGTTAGGCCAATGCATTCTCTTATATATGCGAGGCGACCTATGGTCGACTCGCATATATAAGAGAATGCATTGGCACAGGGTAAAAAAAATCCCGACTTCCGACTGGATTTGATATGGCGGGTCACATATGAACATTTCTCTCCCATTAATATGCCCCTGGCACTTAAAGACATATTATGGGCTTGTTCTGGTGCATGGAACTGATAAGTTAGTACTCAGGCACTATGCCAACTGGGGGAATGTACCATTCTACTAACATTGCAAAAATTTCTAAGAAATCGACCATACCACTCCAGAGAAAACATCATCTGAACTACGCTCAAATGTAAATATTTACATCTCGATTCGGGACGCAACTCTCGGCGATAAACTAACACAAATGATTTCCCCACCGAGAGTCATTGTATTTAATTAATATATAAGAATGGCAGTGTTTGTTGTCAATTTGGATTAATATTTGTAAAAAATAACTACTTTGAGCAAGATTATTCTCCATTTCTATTTGATTACCCCAACCGGAGTGTTTCACATCACTTTAACCCTTTCTGTAATAATAGGATTCTTCCACCACGTTAAAAAAAAGTGTACATTGGAATAGTCTATTATTGATTTGGATGGATGTAAAAGTAATATAAGCAGATGACAGATACTAAAAGTTCAGAAGAAGTCTTATTTATTGAGGGAAATGTTCAGATAATAAGTTCAATTAACGACCTATGGTTGTTTGTTGAACGTATTATATGAACATTTCATATGGGGTAACTACTCATCAATGATGCTTTAGTTTAGAAAGGGTTAAACTTATTATATGAACATTTCCTATGTGATAACTACTCATCAATGAGTGTTTAGTATAGAAAGGGTTAAACTTATTATCTGAACATTTCCTATGTGATAACTACTCACCAATGAGTGTTTAGTATAGAATGGGTTGAACTTATTATCTGAACATTTCCTATGGGATAACTACTCATCAATGAGTGTTAAGTATAGAAAGGGTTAAACTTATTATCTGAACATTTCCTATGGGATAACTACTCATCAATGAGTGTTTAGTATAGAAAGGGTTAAACTTATTATCTGAACATTTCCTATGTGATAACTACTCACCAATGAGTGTTTAGTATAGAATGGGTTGAACTTATTATCTGAACATTTCCTATGGGATAACTACTCATCAATGAGTGTTAAGTATAGAAAGGGTTAAACTTATTATCTGAACATTTCCTATGGGATAACTACTCATCAATGAGTGTTTAGTATAGAAAGGGTTAAACTTATTATCTGAACATTTCCTATGGGATAACTACTCATCAATGAGTGTTTAGTATAGAAAGGGTTGAACTTATTATATCAACATTTCCTATGGGATAACTACTCATCAATGAGTGTTAAGTATAGAAAGGGTTAAACTTATTATCTGAACATTTCCTATGGGATAACTACTCATCAATGAGTGTTTAGTATAGAAAGGGTTAAACTTATTATCTGAACATTTCCTATGGGATAACTACTCATCAATGAGTGTTTAGTATAGAAAGGGTTGAACTTATTATATGAACATTTCCTATGGGATAACTACTCATCAATGAGTGTTAAGTATAGAAAGGGTTAAACTTATTATCTGAACATTTCCTATGGGATAACTACTCATCAATGAGTGTTTAGTATAGAAAGGGTTAAACTTATTATCTGAACATTTCCTATGGGATAACTACTCATCAATGAGTGTTTAGTATAGAAAGGGTTGAACTTATTATCTGAACATTTCCTATGGGATAACTACTCATCAATGAGTGTTTAGTATAGAAAGGGTTGAACTTATTATATGAACATTTCCTATGGGATAACTTCTCATCAATCAGTGTTAATTATAGAAAGGGTTAAACATATTATCTGAACATTTCTTATGGGATAACTTAGTGTTCAAACAATTAGTCGAAAAATAATCGTCGACTTTGGTTTGTCGGGAAATCAACTCTAACTTCCACAGTCGACTAGTCGGAATACAGTATATAATCTCATCAGCTGGCCTTGACAATGCATGATTTCACTAAATGTGGGTCAGAACAGTAGCAAAGATAGCTAGTCTATGTTCAAGAAGCTTTCCAAAGTCCAAACATATGTCATAATGTCGAGCTTGACATAGAACTACGCCGAAATTCGCCAATGCGATAATTCAAGTTAACCACTACTCATTTTCAATACAAGAGCAGTAACTTTATATTTGACTTCTAAAAAGCGTGTGGTCCATAAACAGTAAATATTAGGTCGCGGCGTACTTGACCGACGTCTCACGCATGTTCCAGGTTAATGCCACGTGGTCTTTTGCATTGCGTCATTTAGTTTCTACGCTCGCGCACATTTCATACTCCCTATACCGCGGACGCAAAAATTCGTAGTGCGCATTTCTAACCAACACAGGTAAAGAGGGAGGGGCTTCCACAAAAGTGTTTGTCGATACTAACTGAGTCTAACTCTCCGCTTGCTACGTACGCCTTACGGACGTTATGGCAACTTACAAAGTAGGCCTTTGTACACATCATCGTATATATAATCATCTTTTGTTTTTTTTTTATTTTGAGCTGACTGAGACTGAGTATCGTTTATTTTCTATACCCTGGCAGGGAAGTATTTATTTGATTTCATGATTAAACAGAAAATCCCTCAATTATTTCCTCAATTATTTATTCTCATTATCATCGTAGATTCGTAGGGAACTTATTTGCGATCAGTGGGTTTCTAGAGCACCGGTTCATTTGCAACAAAACCACGTGACGTGTCACATGATTCAATTCTCCGATCACAGTAGAGTGTAAATATTGTGATGATGGCACGGAATTTGTAATTTTCTTTCACATGTGTTTCATTAGTATAAGGTTGGTGATGTATTTGGCCGACTAGTCGACGTCAACTCGACTTTTGGGGTTCGACTAGTCGACTCCAGAATCCCAGAGTCGTTTGAACATTAGGATAACTACTCATCAATGAGTGTTTAGTATAGAAAGGGTTGAACATATTATCTGAACATTTCCTATGGGGTTATTACTCATCATTGAGTGTTTAGTATAGAAGGGCTAAACTTATTATCTGAACATTTCCTATGGGAAAACTACTCATCAATGATGCTTTAGTATAGAATGGGTTAATTTCTGTTGAGAAATCGGCATGTTGCAAGAGATACAGTAATGCCCTAAATAATCGAATCCTTAACCAAAGCAGAATTATGGGTAACTTTTCAGGATTTAGTCGGAAATATGACTTAAAGGCCTTCAAGGCCAGGCCTGAAAATATAGTGCCAGACATTTGCAAAATGAGGTCCCCAAAAGGTGAATTTAGTGAAACTGTTACCAATGCGTTTTGTCATCAAGATTGAAGTAAAAATCAGTATTATTTTCAATGCAGGGGGAATAACTCTATATATTAAAGATAGAGTTATTTCCCTTCCATTGAAAAAGTTTGAATTCTGTTGCATTCTGGGTGCCAAAGGGGGAAGTCATTCTATGATTTCAGCAGTTTTCTATTTCTCTTTGGGCATCTTCTGACACACAGATGTTTCAAATAGTGATGAATTGTAGTATTTTAATCATATTTTATGGCATAGATTTTTATTAAAACCGTATATCAAGTCACTATAAAAAAAACTGTTTGGCGACTCGAAAATTAAGTGGGCCTTTAATACAAAGAAAATAATATAAGGCAACTGTAGCAATGTTTAATGAGGAAATACGAAGCATGCCACCGCTGATCATAATTAGCCTTGTCTGTAATTTAGAGTTATCGTTGAAATGTAAACATGCCTTAACCCTTTACCCAACAAACCGGCCAAATAAAGCTTCAACAGCCTAAAATATCTTCGGTCTGTCTCAATAGAACCATACAAATATGGATATCATTGGAACCGGCTCCTTGACCACATTGTGATGGTTACAGTTATGTCCTGTGCCAATGCATTCTCTTATATATGCGAGTCGACCATAGGTCGCCTCGCATATATAAGAGAATGCATTGGCCTAAAAAAAATCTTTTTTTAACACTTTTTACCATTTTTTCTTACATTCTTTAACAATTTTATAATTTTTAATGTGTTAAGCCAATGCATTCTCTTATATATGCGAGGCGACCTATGGTCGACTCGCATATATAAGAGAATGCATTGGCACAGGGCCGTTCTGTTGGGTAAAGGGTTAATACTGTTACAGTTCGTATTTACCAACAATGCTTTCAACACGTGGAATCTTGTCTCTGGAGGATGTATATCGTAATGAAAATAAGAACAAAATCCTTCTATTTTACACTTTTCTTCTTGATAATAATGGTTTATTAAAGTGGGAAAGATTTTTAATGTTCAGATAATAAGTTCAACAAACAGACAGAGACGTGGCGACAGGGGGGGGGGGGGGGGGGGGTTTGGGGGGGTGTCTAATCCCCCCAACTTTGGTCAAAATCTTCAACAGTTGGAAATTTCATACCTGCTAACACATTAGTTGGAAACTTCACATCAACAGTAGGTTGAAAATGTTCTTGTAGTTTCATTTTCAAACAATTTATTGGGGGGGAATTAATTGTTTTTGGATCAATATTTGCATATTTTCCTATTTTTTGTCAACATTTTGGACAGAAAAGGTCATCAGTTGGAAATTTTCCAACCTTAGGGGGGGGGTGTCAGGTTTGAAATTTCCAACTCTAGGAAGGCTTGAGGCTAGTCTAGATGCTAGGATTTTGCGATTTTCTTGTTCAGATTTCAAAATTTTCCCACTCCGGGCTGAACCATGGTGTGTCTTTGTCCCTCCCCCGTGGCAATAAAAAACTGCTAATTAGTTTAACAATAGAATATTTTACTACATTTGGTCAAACTTGTGGACTAAAATGGTCATCAGTTGGATAATTTCCCAACCTGAGGAGGGTATGAAGTTTGATACATCCAACACTATAGGAAAGCTTCAGTTGAGGCCAGTCCAGATGCTAGGATTTGCGGTTTTCTTGTATATTTTTCAAAATTTTCTCACACCGAGCCGAACAACCATAGTCAGCCCGGTGTGTCCTGGTGTCTTGCCCGTAGTCGTGTGCATTTGTCTAGAGTTAGATGATTAGATGTTAGGATTTATGCAATGTTTCAGGTTAAAATATCTTAATGTTCTCATACTGGGAATATAGAAGCATATATATAGGATATTAGGCTTGAGCAGTGAGGTGCAAGGGAGGGGGGTGCAAATGGAATTATGCAAAACTTGTGTTTGGTCTGATTCTGATTCAAGGGGGGGGGGGTGTAATTGGAATTTCCCAATGTGGACACCCCCCTCCCCCCAACGGAGACCCTCTAGCCATGTCCCTGCAAACAGATGATGATATATACAAAACATAAACAGCAATAGAAGTATGTCTATGTCTACTTGATACTCCATCGCCCTCAATGTGCTGAGGATTATGTGGAGGTCCAGGTGCTACCACGGCCGAGTAACTTTATAACCCTGTGGTGACTCCAGTAGCGTTCTTTAACGTGCACACACCGAGGCGTGTACACGGGTCAGCCATTGATGTCCGCGCCCGATCGGACAGCGTACTGCACCCACGACAACATACCTGGACAATTGTTGTAATGGGGGGAAGTCGGCATTTTGTATTCGGATCTTTATTCAGTGATCTCGAATGAGAATTTTCAGACTGACAAACTTGGTATCTGACCGAGTTCTGATTTTTGTCAGAATACCCTGACCAGGTTGCGATCCCCGGTCCGCTAGCACGAGAGACCAGTACGCTACCTCTCAGCTACCGACTTCCCTGTAGAAGTACTGGTATATCGTTGGGGTGCATTATCTTACTGTACTAATTTTTGGGTTGTAAATTGGTTAGTGATACCCCACCAATTGGTTATTTCCCTTCGAAATTCAACAGTATAGGTCATTGAATTGTCCAGTACTGAGTCGTAAAATATCAATTAAAAAGTTATGAAATAAGCACATAATACATGTATATCCAAGCCAGGATATAGTGTGTCTGATATTTGCAGAATGAGGTCCCCAGAGGGTGAATTTAGTGCAACTATCTCGCAGAGCAGGCTAGCATCACCAATTCACCCTCTTGGGACCTCATTCTGCTTAGGCCTCATCTTCTGAGAAGTACATATATATAGTCTCAAATTAACATTGTTTTTCGTTACTTTTTCCATTCACTTCAGTTTCCATAACATAATAAAGGTGGGTGAACATCACAAACTTCAACTGGGGAACTTCAATCTGATCCTAGTTCTTCCACAGCAGTTGAGGCCAAAGTAGAATAAGGTTCCCAGAGGGTGAATTTGGTGATGCTTGTCTGCTGTGTGGGGTAGCATCACTAAATTCACCCTCTGTGGACCTGATTCTGCAAATGTCAAACTGTATCCAGTGTTGAATATATCTTTAACCCCTTTCATGATGGAGCTGCACTGGTGCAGCATTGAAGATCATGTACCAGTGCATTTTGTTATATATGCAAGTCTCCCATATGGAGCCTTGCTTATATAAGATAATGCACTGGCTTACAAACCCAAGTAAATAGTATAAGTAAAGTAAAGTGAGTGGTTCGGGGGGCTAGCCCGGGATTGTCGAAAGGGCCGAGAGGCGCCTCTCCTTAATCCCTTTTTAGTATAAGGCCAATGTATTCTCTTATATATGCGAGGCTCCCTATGGGAGACTCGCATATATAACAGAATACATTGGCACAGGGTTTTCGCAAAATTTTATGAAGCTCCACTCATGGAAGGATGAAGAGTTTGTAGATTCTTTGCGCATATTTTTGTCTGATGTTTAAATTTTTCTGTTTCAGGTGGCAGATAAACTCGGGGAATCAAGTTCTATGGTATGACATGAAGATTAGGCATTAATGAATGCCACAAATTACATTAAAAGGGGCTACAGCAAGTTATCATACTCTGCTCAAATGCCACCGTTCGAAATGACTGTATGCATGTTCAAATGGAACTATCTAAGTTGCTGAAGTGCCAGGTTCGGCAGGTCATGTGATAATCATCCCTGAGTTATCAACTATATTTCTTATGTCTGCCGGGCGCTTAATCGTTCTACAGGTCTCAAAATTTGGTGCTGGACATTTGCTGGATGAGGTCCACCCTCTGGGTACCTCATTCTGCTAAGTAGGGTTGCCACGATTCATCGCCATTCCGATGTATCACGTTTTAAAGTTCCCAATGCAATGCATCGTATTGGCAGGGTGCAATGCGATGCAAATTCAATTCATAATGCAGATTTATCAATAGTCAGAGATCCAAACTTTTCCACTCAAAACTTCCCATCTGGGCAGATCTGGGGACTATTATAGTCTACTTCTAATACCTCACCATGAATTTTGATAATTTAAATTAGGTCTTGTAATTTACTTCAATGAACACTGATGAGAATGATTAAGTGGTTCATCTAGTTTTCACAGCCGCCAGTTGCCAAAAATTTGCATCGCAATGTGCATTACATTGTGATAGTGAAATTGCAATTTTGTAGAAACTTCTTCAGAATGTTGCACTTTCTTCTTTAGTTTAGTTTCTCTATATCCCCAATTGGCAGACGACACAATGCATAATTGAGGTGCCCAATGGGTGCACATCACCATCTTCACCCTCTGGGAACTTATATCTGTGTCTAGGTCTCCCATGGCAGATGAGGTCATGCACAATGAGGTCCCCAGAGGATGAATTTAGTGGCGCAAGCCCACTGTGTGGGTTAACGTCACTAAATTCCCCCTCCGGGGACCTCGTTCTGCAAACGTCCAGCACCACATTTTGATGCACTTAACCATTCATCTGGTTGTAAGAGTTTGTGATCAAATTCTTTCTACTTAAATCGAAAATACTGCCATCTAACATGAGTCAATACCGGAAAATCCATCACCGACCCAAGCACCATTTTACATAGTATATCTAATTTCAGCACGCATACATGTATATTTTTTTATTTGATCATAGATGGTGTTATTGTTCCTGGCATCATTTATGTAGTTGAAGTTGGTCTATCTCTTTCGGCCTACAATTACAACAACAACATATTTTTTATAAATCGTGATTTCAAGACTACAAATAGTTATTTTGTGAATAAAGTGAAGATAAAACTGAATATTGGGAATATTATTTGTCTCTAAAGGCATAATAAAGTTGTTTATTTCGTTCGCAATTCATGGTAAATCTCTTAGTTGATGGTGGTAACTAGATGTAGTTCTCTCTATTGGTACGCTCTGAATGTTTTCTCATGGAATTCTGTTCTAAAAAGAGTCCCTAAAACTGTCACACTAATGTGATAAGAAATTCTAAATAAAATTGATTTTAATTGATGGAAGATTTTCCGTACAGGTGTCTTCTATTCATATATACTATTTATGCCCTGGAATCTATTTTTAAAAATATGCTAGGAAGAGATAGACCACATTTACAACATTAATTTAACCCTTTCAGTGCCAAGTCCGATTTTTGTATCAACCCATATTTCCTTGATCCTCTAAGAGATCTTTCTATCAATGTATCACATTATTATAATCAATAAATTTGAAAAATGATCAAGGAAATATGGGTTGATACAAAAAACGGACTTGGCACTGAAAGGGTTAACCTCTTCGTTGCTGATAATCTCATGTCATGTGCTGAGCCGTTAACTCCCAGGTACCTAATAATCATGCTGGTCTAATAATAGTGATAGGTGGGGGATTGAGGCTGAAATTAATAAATAATCCCAATGCCAAATAATAGTGATCGTTGCAAATTAATAATCGTGTTGTGAATATTATTAGGCACCTGAGAGTATGGCCATAAGCTAGTGGAAAAATATCACTGGAATATCATGATAAAAAATTGCTCTAAGCCAGTATTATCATATACAATTCTGGAACATCCCACACTATTTCAAATGTCAAGATACATTGGTTAAGAGGCGCAAATTTCTGAGTGGCCAATACAAAATATCACGACCTGAGTTCCATATTGTTCTAAGTTAATTTATAAGGCACATACACTTAGATTAACATGGAAATCAGGTATAAAAATGTGGACCAACCCCTAGTCTGCTGAAGTAGGTCTGCACTGAGTATGGACGTATAGCACACCACATGATATTTTACGTCTGTACTGAGTACGAGTGTTTAGCAGCCAAGAGGTTAAATCTTAACCCTTTATTTACTAAATGGATTGTTCCACCAAGTTATAAAAGTATAAATTGGAATGGTCTATTGTTCATTTGGAGGGGCATCCAGGAAAAATGTGCAGACGACAGACAAAATGATAATACGAGAGTGGAAGGATTACTATTAATTGGTGGGAAATGTTCTATGATAAGTTGAACAAACATGGTCATTGAACTTATTATCTGAACATTTACTAATCCTAAGGGAACTACTCGTCAATGAGTATATATTTAGTAAAGATAGGGCTAATCAAGGAACTATGTCTCATAGCATTGTTTGAAACTAAAAAATTTACAAGTATATATTAACCCTTCCATGTCTGGTGCTTCCTGAAATTTTGCGAAATCTCTGTGAATACATTGGCCTAGTAATATTTACCTTGACATTGTAAGCCAGTACATTCTCTTCTATATGCAGGCTCCCTATGGGAGACTCGATTATATAAGAGAATACATTGGCACATGATATTTAATGCTGCACTAGCACCAATGCAGCTCTCGCCATTAGAGGGTTAATGTTTGAAGAATCCCTGGTTACGAAATTCCCGTCACATTAATTTGGGTACATTGTTAGTTTTTTGTTGGGGAAATTATCTTTTCTATCACTTTTAAGAAGAGTATGTGTGTATCATGTGGTTTATATTTTAATTCTCATGACAAGTGTGTGATGCCAACTTGGTTTAACCCTTTACCCAACAGAAGGGCCCTGTGCCAATGCATTCTCTTATATATGCGAGTCGACCATAGGTCGCCTCGCATATATAAGAGAATGCATTGGCTTAACACATTAAAAATTATAAAATTGTTAAAGAATGTAAGAAAAAATGGTAAAAAGTGTTAAAAAAAGATTTTTGTTAGGCCAATGCATTCTCTTATATATGCGAGGCGACCTATGGTCGACTCGCATATATAAGAGAATGCATTGGCACAGGGCATAACTGTAACTATCACAATGTGGTCAAGGAGCCGGTTCCAATGATATCCATATTTGTATGGTTCTATTGAGACAGACCGAAGATATTTTAGGCTGTTGAAGCTTTATTTGGCCGGTTTTGGCCGGTTTGTTGGGTAAAGGGTTAATAGTTTTGTTGAAGCCATTACCTTGTGATATGCAAGCTTGATTATAGCGTGCCTGTCATTTACAGAATGAGGTCCCCATAGGGTGAATTTAGTGAAGCTATCCCTCATAGTGGGCTAGCATCACTAAATTCACCCTCTGGGGACCTCATTCTGCTTAGGCCTCATCTTCTCTGGAAAGTTTCTTTATTATCAAATTTCTATAGTAACTTCTTCACATAGATTCTATTTCTTTTTTAGTTTAGTTTCTCTATATCCCCAAATTGGCAGACGACACATTTCATTATGGAGGTTCCCAATGGGTGTACATCAATATATTCACCTTTGGGAACTTCAATCTGAGTCTGTGTCTCCCATAGCAGATGAGGCCAAGCAGAATGAGGTCTCCAGAGTGTGAATTTGGGGATTCATCACTGTGGGATAGCATCACTAAATTCTCCCTCTGGGGACCTCATTCTGCAAATGACAGGCACACTAAACTCAGGTTTGGGGGTTTGTAATATTGACTCCATCTTCAATGATATATTCAGAGTTTTAAAACTCCAGTTACAACTATTTGCTATGCTGCTTATGAAACTTTGTAAGAATTCATATAATAAATGTAAAATATGCTTGTAAATACCGAACATGTTAGTGTTCCAGCCTCCAGTTACAACAGCAACATAACTTGACATAAATGCTTGCTTTATTTCACTGCTGAAAACCAAAATGTGGCATATATAAAACTTGACTTGTATACCACAAAATGGCATTTTGTTATTGAAAAGTAACATATTTATTTCTTTATCTCCAAATCAATGAAACTAGATTGATTGGTTATCCGATTGTTTTAAAATATGTTATAAGTATTACTAGTACTCAAATGGAAATACTGGTCAAGTTCGTATTTAGGTTAAGTCTGTGTATTTTTACTGGAGTTATGGTTCTTATCGACATAGAATTTGCCTACCATTTTTGGTTTCTGGATGATAACTTTAGTTATAGTTATCCAATTGTTTTAAAATTCGGTATATTTATCGATTACTCACAGGAAAATACAAGTCAAGTTCAAATTTGGCTTCGGTCCACTCATTTTTACGGAGTTATGGCCCCTGTTGACTTAAAAATTTGCCAATTATTTTCGTTTCCGGGTGATTTAAGATAAAAATAGTTAAAAGCCAAACAGGTTCCATAAATATTAATCTGCACCCCTGAATGCATCTTTCGTGAGGCATTAAATGTCAATTAACTCTTTCATGATTGGAGCTTCCTGAAATTTTGTGATAACCCTGTGCCAATGCATTCACTTATAGATGAGAGTCTCCCATAGGGAGCCTCGCATATTTAAGAGAATACATTTGCCTAACAATATTTAACTTGACCTTGTTAGCCACTGGCACAGGATCTTTAATGCTGCACCGGCGCACTCCCTCATGAAAGGGTTAAGGTACGTATTTTTCATCCTTCATCTGCCATTCCTATATATATATTTCCTCTCACATGTTCACATCTATTTTTATATTGCTCTTTCAGTGAAGATGACTACATTAACCCTCTGCATGAAGATTCCTCAATCATGAAATTTATGTAAGGATAATCTTGTCAATGAAGATCCCTCAATCATGAAATTTGTGATGATAATGTCGTTATGAAGATCCCTCAAAATTTATGTAAGGATAATCTTGTTCTAATTGGTGTTGGGAATGTATTTATGATTACGTTGCTGATATTGTCATATAATTTCATCGACAGGGTTCCTGCTGGTCTTTTATAATATAACCCTTTATTTACCCAACTGATTTTCCCATTCAGTTCAGGGGGGGGATTTTTTCCGGGCACGTATGGCGGGGTGGGTGGGTGGTCGATGGGACCAACACACAAATAATTTTTTTCTGCAACTCAAAATGTTTTTTCCTGCAAGTCTTTTTTTGCAATGAGTTTGGCTTAAAACACCTTAGAATGTCAATATTAACATAAATGAATGATTATCAGACAAACAGTATAGCCCCTGCAAATCTCGGTTTTATTGTTAAAAGGGGGGTGGGTGTCCAAAAATGGTCGGGGGGGGGGGGGGGGGGAAAAAACTGCCGAAAACGGAAAAAAAAATTGGATGCGGGGGTGGGTGGGTCACAACAAGGGTCGAAAGGAAAAAAATCAGCATATGTGCCTGAAAATGTTTTCCGACATCCCCCCCCCCAATATTACATATTGGAATGATCTATCATTCATTTGGGGGTGTTCAGAATAAATCAGCATATGACAGTCAGACAAAAAGATAATATAAGCGTATATTTCTCTCAATACCCCTCCAGAGAAATAATTGGCTATTCCAATGGATAATTTATGACGGAGTAGGAGAATACATTTAGTATAGAAAGGGTTAAAGGCCATTCCACACGGCGTTTGCTGTTCGATTCATCCAATTAGAACACACTTGAGACAATGAGTGCTTCCGCGCGGCAACATCTCAGAAAACGCTGCCGCAGGACTACATCAGTGTCCTAATCCAGTGGAGCTGTGCCACCCATACTGCGTGTTTTTGTCTGCGTTTTTTTCAGTAATTCCGCCATTGGTAATCACTGTATAGAACGAAGACACTGGAAGTACAGCAGTTTTCGGTCTAGGTCAGTTTTGAACTGATAGTGGATTCCTTCACCATACACAGGTCAGGCACGTCCTGAATTCCACTATTATAGTGGTATTCTACTATTATAGTGGTATATGACTATAACATATTCATATTTCATTTATTTGCGTCGGGAATAGAAGACGGCGCATACCAGTGCACAGCCAAATGTCACTCTTAACAATATCGCAGCGAATGAACAGTCTTCTGACAAAATTCGTTATGCGAACTTTTGCACCAGCTTTGTTATTCAATAACATTATAATATTACGTATATATGCCTATCTAAATGACAATAACATGATGACTCAAGCGCATAATCATTCTCCTGGACAAACTATATGTATAATACCGAATTAGTGCGACACTGATTTTGAATAATATTTGTGTGAAATATGATTTTGGATTATCCATCTTTTATCGAATTAACAAAACGGTAATGGACATATACCACTATAATAGTGGAACTCAGGATGTGCCTGACCTGATACAGTCATTTCAAACAAAAATAGCCTAATAACAAATAAACCATGAATTCAACAGAAACGTACGAGTATCTGCAGAAAATGCTGTTGCCGCAGAAAATGCGGTTGCCATAGAAAACGCATGGCAAATGCCATGTGGAAGGGCCTTAACCCTTTACCCAACAGAAGGGCCCTGTGCCAATGCATTCTCTTATATATGCGAGTCGACCATAGGTCGCCTCACATATATAAGAGAATGCATTGGCTTAACACATTAAAAATTATAAAATTGTTAAAGAATGTAAGAAAAAATGGTAAAAAGTGTTAAAAAAAGATTTTTTTTAGGCCAATGCATTCTCTTATATATGCGAGGCGACCTATAAGAGAATGCATTGGCACAGGGCATAACTGTAACTATCACAATGTGGTCAAGGAGCCGGTTCCAATGATATCCATATTTGTATGGTTCTATTGAGACAGACCGAAGATATTTTAGGCTGTTGAAGCTTTATTTGGCCGGTTTGTTGGGTAAAGGGTTAATATAGACTGGGGGCCTGGAATAGCCTTGAATTTGATCAATTTCCACTCAAGATCTTGAAATGGGCTTGTACTTGGGGTGTTGTACTGGCAGGAACCAGACTAGAGGCTTGTACTGGGGGCCATGAGCCTTGTATTTTACTGCTAGACTCTTAACCCATCCATGACGGGAGCTGCGCTGGTGCAGCACTACAGATCCTGTGCCAGTGCATTCTCTTATATATGCAAGTCTCCCATAGGGAGCCTCGCATATATAAGGGAATGCACTGGTTTTCCAAGGTCATGGAAAATATTGTTAGGCTAATCAATTCTCTTATATATATGAGGCTCCCTATGGGAGACTCACATATATAAGAGAATATATTGGCACAGGGTTTATTGGCAAAATTTCATGAGGCTCCAGTCGTGGAAGGGTGAAATAAATCCAATTGCATTTAAACCGTATTTATTTGTGGGGGGGGGGGGGGGGCGGTTGGAAATTTTTTAAATGATGCCAATTAACATTTAATTTTAGAATTTAGGGCTTTGAAAATTGTTGAGAAATGGCCTTCCATAAAGAGCCTTGAATTTTATTATTAGTTCTCTTATGTGGGAACCTTGATCACATACTTTTCTCCTAGTTTTCTCTTGAGACAGTAATAGGTTTTAATATGATGAAAGATTTTACTGACTATAATAATGAATAGACTTTGATAGTGGAAAAAATGGTCTAGTAGTGCGACGTCTATATAAAAATCACATACTAGTAGCAGTGCAACGGCTATATTATTTTCTCTAAACAAGCTGTTTTCACAGTTTTTTTCAAAGACAATGAAATCTGAGACACAACGTCTATAGTCTGTTTGAAATGTGATTTACAACACAGTCACTTAAATGCTACAATGTCATTAATTTAAAAATAGATGATGATTCGCTTGTGTTCCATGGAGTATGAATGCACATTCTGACATTTTGTGTGGAACGAGTAAGCGTTCCACACATAAAATGTCAGACCGACTCGCATCCATTCTCCATGGAACTCAACAAAATCAACATCAATTTCTTATATTTACACTCAACTTGTAGATTAAAAGAGAATTGAGTGCCCATTTTGAACAATATCTTGACATCTCAGATACTTCCCAGAAGATGAGCCTAAGCAGAATGAGGTCCCCAGAGGGTGAGTTTAGAGATGCTAGCCCTCTGTGCAGGGTAGCGTCACTACACTCACCCTCTGGGGATCTCATTCTGCAAATGACAGACACACTCTATCAAGGCCTGATCCAAGCTCCATGCAGAGTTCAGTCCCCTACGAAGGACTTACCGCTGTCCACACCTACACGTAATGTGAAGAAATGTAGCATTTATTTATTCGAGACTTTTGTAGGTTACATTCTGCATTATTCTGAGAAACTGAACTGTCCATGTTCATTTGAAAATTGTCTAGATCAAGCCAGAATGAATTGTAACTGACAAAACACTTTTAAAAAAATGTTAGATTTAATTAAGAAAATACACATGCCGGCAGCGTTCAGACATCGCATAGCGAGGGGACTGAACTCTGTTTTGCAGCTTGGGCCTGATCAGTAGATGGATTATTCCTCTTTTATAAAAGTTTGTGTAGGCGAAATGGTCACTTGAGTCCAGTGACTTCTGTTGGCAATGGCAACACACATTACAAGTTGCATGTACATGTACATCTCAACCTGGCTATTAACTGCATTTTATGGTGTGAAATGATTGGTCGCCATTATTCTGCAATGTTTAACTGTTTATCATGTAAGTTATTGATTTATATGTTGATTGACATAAATGTTTGATTTACATTTATAGATCTGTTGATTGCGATGTAAATGTGGGCTTTTGATTGTTATGCATGAGTGTGTCACCATTTATATTATGACCAATAAATTGATACTCAAAAATCTTCTGATATTATACACCATGATATGGTTTGTCAGCTGAAACAACATTACACTCTCATTATACCCGCTTTTAGCTCAACTTAACAAAGTCAAGTTTGAGCTATTGCCACGGATTGGCATCTGCTGTACGTCCATCTGTCCATCAACAATTTCCATTAGCACACCCTACAGATCCCATCTCTCCTCCGATCATCACCAAACTTCTTATGGATCTTCGGGGTGACCTCTAGATGGGAGACATCAATTTTTTCAGACATTTGGTTAAAAACATTGCCAAAAGCAGCTATCTTGGATTTTAAATTTGAATCCATCGGAACACCCTGCAGCCCGCATTTATAGGAGAATTGTTTTGAAAATTTACAGGCATGTATAGGATAACCTCTAGATGGGAGCTATCAAATTTGAGAACAATTTTCGATGAAAAACATGGCCACCGGCAGCCTTCTTGAATTTTACTCTTTGCATGACTAAATCCTTTGGTACACCCTACAGACCACATCCCTAATTCGAATCATCACCAAACTTCATTTGGATCTTCGGGGTGACCTCTAGATGGGAGCCATCTAATTTTTCTGAATCGTTGAAAAACTTGGCCGCCATCTTGAATTTTACTCTTTGCATGACTGAATCCCTTGGCACACTCTACAGGCGACATCCCTCATCTGATCATTATCAAACTTCATAAGGATCTTTGGGGTGACCTCTAGATGGAGCCATAAATTTTTCCGAATTTTGTTTAAAAATATAGCCGCCTTGGATTTTAATTTATAAATATCTCTTCATGTTCACATCTGGTATTACTTAGACATTTAACTTTCCCCATTCCTAATTACTCCATTGACAGTAACACATGAAAATATCTGCTCTCCAAGTTGAGCTAGAATGTCATTGACACTTTCATTTAAAAAAAGGGGATTATACTGTTTTGCACCGTGCATCGTCTGTCCAATGTCTGTTCAGGTCAAAACTTGAACAATAGTGTGCGGACCTCAATGAAATTTGGTATGGATGTTCACTACTATGAGGACATTCAATAGAAGTTAAATTGTTTTGTTTAGGTTTTTCGTTCTATAGTTAATCATCTATGTTCATCTTAAAATGCTGATTTTTGGGTCCATCTGTCTGAGTATATCAGTCATAGGTTATAGATATGCCCACACCATGGAAGGTTCAATCATTTTGTTCGGATTTTCCATTCTAGAGTTATTCATCTTTGTTTATTTGGAAATGTTGGCTTTTTGGTCCATCCAATGTCTGTTCAGATCATAACTTGAACAGTAGTGCTCGGATCTCAATGAAATTTGTATGCATGTTCACTACTATGAGGACATAAAATTGTGTTCAATCGTTTTGTTCTGATTTTCCAATCTAGAATTATTCATCTTTGTTTATCTGGAAATCAGCCACAATAACTTACATGTGGATGGTGGTTCTCTGTAAATTGATGATACATGCATGTACTAAATAGAGATGTTCCCTTATCTGGGGTGAAAATAGATCCTTTAATTGTGAAGTGTTGGGGTATTAACAAATACACATCTTAATGTTATATAAATTTTAATAAAATATTTTTTTTAAATCTTTGGTAAATCGTTTCACACTCAATCAGCAGCTTCACTCTCACTAAATTCAGGGGAAATTGCGGGCATTCGTCATATAGAGGCAATAAAAATAATATTCAGGGCCACAATCTATGTCATAAATTGCTCAAAAATGGTGGCCAAATGTCTCACATTGAAGTTAGTATTCATTGTTTTCTTCACCTGTATAATGAGCGATGTATCCATTTTTGCTAGATGACTGAATCCCGTCTCCATATAAATATGACTGCTGAGAAGATACATGTATAAGTGTTCACCACTTTTTTAGGTTGTGAAATTTGAATGCCAATATTTAATTAAAAACAAAAATTGTTGATATCCTGTTTTTGCAACATCCAAAATTACAGTAATGCCCTAAATAATCAACTCCTTAACCACAGCATAATTATGGCTAACTTTTCAGGATTTAGTCGGAAATATGGCTTGTTGCCACTCATCGGAAAGCTCTCGGGAGTCGATTATTTAGGGCATTACTGTAGTTATTTGTGATAGCCCTTTAGTCTAATATCTTGTTGATATCTTTGGAAAATATAGAAAAAAAGAATGATGAATTTGCCAAGCATAATATCTTGCTGCCATTTTTCTAGAAAATTATGACGTAGTCACGTACTCCGACGTAGGTTCCCGGGCCTAATATTGGCTCCATATTACACATGATTTATATGATATTTCACATGCAAGATTTATTCTTGTTTGTCTTTGTTGGACGTTTTTAAAATGTAATTGCGGATATAAAAGTTCATAAACAGGCAGAACAGTGATGTCACATAGATGACCTGTGACCAATGCATCCAGGCAGGGAAGGGACATCGAAACCATAAAGACTGCGCCGGGTGCATGATCCCAATAAATACAAAGTGCGTCTGAAAAGGAAAAAACAACTTTAAAATAACATGTAAAAACAACTTTAAAAATCTAAAAAATAACATGTAAAAACAACTTACAAATATAAATGTAAAAAGAACATAAAAATACACATGTAAAAACAACTTAACCAATTCATGACAGGATCTGCGCTGGTGCTTGTGCATGCTATTTTATATATGCTCGCAATGGGAGATTCGTATATATAAGAGAATGCATTGGCACAGGGTTTTCGCAAAAGTTCAGGAAGCTCCAGTCATGGGAGGGTTAAAAATACACATGTAAAAATAAGGAAATTATCGAGGTTTTAGATTCCAAGCGACTTCGTGAAAATCATAATTATACGACAATCAATAAACTGCAAAGATTGCAAGACTGTATCGTCCAACCTCGAGTTAGAGGTAACTTTTCCATGGTTTCGAGTTGATGAGTATCACGCATTAACCCTTTACCCAACAAACCGGCCAAATAAAGCTTCAACAGCCTAAAATATCTTCGGTCTGTCTCAATAGAACCATACAAATATGGATATCATTGGAACCGGCTCCTTGACCACATTGTGATAGTTACAGTTATGCCCTGTGCCAATGCATTCTCTTATATATGCGAGTCGACCATAGGTCGCCTCGCATATATAAGAGAATGCATTGGCCTAAAAAAAATCTTTTTTTACCATTTTTTTCTTACATTCTTTAACAATTTTATAATTTTTAATGTGTTAAGCCAATGCATTCTCTTATATATGCGAGGCGACCGTTCTGTTGGGTAAAGGGTTAAAATGGCCGAGGCGATCAAAAACAGGACCAGAAACGAGGAAAAAGGTAATAAACTAAGATATGAGCAGATAATATACTATTTTTCAAACAACAGGATACATTTTGTGTCCAAATTCCAATTTAATTGCTCTAACATTCTGAACAAAGTTGTCAATTGAAGGATTCTACAATATGTATGGACTGGTGTATTCCACGAACCTCTGACTGGCAACTTTGGTCAGATTGTTATATAAAACCATGGAGTATTTCTGAACAAATAAGGTATCAACTTGTTTAAAAAATAAACTAGCATATGCTTGTAGCAGTCAAAATGCTATTTTTTGCGTCAGTTCCTCATATATTATGTAATTTGTGCGTTTGCACCAGCCTCGGCCATTTTGTATGCATGGTACTCACCAACCTCGAAACCACGTGATTTCCCCACCGTGTTTTCATGCTTTTATGGGTGATTATGGGAGTAGCTTAACTCGCACAGAAGATAATGCACTGGCTTACAAGGTCAAGATAAATATTGTTAGGTCAATGTATTCTCTAATATGTGTGAGGATCCCAATCTCTGTCCAGAATTAACCCTTACATGACTGGAGCTGTGCTGGTGCAGCATTAAAGAGCCTGTGCCAGTGCATTCTCATATATGTGAGTCTGCCATAGAGAGGTAAATATTGTTAGGCAAATAATATACCGGGTACTTTTATATATGCGAGGCGCCCTATGGGAGACTCGCATATATAAGAGAATGCATTTGCAGAGGGTTTTCGCAAAATTTCAGGAAGCTCCAGTCATGGAATGGTTAAGGCATGAGAAAACAAAAGTTTTTATATTATTTTTTTAATTGTTAAAAATGTAAGAAATAATGATAACAAATAATAAAATTTGTTAAAGAATGTGAGAAAATAATGATAAAAAAATAATAAAATTGTTAAAGAATATAAGAAAAATGAAAGTGTCAATGACACTATAGCTCAACTTTGGAAAGAAGGTAAATTTTTTGTGATGAGCAATGAATAGAGAGATTAAAAAGGAGTGTAAAAATGAGCAGTAAAGGATTTAGTCACACACAGAGTAAAATCCAAGATGGCTGCTGGCGGCCATGTTTTTTGCCCGAATGACCCCAAAATGACTCGTTCCCATCTACATTCCAATTTCAACAGCCATGACAAATTTCATGATGATCAGACTAAAGGTACGACCTGTAGCCCGTGCTAAAGGATTTAGTCATACAAAGAGTAAAATCCAAGATGGCTGCTGGTGGCCATGTTTTTTGGCCGAATGACCCCAAAATTAATGGTTCCCATCTACATGTCAATATTAACATCCATGAAAAATTTCATGATGATCAGACGAACAGTACGACCTGTAGCCTGTGCTAATGCATTGAATTTTGAAATCAAAGATGGCCGCTAGTGGCCATGTTTTTTGTTCGAATGACCCCAAAATGACTTGTTCCCATCTACATTCCAATTTCAACAGCCATGACAAATTTCATGATGATCAGACTAAAGGTACGACCTGTAGCCTGTGCTAAAGGATTTAGTCATACAAAGAGTAAAATCCAAGATGGCTGCTGACGGCCATGTTTTTTGGCCGAATGACCCCAAAATTACTCGTTCCCATCTACATGTCAATATTATCATGACGATCAGACGAACAGTACGGCCTGTAGCCCGTGCTAATGGATTGAATTTTGAAATCCAAGATGGCCACTGGCGGCCATGTTTTTTTTCCGAATGACCCCAAAATGAATCATTCAGATCTAAATGTTGATCTCAACAGCTATGACAAATTTCATAATGATCCGATCAAAGGTACGACCTGTAGCCTGTATTGTTGACGCATCACGCACACACAGACGACAAAGCCATTGCAATAGCTCAAACTTTACAAAGTAAAATTGAGCTAAAAATGACAAAAATTGTTATAGAATGTAAGAAAACTGATAAAAATGATTGTATAAAAAATTGTATAATTTTTTTTTTAAATTGTTAGGCCAATGCATTCTCTTATATATGTGAGGCTCCCTGTGGGAGACTCACATATATAAGAGAATGCATTGGCACAGGGTCTTTAAAAGGAGGATTGAGGATATTTTTATATGGGCCCAATCAATAGAATGGTGAATATTTGCTATACATACCAACTGCAATATAGTGAGGTATTTTTTCCACCATAAATATTTCTGAATCCATGGACCGAATGCTGCGAGTCCGTAATATGTGTACATGAACACATGGACGAAGGAGTTTATCATGGGACCAATACAGACTGAAAAGGAATGGAGGAGTGTTCAGATAAATCTGGGCAGGCCTGTGGACATTTGCAGAATGGGGTCCCCAGCGGGTGACTATAGTGATAATTTCATGGACATTCTGCTTAGGCCGCATCTTCTCTGAAAAGTATCTATATTATCAAATTAACGTGTTTTTTAGTTTCTTTAGAAACTTCAAAGATTCATTTTCTTTTTAGTTTAGTTTCTCTATATCCCCAAATTGGCAGAAGACACATTGCATAATTGAGGTGCCCAATGGGTGCACAACACCATCTTCACCATCTGGGAATTTAAATCTGAGTCTAGGTCTGCCATAGCAGATGAGGCCATGGAGAATGAGGTCCCCAGAGGATGAATTTAGTGATGCTAGCCCAATGTGCGGGGTAGTATCATTAAAGTCACATTCTGTGAACCTCATTCTGCAAATGTCCAGCACCATAATCTCAGGCCTGAATCCATGTGTTGCATTGAAATTGGAAAACATACAATAATACTAAGGCATTTAAATGAATGTGATGCATCTGTTTCGTTGTATTCGTGCACACAATGGAGAGATTCTATTTTCAATACAATAAAAAATAATGCACACATGCGAAGCGAAGGATTTGACAGGCTTGACATTATCGTAGAATTAATTGATACCAGATAGATTGATTTGTGATATTGCATTTATTCCAATATCGAACTTATCATCAGCTGCAAGTAGATGCTCTGAGTTATAACATGAGGGCATGTTATAACATATACACTCAGGCAGTGCTAACCAGCAGTTCCTGACAGAGACTGTCCAGAAGAGCTAGGGAGCAGAAATTAATCTACTCTTTATTCTCATAGTATAATCCCCCCTCTCCTGGTCAGTTCTCCTGGCGGGGAACAGACCAACAAACTTATGCCACATCTCCTCCATGTGTCACTATTTGTCGTCACACATGTACATGTACCTCTGAACAACAATGCAAAATTAAACAACTTAAGTATTACAGTAACATATTCCTCAACCAAATCAAGCATTTTTCACACCCGATATTTCTTTGACCAACTAAAAATAGTGCAGATTTCCACATTATTGCTGATATCTTATACCTCACGACTCACTATCTTGAAAAATATACAGGTATTGCAAGATGATGGAGCAGGTCACGGCATGAAGAAATTAAGATAACCATATTGGCTACCCAGTTAAATCATAAAAATGACTACCAACTCCATCTCACACCGACCCCCCCCCCCCCCACCTAACCCCATGCCCCCACCCCTTCTTGCCTATTTATATGTGGAACTACACACATTGTAAATACGCACATGCTCAATTAGACGTAAACAGGATACTATATCATTATACTCAGATAAGGGCCCTGCCCTTACAAGTTAAACTTTTTGTGGGGTCCTGTTATATATCTACTGTAAAATATTGAATACCAAATAAATTTCATTGAATCTTAATCTTGAATCTTGACGCAACGGTATAACGCAGACAACAGATTGTGTCATCGCAACAGAGCAACACAACAAGTATCCAAATATCAGTGGGATAACAATGTATATTATATTTTCATTGACTTTTTACATCAGCCAGGGGGTTTGGGGGTGGGGGGTGTCTCACCCCCCCCCCCCAACTTTGGTAAAAAATTTCAACAGTTGGAAATTTCATACCTGACATAACATTACCGGTAGTTGGAAATTTCACACCAACAATAGGTTAAAAGGTTCTTGTAGTTTGATCTTAAAACAATTTATTGGGGGGAATTTATTGTTTTTGGACCAATATTTGCATATTTTCCTACTTTTGGTCAAAATTTTGGACTGAAATGGCCATCAGCTGGAAATTTTCCAACCTTAGGGGGGGGGGGGTGTTAAGTTGGAAATTTCCAACAGTTGGAAAGTTTGCGTCCTGGTCCCTCCCCCATGGCCAGTCAAAAACTGCTTGTTAATTTAAGAAAACAATATTGTCCTACATTTGGTCAACATTGTCATTGGAATTGTCATCAGTTGGAAATTTTCCAACCTAAGTGGGGGTGTCAGGTTTGAAATTTCCAACTATAGGAAGGCTTAAGCGGGCAATTTTGTTATCAAAATGTGTAATTACTAAACCGGAAATATTTACTCTATAGACTATACATTACTCCGGCCATACTGGTACACTTCTGTTAGACGAAACTATAGTGACCTTTGAACTTCCCATGATTCTCTTGGATATCCCATAATACAAATCTCAGGTATAAAAGCTTTTCGCGCCGAATATTGTTCACTCGATTTCGAATTCTTCGACATGTCACTTCGATTCAATTTTCGCACACCAGGCCGAACCATGGTCGGCCCGGTGTGTCATGGTCCCTCCCCCGTGGTCAATAAAAAGAAAACAATATTTTACTACATTTGGCAGTGCCACCCCCCAACGGAGACCCTCTAGCTACATCCCTGCTCTCAGAATTACATCAAGATGTCATATTTTTGCGTCATTCGGTATAGCCTAATTATTTAATCTGATTGAATCAGTAATTATCTGGACTGTCCATTTTACTATTCTAGTATTTGTAAAACTTGACCTACACTCCTCACCCTGGAATGATATATCTATCATTTTATGGCCAAATTAACTGATCATGACACAAAAGCCTAGTTAATGACTTAATGTATTCTATTATTGATAGCCTTCAGCCCTGGGAATTATCCTGGGCAATAAGCAATTCCTCGGTAAAAGCAGAGGCAAAATATTGCCCAGGTAAAATAAGTTCATAAATTGGGTTACTAATATTTCATTGTGTCAATCAGAAATACAACTTCTTCAGCCAAATTGAATTCCTTTCACTCTACTTTACATATATCAGTTATATTGTCCTATAATAGCATGGATCAATGGCACTGGGGCATTAACTATAGGGACACTGTATTGGAGATCTGTGGTTGGGTAATTGTTCATATATGTTGGGTAAGAATTTGGAGTGAATTAAATTTAGCATGCAGTATTGACTATCTATAATTTCTTTGACAACTAATCATAATAAAATAGCATACCTGGGTTGCGCTGTAAGGTTATTATTGAAACGAAATATTGTTGCAAAATTTCCAGGCAAAATAAGTTTTTGCCTAGGCCAAATTCTCCCACATAGGCAAAATTATTGCCGAGTCATATTTTCCTTAATTCCCAGGGCTGGCCTTTGTTGAGTTTACATGAATAATGAAACATAAACCTACATTGGCCTCCAGCGACCCATTTTACTACCATCCACCAAATAGGGAACATTGTGGCGTGGTGGTAGACATGCAGAAAGCTGACTTGATTGTTCTTTTTCCTTAATATAAAGAATATTGTGTCCAACATTTCTATCAGTTTTGAGAAATAGTACCACCATATTGCTTTGGCAATCTGAAAATAGATAACCATTAGCTCTGAATACACCCCTGATCAAGTGGTCCTGAATAGAATTATCACCCCTGATCAAGTGGTCCTGCTAGTCTGCTATTATGTTAGGGGTCCTGCTGAATTGCTCTGATGCTGGTAGGGCAAACTGATGCCATTAAGAAAAAGTACCATTATTATTTCTTAAGTTGTCATTTTGCGGTTTTTGGCTCATCCGAGCGATTTGAGAAAAAGCCTGTGTCTGTATGAAACTTTCAAGAACATATATTTTTGAAAATTTAATATTAAATGGCTGCACTGGTGTTTGCAAAATGACGTGAATAGCCGTCTTGATTATGCTCATTTTGCAAGAACTAATAAAACTAGTATAAAATATTTCGCAATATATATGTTTTAGAATGTTTGATTTTACCTGGATATGTTCAGATTATCTGAACACTGCAAAAATTATCTGGCTTTACCTGGATATATCCAGATTATCTGAACATTGTGAAAATTACAACTTTAGAAAAAATACTGTACTTTTTCTTAACAGCATCAGTTTGCCCTAACTAAAGATGCATAGTCCGAATAAGCGCCCCTCAATTACTATTTGGATTTGGGGGTAAAAAATATTTGATTTGAGTCGAGGAATCCACCTATCAAAGCTCAGAGTTATTAGATATAGATTTTTGAAATCTATTATTTTTCACCATGGAGACTTATTATTGGCCCTGTAAAAAGTTTACGAGCCGACGGTCTAGGTCCTAATTGCGGATGAAGATGGATAACTCTAAAATCAAGTGGCTTTTTTTGGGTCAGATATGTGACAAACCTGCAAAATTTTGTTGAACAAAATGTTGGTAAATAACAGGTTTCGGGCAATTTTATACTATATTGACTGGTTAGCATTATTTTTGGGCAATTAATCGATTCTGATAACTGAAGCGGCATTTAAAAAAAATATTGTTGTTGTTGGAATCTGATGATATGGGGACCATCGAATTGGATTGAGTACCTTTAAGCGCAGAACCACTCAGAGCATATGCCTGTACCTTGACAAAAACCACATGTTTACAGTTCATAATAGACCGATAAGTTGATAATACAATGATTTGGAATTTCCTTTTTCAAATAGTATGGCATTCAGGATTTGTGGTGGGGGGGGGGGGGGGGGGGTAGAGGTTGACACCCTACTAAATAACTTACCCGCACTTCATCAGGATTTGTGGGGGGGGGGATAGGGGTTGACACCCTACTAAATAACTTATCCGCACTTCATCAGGATTTGTGGGGGGGGATAGGGGTTGACAACCTACTAAATAACTTACCCGCACTTCATCAGGATTGTCCGAATAATCCACTTTTTGACACTGGTAACTGTATCCTAATTGTATAGATGCTAAAAATAGTTCACTACATATATGGAAGTTGATGGCGATGCAGAAAAAGTTATATATGATGAGAATGTATTTGAATTTGAATGGTTCTCTGTTTCTCATTAATTTGATTCCGCCCCATATTGAGAATAAATAGAGTGCTGTGAATGCGAGAGTCGGAGAATATCCACTCATTAACGGCCATTTCTCCACACGCTTGTCTGAAAGAAAAATAAACAAACATTTAGAATTAGTATGTCTCGATCTTTACGTTTGCAAACAGTACAACTTGTGCTTGCTATTCAAAAACCTTGTTATCTTTACTAGGTTGTACATAATGCCATATATATATACAATACCACAGTTGGAAATTTGTGTCAAAACCCGCAACAACTAAAAATAAATATCTACGCCTCTATATACTATAGAGGTGTAGATATTTATTATACCCCCCATCACAAAAGAGAGGGGGTATACTGGATTACATGCGTCTGTTTGTCCGTCCTTCCCTGTGTCTGTCCGCCCATATATTACAACCATGGGTCATCAGGCAGATATCGATTAAATTTGGTATGCAGGTTTGGCATCAGGACGGCTTGATAAAGAGGGTTCATTGACGTTGTTAACATTTTCCGTTCAATAGTTATCCCTTTTTTTTATCTGAAAATGTTGGATTTCCATCCGTCGTTGTCCAGTTCATCACATTTTTTTTAATAATTTGGTTTCCGACATGCCCATATTTCAATTTTCATCATGGGGGTATCACAGCACCCATGGTGCAACCTCTTGTTGACGTCTGTTGTGAAAAATGTGGTCTCAATCGTTAAGCCTAAGTTCATGATGAGAGCTGTGGTGGTGCAGCATTAAATATCCTGTGCCAGTGCATTCTCTTATATATGCGAGTCTTACATTGGGAGCCTCGCATATATAAGAGAATGCACTGGCTTACAAGGTCAAGCTAAATATTGTTAGGCCAATGCGTTCTCTTATATATGCGAAGCTCCCATATATATATTTAGAATGCATTGGCACAGGGTTTTCACAAAATTTCAGGAAGCTGCAGTCATGGACTGGTTAATAAATGTAAATCATGTTCGAAAAATTGGCCAAACTCTATATATCTCTTTATATATAAGCTTTAACACTTTAAATGATCAAGGAAATATGGGTTGATACAAAAATCAAACTTGGCACTGAAAGGGATAAAAAGTATGCATACCTCCTTGTTCCAGACCCAACTGACATAATTTATTAAAGCCGTGAATTTGGTCTTTGATGTACTCCATTTCTCTATTCTGAAAATAAGAAGTCAGTACCATCACAGTACTGTCATCTACCACAAATGGATGATATGAGTGTACAAGAAAACCAATGTCAGAAATGGTAACGCGCTCAAGATCATATATTAAATACCCATGATTGTAATTATAGAATATATTGGTTTTGCGAATGACCAACTCAGAATTCCGTTAAAATAATAACAACCAGCACCTAATTAACGAACCGGCGACCGACTCGGCCGTCTCCGACCACAACCCCCAGTGGGCTGCAGAACGAAAAATGTCTATAAAAGTTGAAATATAAGACTTACAAATTATCTTTTTCATATCTTTCATTTGTAATTGACATGGCTTGTCACAAACCAAAAATCAACATTATTGACATAATAATGTAAAGGACAATAAACAAAATTGAAATTCCCAACTACACCTTTTACTAGACACGGCCTCTGGTTAGCGCAGTTCGATTTTTAAATCCGTCCCAAAAATTCCCAATATCTATAAATAAAACCCCCAGCGTAAACTCCAGCGCCCAGCCAAAACAAGAATTTGGACATTAGTATACACGCAGCACGCGTAACAAAGGAGAGTGCTCTCACGAATAATAATAATTCTTCTAATCCTCTTAATCATTCCATACGGATTCTTTTTACTGGCATAAAATATTACATATATTAGGGGATATTGAAACTCCCCAGAAGGGAAAAAAGTAAATAAAACAATGTTAGTTTTGATAATATAGATACTTCCCAGAAGATGAGGCCTAAGCAGAATGAGGTCACCAGAGGGTGAATTTGGTGATGCTAGCCCACTAAATTCACCCTCAGGGGCCCTCATTCTGTGAAACATCAGAAAACAGGCCTCAAAATATGGTACTGAAAATTTACAGAATGGGGCCCCAGAGGGTAAATTTAGTGACACTAGCCTGCAAAGCGGGCTAGCAGCACCAAATTCACCCTATGTGGCCCTCATTCTCTATGGCCTCATCTGCTATGGGAGACCTAGACAAAGATTTAAGTTCACAGATGGTGAAGATGGTGATGTTCACCCATTGGGCTCCTTGATTATGGCGTCGTCTGCCAATTTGAGGATATAGAGAAACTAAACTAAAAAAGAAACTTTTCTAAAGAAACTAAAAAACTTGTTAATTTGATAATAAAGATAATTTCCAGAGAAGATGAGCAGAATGAGGTCCCCAGAGGGTGAATTTAGTGATGCTAGCCATTGTGCGGGGTAACATCACTAAATTCATCCTCTGGGGACCTCATTCTGCAAATGTCAAGCACAATATTTGAGGCCTGTCAGAAAACATGGCTAAAGATAAAGTCAATACATACATGTATATTATATAATTTACACTGATTTACATATAAGAATTACATTGCTGTAAATAGCCAGGTTCAGCCAACATACGCGTGAGAGCTTTCCGATGAATGGCAACAAGCTATATTTCCGAATAAATCCTGAAAAGTTACCCATAATTCTGCTGTGGTTAAGAAGTCTATTACTTGGGGTATTACTGTACATGTAACTTTTACTGTGGTTTCTGTATAAAATTAAAATAAAATATAATTAAGCGACTGACATGTGTCAGGTGTGACTGCAATTTGCAGAATGAGGTCTCCAGAGGGTGAATTTAGTGATGTTATCCCGCATAGTGGGCTAGCATCACCAAATTCACCCTATGGGGAACTCATGCATTCTGCATGGCCTCATCTGCTATAGGAGACATAGACTCGGATTGAAGTTCCCAAATGGTGATATTCACCCATTGGGAACCTCGATTATGTAATGTGTTGTCTGCCAATTTGGGGATATAGAGAAACTAAACTAAAAAAGAAACATAATCTGTGAAGAAGTTTCTATAGAAATGTTCAAATTTGATCGCATCAGCACACCCTGTAGCCCACATTTATTGGAGAATTGTTTTGAAATTATACAGGGATGTTCAGGATCACCTCCAGATGGGAGCTATCAAATTTGAATCATTTTCAATTAAATATTATACGGCTGCTGGCAGCCATCTTGGATTTTATTCTATGCATGACTAAGTCCTTTGGCATACCCAGCAGACCACTTCCTTCATCCGATCATCACAAAATCTTCTTATTGATCTTCGGAATTATGGGAGCTATCAAATTTTGTTGAATTTCATTGGAAAACATGGCCACCAGCAACCATCTTGGATTTTACTTTATATATATCCCTTCATGTTGACATCTACTTTTACTTAGAAAATTCAACTTTCCCCATTCCTATTCGCTCCATTGACTTCAACACATGAAATTATCCCCAATCCAAGTTGAGCTACAGTGTCATTGACACCTATTATCCGAACATTTCCTAAGGGAACTACTCATCAATGAGCATTTAGTACAGAAGTGGTTAATCAATATAGCCAATATAATATCTTACCCCATTCAGAATTTAAAAACACAACTCACGTCCAGGTTATATAATAATTATGTTGAAATCGTCCACTTGTCTACGACCGTAAACATGATGGCACATGTTCAAATTTAATGACTTGGTGGGACAATGGGGCATGTTCCGGCATGGAGTAAAGAATAAAGACCACGGTAGACACTGCGTATTGTAGAAGTCACCTAAAAGTGGGAGCCGTGATAAATTAATATCTTAACCCGAATGTACGTCTCCTCTATTGTCGCGATAGTGACCTTAACCCTCTCTATATTAAAGCATCATTGGATCAGTTATCCCATTGGAAGTGTTCAGATAATATGTTTAACCCTTTCTTACTAAACCATCATTGATGAGTAGTTATCCCATAGGAAATGTTCAGATAATATGTTTATACCTTTCTACACTAAAGAATCATTGATGAGTAGTTATCCCATAGGAAATATTCAGGTAATAAGTTTAACACTTTCTATACTAAAGCATCATTGATGAGTAGTTATCCCATAGGAAATGTTCAGATAATAAGTTTGACGCTTTCTATACTAAAGCATCATTTATGAGTAGTTATCCCATAAGAAATGTTCAGATAATAAGTTTCCTTTGTATACTAAATCATTATTGATGAGTAGTTATCACATAGGAAATATTAAGATAATAAGTTTAACCCTTTCCATACTAAAGCATCATTGATGGGTAGTTATCCCATAGGAAATATTAAGATAATAAGTTTAACCCTTTCTATACTAAAGCATCATTGATGAGTAGTTATCCCATAGGAAATGTTCATATAATAAGTTTAACCCTTTCTATACTAAAGCATCATTGATGAGTAGTTATCCCATAGGAAATGTTCAGATAATAAGTTTAACCCTTTCTATACTAAAGCATCATTGATGAGTAGTTATCCCATAGAAAATGTTCAGATAATAAGTTTAACCCTTTCTATACTAAAGCATCATTGATGGGTAGTTATCCCATAGGAAATATTAAGATAATAAGTTTAACCCTTTCTATACTAAAGCATCATTGATGGATAGTTATCCCATAGGAAATATTAAGATAATAAGTTTAACCCTTTCTATACTAAAGCATCATTGATGGGTAGTTATCCCATAGGAAATGTTCAAATAATAAGCTTATCCTCTCTATATTAAAGCATCTTTGATGAGTAGTTATCACATAGGAAATGTTCAGATAATAAGTTTAACCCTTTCTATACTAAAGCATCATTGATGAGTAATTATCCCATAGGAAATGTTCAGATAATAAGTTTAACCCTTTCTATATTGAAGCATCATTGATGAGTAGTTATCCCATAGGAAATGTTCAGATAATATGTTGAATATGTTGATTGTTGAACTTATTATCTGAACATTTCCCTCCATAAATAGGGCTCCTTCTGCACTTTTATTAATCTGTCGTCTGCTTTTATCAACTCAACATCCCTCCCAATCAATAATAGACCATGTTTCTGGCAAGCCTGAGTTTAGTGTGCCTGTCATTTGCAGAATGAGGTCCCCAGGGGTGAATTTAGTAATGCTATCCCGCATAGCAGGCTAGCATCACCAATTCATCCTCTGGGGGACCTCATTCTGCATCTTTTATGGGAGACATAGACTCAGATTGAAGTTCCCAAATGGTCAATATTGTGATGTACGCCCATTGGGAACCTCAATTATGCAATGTGTCATCTGCCAATTTGGGGGCATAGAGAAACTAAACTAAAAAGAAATAGAATCTATGTGAAGAAGTTTCTATAGAAATTTGATAATAAAGAAATTTCCAGAGAAGATGAGACAAAGCAGAATGAGGTCCCCAGAGAGTGAATTTAGTGATGCTAGCCTGCTATGTGGGATACCATAAGTAAATTCACCTTCTGGGGACCTCATTCTGCAAATGACAGGCACCTTATTCTCAGACCTGGTTTCTGGTAACTAATGCCGCCCCAGTCTCAAATACCGCAGCCAAATCTATTTTTCTTGATTTTGCACTTTGTCTGCTGAAATTCTTTTTCTGTAAATTATCATCCTTAATCTGGACATGAACGTCCTACATTTCCATTTATGATCTATACTCTAATGTTCCATAGGAAATGCTCACATAATAAGTTCAATAAAAGACCATATGTCTACTTCTGCACTTGTATTTATCTGTCGTCTGCTTTTATCACCTTAAAATCCCTCCAAATCAATAATAGAATTTCCGATGTACACTTTTTTAACTGACTGGATTTTTGAGTTCATCCCTTTCATGACTGGAGCTTCCTGAATGTTTACCGAAACCCTGTGCCAATGCATTCTCTTATATATGCGAGTCTCCTATATGGATCCTCTAATATATAAGAGAATACATTAGTGTAACACTATTTACCTTTACCTTGTATTAAGCTGGTGAATTCTATTATATATGCGAGGCTCCCTATATGCGAGACTCACATATTTAAGAGAATGCACTGGCACAGGACCTTTAATGCTGCACCAGCGCGTCTCCTGTCATGAAAGTGTTAAGCTGTGTTGGTTTTGTAGCATGTAGCTGAAAAGTTGAAAACATTGGTAGCAAAGCTCACCTAACAAACTGGTATTCTTCACCGGACAAGAGCAATAACTCTATCTCTCTCAATCACAAAGTCTCTCCAATAACCAAATGCTATCCAAGAGCAGTAACTCTATCTCTCTCAATCACAAATTCTCTCCAATAACCAAATGCTATCCAAGAGCAGTAACTCTATCTCTGTCCTCACAGACATTCTATCCATAATCACAGAGCTTTCCAATGAATGGCAACAAGTCATATTTCAGACTAAATCCTGAAAAATTACCCATAATTCTGATGTGGTTAAGGAGTCGATTATTTAGGGCATTACTGTAGAACATAATGATTGAATACTCCATTGAATGTCCTCATAATAGTGAACATCCATATCAATTTTATTGAAACAATCAGAACACCCTGCATCCCACATTTATTGGAGAATTGTTTTGAACATTTACAGGCATGTTTAGGATCACCTCCAGATGGGAGCTAGCAAATTTGAGAAATTTTTTCAATGAATAACATGTCTGCCAGCCGCCGTCGCCATCTTTGCATGACTAAATCCTTTGGCACACCCTACAGACCACATCCCTAATTCGGTCATCACCAAACTTCATTTGGATCTTCGGGCTGACCTCTAAATGGAGGCCATCAAAACTTTCTGAAATTCATTCAAAAACATGGCCGCCAGCAGCCATCTTGAATTTTACTCTTTGCATGACTAAATACGTCACACACACCCTACAGGCTATCTCTTATCTGACCATTACCATACTTCATAAGGATCTTCGGGGTGACCTCTAGATGGAGCCATAAAAAAATTCTGAATTTTGTTGAAAAATATGGCCGCCTTGGATTTTAATTTATGAATATCTCTTCATGTTCACATTTAGTATTACTTTTAACTTTACGCATTGTAATCACTCCATTGACTGTAACACATGCAATTATCTGCTCTCCAAGTTGAGCTACATTGTCACTTTCATGTTTAAAAAAGGGGGTATACTGTTTCGCACCTGTCCGTCCGTGCATCAGTCCCTCCGATGTCTGTTCATGTCATAACTTGAACATTAGTGCTCGGACCTCAATGTAATTTGGTATGGATGTTCACTACTATGGACATTCAATGGAGGGGTCAATCGTTTTGTTTATGTTTTTCATTCTATAGTTATTCATCTTTGTTTATCTGAAAGTATATCAGTCATAGGTTATAGATATGCCCACACCATGGAGGGTTCAATCATTTTGTTCGGATTTTCCATTCTAGTGTTATTCATCTTTGCAATATCTGGAAATGTTGGCTTTTTGGTCCATCCAATGTCTGTTCAGTTCATGACTTGAACAGTAGTGCTCAGATCTCAATGAAATTTGGTATGATATTCACTACTATGATGACATTCAATAGAGTGTTCATTCGTTTTGTTCTGATTTTACATTCTAGAGTTATTCATCTTTGTTTATCTGGTAATGTTGGCTTTTTGGTCCATCCAATGTCTGTTCAGGTTATAACTTGAACAGTAGTGCTCATGCAGATCTCAATGAAATTTGGTATGATGTTCATTACTATGAGGATATTCAATGGCGTGTTCAATTGTTTTGTTTAGGTTTTTCGTTCTATAGTTATTCATCTTTGATAATTTTAAAATGCTGATTTTTAGGTCCATCTGTCATGAGTATATCAATTACAGGTTATAGGTATGCCCACACTGTGCGATATGCCACATGGGGATATGCACTGGATGACAGTCCATCTCTTGAACAAGTCAATCCGATATAATTTCACACCATGTTATCATCAATCAGCCTCAATAACTTGGCATGTGGACAGGGTGTGGTCTGCAATTTTTTTTCCGAACACTAGGCAGGGGTGTGTGGGTGGTTCAGCAGCCCGGCTAACACAATTTTTCCTGGCTCTGTATATTTTGTCATTTTTCTTCAGAATAATGCGACAAAAGGTTTTAAGAATGCTTCTATTATGTATTAGGTATGAACTTAATTCTTAGTAGGGGGGTTTGAGTTCACCATCAGTTAATAATGAGGGATGACACCAATGGGTAATAACAAAGGTCAGCTTGCTAAATGTTTTCATCAAAGATCTATCAATGCACATTGGCATGGAAAGGCTCAGGTTTAAATAGTTCTATTAAAAATCATTTATTCAACCTGGTATAAATGAAAACTTAACACAATAATAGATTCTTCAAATAAATGTAAACTCTACAAATAAAAATAGACTATTTAAAAAATCATAATAAAATAAAACATAAAGGTGTTAAAACAAACTTTAACCGATTTCAACGTTATTCGGTACATGGGTCTAGGATGACCTCCAGATGGGAGCTGTCAAATTTGAACAATTTTCAATAAAAAATTTGGCCACCGGCAGCCATCTTGGATTTTACTCTTTTACTCCTTTAACACACCCTACAGAGCTTATCCCTCATCCGAGCATCACTAACTTCATATGAAACCTCGGTTTGACCTCTCGATGGGTGCCTACCATTTATTCCCGAATTCTGTAAAAAACATAGCTGCCATCGGCCATCTTCGATTTTACTCTTTGTATGTCTAAATTATTTAGCACATCTTACAGGTCATATTTCTCATCCAATCGTCACCAAACTTCATATGTATCTTCGAGGTGACCTCAAGATGGGAGCCTCCCTTTTTTCCCTTGAAATTTGTTCAAAACAAACATGGCCACCAGCAGCCATCTTGGATTTCAAATGTGAATCCATCAGCACAACCTACAGTCCACATTTATCGGAGAATTGCTTTGAAACTTTACAGCCTTATTGGTAAATCAAAAGTATGAATGCTTCTATAATCATGATACGGAACATAGATCGGATAAGATCAGGACAACTAAGTAAAATAGTCATTTGAAGCAGTTTGAAGGGGGTGGGTCCCTATCCCAGAATCAGAAAAAATAAAAATTAGGGGGTGGTGGGTACCCAGAGGGCAGAAAAAATAAAAAAGCGCCTAGTGTCCGGAAATTTTGTCCTAACCACCCCCTGATGTGGATGGTGTTTTAAAAAAAATACATGTTCTGAATAGAGATGTTCGCTCATGTGGGGTGAGAATAATCCCTTAATTGTGAAGTGTTGGAGTGACAAATACACATCTTAATGTTATACAAACTTTATTAAAATATATTTTTTAAAATCTTTGGTAAATCGTTTCACACTCATTCATCAATTGTGGACGAATGTCTGACATTGAAGTTAATATTCATCGTTTTCTTCACCTGTATAAAGAGCGATGTATCTATTTTTGGACGCAGACTATGAATTCCGTCTACATATAAATAGGACTGTTGAGAAGATATAAGTGTTCACCACTTTTTTAGGTTGTGAAATTTGAATGCCAAAAGTTATTTAAAAAAAAAATTGTTGGTATCCTGTTTTTGCAGTATATGAAATTACAGTAATGCCCTAAATAATCGACTCGTTAACCACAGCTCTCGGGGAGAGCTTTCCGACGAATTGCAACAAGCAATATTTCCGACTAAATCCTGAAAAATTACCCATAATTCTGCTGTGGCTAAGGAGTCGATTATTTAGGGCATTACTGTAGTTATTGTGATAGCCCTTTAGTCTAATAACTTGCTGATATCTTTGGAAAATATCGAAAAAATGAATGATGAAATTGCCAAGCATAATATCTTGCTGCCATTTTTCAAGAAAATTATAACGTAGGTTCCCGGGCCTAATATTGGCTCCATATTACACACGATTTATATGATATTACACATGCAAGATTTATTCTCGTTTGTCTTTGTTGGATGTTTTTAAAATGTAATTGCGGATATAAAAGTTCATAAACAGGCAGAGCAGCGATGTCACATAGATGACCTGCGGCCCAAGCACCCAGGCCGGGGTGGGACATCGAAACCAAAAAGACTGTGCCGGGTGCATGATCCCAATAATTACAAAGTGTGTCTGAAAAAGAAAAAAAAAATGTAAGAACAACTTAAAAAAACTTTAAAATACACACGTAAAAACAACTTAAAAATACAAGCATATATAAGAAATGCATTGGCACAGGGTTTTCGCAAAATTTCAGGAAGCTCCAGTAATAGAAGGGTTAAAAATACACATGTAAAACAAAGAAATTATCGAAGTTTTAGATTTCAAGACAACTTCGTGAAATCATAATTATACGTCAATCGATAAACTGCAAAGATTGCAAGACTGTACTGTCCAACCGATCGCTCGCTTTGCAAACAAACCATGAAATAAAATAACTTTTCGTGCTTTTATGGGTGATTATGAGAGTAGCTTAACTTGTGATATATGTACGAAAGAGTTAATTAAAGCTCGCAAATTACTATTTCCTTGGCGTCAGGGGTCAAAACTATTTTCATTCGGGTCATCAAAGTTCAGAGTGAACAGATATAAATTTTTGAAATCTATTATTTTTCCCCACAGATAATTTTTAGTGGCCCAGTAAAAGGTCGACGAGAAGACGGTCTCAGACCAAATTGCGGATGAAGATGGATAACTCTAAATAAAGTGGCTTTTTGACATATTTGACAAACCGGCCAAAAGTTTGTTGAAAAAAATGTTGATAACTAACAGGTTTTGGACAATTTTATACTGCAGTTGACTGTGGTTAGCATTGATTTTGGGCAATCAATCGATTCTGATAACTTGAGCGGCTTTTAAAAAACCGTTGTTGTTGTTGGAATCTGATGATATGGGGACCATCAAATCGGATTGAGTACCTTTAACTGGTGATATATGTACATTTTGTTACCAAAGGAATGATGCTGGATTAATGTTTGAGACCATGAAATTATTAACCATACAAATATGGATATCATTGGAACCGGCTCCTTGACCACATTGTGATGGTTACAGTTATGCCCTGTGCCAATGCATTCTCTTATATATGCGAGTCGACGATAGGTTGCCTCGCATATATAAGAGAATGCATTGCCCTAAAAAAATGGATATCATTGGAACCGGCTCCTTGACCACATTGTGATGGTTACAGTTATGCCCTGTGCCAATGCATTCTCTTGTATATGCGAGTCGACCATAGGTCGCCTCGCATATATAAGAGAATGCATTGGCCTAAAAAAATGGATATCATTGGAACCGGCTCCTTGACCACATTGTGATGGTTACAGTTATGCCCTGTGCCAATGCATTCTCTTATATATGCGAGTCGACATATATAAGAGAATGCATTGGCACAGGGCCCTTCTGTTGGGTAAAGGGTTAAGGCATGAGGAAAAAAAGTTTACCAAATAAAACTATTTGAGGAGGGTATCAAAAATAAGGTCGTGAGGGGATGAAAATCAAGGATATTCTTATATGGGCCCAATCAGTAGAATGGTGAATATTTGCTATACATACCAACTGCAATATAGTGAGGTATTTTTTCCACCATAAATATTTCTGAATCCATGGACCGAATGCTGCGAGTCCGTAATATGTGTACATGATCACGTGAACGAAGGAGTTTATCATGGGACCAATAAAGACTGAAAAGAATAGAGAGGTGTTCAGATGAATCTGGTCAGTTCTGACAATATGGTGCTGGACATTCGCAGAATGAGGTCCCCAGAGGGTGATTTAGTGACGCAACTCCACATATTTTGCTCAGGCCCCATCTCTGGAAAGTATCTTTATTATCAAATTAACATATTTTTTTTTTAGTTTCTCTATATACCCAAATTGGCAGACGACACATTGCATAATTGAGGTGCCCAATGGGTGCACTTCACCATCTTCACCATCTGGGAACTTAAATCTGTTTCATCAGAAATACAACTTCTTCAGCCAAATTGAATTCCTTTCAGTCTACTTTACAGATATCAGTTATATTGTCCTTTTATAGTATTGATCCATGGCACTGGGGCATTAACTATAGGGACACTGTATTGGATATCTATGGTTGGGTAATTGTTCATATATGTTGAGTAAGAATTTGGAGGACAGTAACTTGAGTGAATTAAATTTAGCGTGCAGTATTGACGACTGTATTATCTATAATTTCTTTGACAACTAATCATAATAAAATAGCATACCTGGGTTGTGCTGTAAGGTTAATTATTATTGAAATGAAATATTTTTGCAAAATTGTCAGGCAAAATAAGTTTTTGCCTAGGCTGAATTCTCCCACTTAATTAGGCAAAAATATTGCCTTGGTATCTTTTCTTCAATAGCACGGGCTACAGGACCTTTGTTGAGTTACATGAATAATGAAACATAAAAACCTACATTGGCCTCCAGCGACCCTTTTTACTACCAACCAACAAATAGGGAACATCGTCGCGTGGTGGTAGACATGCAGAAAGCTGACTTGATTGTTCTTTTTCCTCATTATGATGAATATGGTGTCCAACAACTCTACAAGTTTTGAGAAATAGAACCACCATATTACTTTTGCTATCTGAAAAGAAGATAAAAGATATTTTATTACCCGCTTGTTTGGGGGGGGGGGGGGGGGGGATAAAATTTCCGGACACTAGGCGCAAATTTTTTTTCCCCGCAGCTTTGATATATCGATTGAAGGCGATTGTGAGAACTTTATCGTCGTAAATGGCGAATTTCTTTGGAAATGCATATAATTAAAGGTACTCAATCCGATCAGATCGATTTTTGAAGTTTGTTATTTCTCGAGATGTGTAATATTATGTGGCCCAGAAACAAGTGGTCAAACAGAGGGTCTTGGACAAACTAACTCTAAAATCAAGTGGTAATACAGCCAAATTTCATGATACTTCATATGGCAATATTTTGTTGAACAAAATGTTGAAAAATAGCAAGTTTTGGGAAATTTTATACCATAGTTGACAGTGGTTATATTATTTTGTTGCAATAAATCGATTCTGATAACTAAAGCATATTTGAAGAAATGTTGTTGTTGTTTTATCTTGATGGTATGAGGATCGTCTGATCGGATTGAGTACCTTTAATGGACTGTCTAGTGTTTTGAGTGGATACCGAAAATGATGTCAATCGAGAATGAGACAAATGTTTATATTCGCGAGAATAAAGAATATTGTGTCCAACATTTCTATGAGTTTTGAGATATAGTACCACCATATTGCTTTGGCAATCTAAAATTAGATAACAATTAGCTCTCTGAAAACACCCCTGATCAAGTGGTCCTGAATAGAGTTATCACCCCTGATCAAGTGGTCCTGCTAGTCTGCTATGATGCTGGGTCCTGCCGAATTGCTATGGTGCTGGTAGGGCAAACTGATGCCGTTACAAAAAAGTACTGTTATTATTTTCTTAAAGGCCCAGAAAGGCCCACTTAATTTTTTTATAGTGACTTGATATATGGTTTTAATAACAATCTATGCCATAAAATATGATTAAAATACTATAATGCATCACTATTTGAAACTTCTGTGTCTCAGAAGATCCCAACAGAGAAAACTGCTGAAATCATAGAATGACTTCCCCCCTTTTGGCTCCCAGAATGCAACATAATTCAAACTTTTTCAATGAAAGGGGAAGAACTCTATCTTTAATATATAGAGTTATTCCCACATGCATTGAAAATAATACTGCTTTTTACTGCAATCTAGATGACAAAACGCGTTGGCAAGTTGTTAACCCTTTACCCAACAAACCGGCCAAAACCGGCCAAATAAAGCTTCAACAGCCTCAAATATCTTCGGTCTGTCTCAATAGAACCATACAAATATGGATATCATTGGAACCGGCTCCTTGACCACATTGTGATAGTTACAGTTATGCCCTGTGCCAATGCATTCTCTTATATATGCGAGTCGACCATAGGTCGCCTCGCATATATAAGAGAATGCATTGGCCTAAAAAAAATCTTTTTTTAACACTTTTTACCATTTTTTCTTACATTCTTTAACAATTTTATAATTTTTAATGTGTTAAGCCAATGCATTCTCTTATATATGCGAGGCGACCTATGGTCGACTCGCATATATAAGAGAATGCATTGGCACAGGGCACTTCTGTTGGGTAAAGGGTTAAGGCAACAAAAACAACATGTCCACAGTTTATTACACCGGATAAGTTGATAATACAATGTTTTGGAGCTTCCTCTTTCAAATGGTATATAATATGGCATATAATTTATATAATGTAATCTGGGGGTTCATGGTATATAATATGGCATATAATTTAATGTAATCTGGGGGTTCATGGTATATAATATGGCATATAATTTATATAATGTAATCTGGGGGGTTCATGGTATATAATATGGCATAAAATTTATATAATGTAATCTGGGGGTTCATGGTATATAATATGGCATATAATTTATATAATGTAATCTGGGGGTTCATGGTATATAATATGGCATATACTTTATATAATGTAATCTGGGGGGTTCATGGTATATAATATGGCATATAATTTAATGTAATCTGGGGGGGGGGGGGGGTTCATGGTATATAATATGGCATATAATTTAATGTTATCTGGGGGGGGGGGGTTCATGGTATATAATATGGCATATAATTTAATGCAATCTGGGGTTCATGGTATATAATATGGCATATAACTGGGGGTTCGATGGTATATAATATGGCATATAATTTAATGTAATCTGGGGGGTTCATGGTATATAATATGGCATATAATTTATATAATGTAATCTGGGGGGTTCATGGTATATAATATGGCATATAATTTAATGTAATCTGGGGGTTCATGGTATATAATATGGCATATAATTTACATAATGTAATCTGGGGGTTTCATGGTATATAATATGGCATATAATTTATATAATGTAATCTGGGGGGTTCATGGTATATAATATGGCATATAATTTATATAATGTAATCTGGGGGGTTCATGGTATATAATATGGCATATAATTTAATGTAATCTGGGGGGGGGGGTTCATGGTATATAATATGGCATATAATTTAATGTTATCTGGGGGGTTCATGGTATATAATATGGCATATAATTTATTGTAATCTGGGGATTCATGGTATATAATATGGCATATAATTTAATGTAATCTGGGGATTCGAAACTTAAGTGGGCCTTTAAGTTGTCATTTCCGCGGTGTTTGGCGAATCCGAGCGATTTGAGAAAAATCCAGCGTCTGTATGAAACATTCAAGAACATATATTTTTGAAAAATTTAATATTAAGTGGCTACACTGGTGTTTGCAAAACAACGTTAATAGCCATCTTGATTTTAGTTGTTTCGCAAGAACTATAAATAAAACTAGTATTAAAATATTTCGAATGTTTTAGAATGTTTTAGAATGTTTTAGAATGTTTTATTTTACCTGGATATATCATGATATATCCAGATTATCTGAACACCACGAAAATGACAACTTTAGAAAATATAATGGTAGTTTTACTTAACAGCATCAGTTTGCCCTAACAGCATCTTAGTAAATCAGTAGGACCCCCAACATCATGTGGAAGTGGTTACAGTGTCGGTCTTGTAATGGTGTCAACGCACCGGCACGAGTTCGCGGGATAGGGGGTAACACCCTACTAAATAACTTACCCGCACTTCATCAGGATTTGTGGGGGGGGGTAGGGGGTAACACCCTATTAAATAACTTACCCGCACTTCATCAGGATTTGTGGGGGGGGGGGGTAGGGGGTAACACCCTATTAAATAACTTACCCGCACTTCATCAGGATTTGTGGGGGGGGGGGTAGGGGGTAACACCCTACTAAATAACTTACCCGCACTTCATCAGGATTTGTGGGGGGGGTAGGGGGTAACACCCTATTAAATAACTTACCCGCACTTCATCAGGATTTGTGGAGGGGGGGTAGGGGGTAACACCCTACTAAATAACTTACCCGCACTTCATCAGGATTTGTGGGGGGGGGTAGGGGGTAACACCCTATTAAATAACTTACCCGCACTTCATCAGGATTTGTGGGGGGGGTAGGGGGTAACACCCTACTAAATAACTTACCCGCACTTCATCAGGATTTGTGGGGGGGGGGGGTAGGGGGTAACACCCTATTAAATAACTTACCCGCACTTCATCAGGATTTGTGGAGGGGGGGGGGGGGGGGTAGGGGGTAACACCCTACTAAATAACTTACCCGCACTTCATCAGGATTTGTGGAGGGGGGGTAGGGGGTTGACACACTACTAAATAACTTACCCGCACTTCATCAGGATTGTCGGTATAATCAACTTTATGACACTGATAACTGTATCCCACTTTTATAAATGCTAAAAACAGTTCACTACATACATGGAAGTTGATGGCGATGCAAACAAAGTTATATATGATGAGAATGTATTTGAATTTGAACGGTTCTCTGTTTCTCATTATTTTCATTCCGGCCCATACTGAGAATAAATAGAGTGCTGTGAGTGCGAGAGTCGGAGAAAACCCACTCATTAATGGCCATTTCTCCACACGCTTGTCTGAAAGAAAAAATAAACAAAGATTTAGAATTAGTATGTCACTTTATGTTTGCTAAAAGTACAACTATTCAAAAACCTTTTATCTTTACTAGGTTGTACATAATGCCATATATCCATGTAGGTGAAATTGTAAATACGCCATCATATGTTCATATTGCACTTATCATTCAGGGGCAGCAGGAAGACGGCCGGCTATGTCATGCTGCTCCTGTGCAATAATATATTTTTGTTTAATATTCTGTTAATGTATTGTATATTATTGTGCAAATAAAGATCTATCTATCTATCTATCTATACAATACCATAGTTGTTGAAAATTTGTGTCAAAACCCGCAACAACTAAAAAAATTTATATCTACACCTCTACTATATACTATATATTTATTTTTATTTTTTTGGGGCGGTTTTTGACACAAATTTCCAACTACTAAAAATAAATATTTTTATTATATGCTTTAATCGCTATCAAATTGTAGTATTTTTGCATCAGATATCTCACTCTCATCCATCCGTGCTAAAATTAAAAGTGATTCAGTTCTTGATGGAAGACTGTGCTAAAAGTCCCTGAGTGATCTATTAATTTTTGCTGTTAAACATGCTATGATGTTAGCCCCTTTATCTCTCAACCAATCTGTCTGAAAAATAGAACTATTTTTAAATGCAAAAGCACATTACCATGGCTGTGCTTGGGTATACACATTTGAACTTTTTACTCTTCTTTCGAGTGAAGCCATGGGCCAACTGAGCAGATCATATCATAAATAGAACATCTACACTTTTGGTTGTATAAGGTAATTATCTCATGAGTGATGACAAAAAAAAAAGGAATTTCCACTCGTGGCAGAGCTACTCTTGGAAATTCATTTGTTTTTTTCTCACCCATGAAATAATTCCCATTCAACCAATAAGTGTAGATATCCTCTATACGCATATGTACTATAGAGGTATAGATATTTATTTTGTTCAGTGTTTTTGATACAAATTTCCAACAACTCAGTGCAATACGCACACTGTAACATGAAATCATTTCTGAACCTATATCCATCAAAGTAATAGAGGTCTGTTGTGAAAACTGTAGTCTCAATTGTTAATAATGTAAATAATGTTCGAAAAATTTACCAAACTCTATTTATAAGCCTTGAGTTTACATGACGGGAGCTGCGCTGGTGCAGTATTAAAGATCCTGTGCCAGTGCATTATCTTATATATGGGAGTCTCCCATAGGAAACCTCAGATATATAAGATATAAGAGATGGCACTGGCTTACAAGGTCAAGGTAAATATTGTTAGGCCAATGCATTCTCTTATATATGCGAGGCTCCCTATGGGAGACTTCATGGGAAAAAATTCATGGAAGGGTTAAAATAATGTTAACCCCTTCAGTGCCAAGTCAGAATTTTGTATCAACCCATATTTCCTTGATCATTTTTCAAATTTATTTATTATAATAATGTGATACATTGATGGAAAGAGCTCTTATCAAGGAAATATGGGATGATACAAAATTCGGACTTGGCACTGAAAGGGTTAATATAAATGTTCGAAAAAATTGCCAAATTCTGTGTACAGTAATGCCCTAAATAATCAACTCCTTAACCATAGCAGAATTATGGGTAATTTTTTTAGGATTTAGTCGGAAATATGGCTTGTTGCCATTCATCGGAAAGCTCTCAGTATTCCTGAAAAATTACCCATAATTTTGCTGTGGTTAAGGAGTCGATTATTTAGGGCACTACGGTGTAAGCTTTAAAGTATGCATACCTCCTTGTTCAAAACCCAACTGACAGAGTTTATAAAAGCCATGTATTTGGTCTTCGATGTACTCCATTCCTCTACTCTGTAAATGTCAGTACCGTCACAGTACCACCATCTACTGTCATCTACCACAAATATGGAAATGATACAAAGGATTAATAAATACCTCATGAATAATAAACATTCTCTTAATCCTCTTTACTCATTTAATACGGTTTCATCGTGCTAGCATAAAATATTACATGCCAGCAAGTCTGGAAATAGTGTGTCTGACATGGCGGGCGAGCATCATCAAATTCACCCTCTGGGAACCTCAAGACTATGCTTTGGCATCAACTGCTATGGGAGACCTTGGATCAGATTGAAGTTCCCTTGTTGAAGTTGGTGATGTTCACCTATTAGTCACCTCGATTATGTATTTTATCTTCTGCAATTTAGGGGATATAGAAACTTCCCAGAAGGGAAATAGTAACTAAAATAATGTTAGTTTGAGGCTATATAGATACTTCCCAGAAGATGAGGCTGAAGCAGAATGAGGTCACCAGAGGGTGAATTTGGTGATGCTAGCCCACTGTGCGGGATAGCATCACTAAATTCACCCTCTGGGGACCTCATTCTGCAAATGACAGACAAACTATTTCTGGTGCTGGACATTTACAGAATGAGGGTGAAATTAGTGACGCTACCCTGCAAAGTGGGCTAGCGGCACCAAATTCATCCTCTGGGGATCACATTCTCCATGGCCTCATCTGCTGTGGGAAACATAGACACAGATTTAAGTTCCCAGATGATGATGTTCACCCATTGGGCACCTCGATTATGGTGTCGTCTGTCAATTTGAGGATATAGGGAAACTATAAACTAAAAAAGAAACTTTTCTAAAGAAACTAAAAAACTAGTTAATTTGATAATAAAGATAATTTCCAGAGAAGATGAGCAGAATGAGGTCCCCAGAGGGTGAATTTAGTGCTGCTAGCCGTTGTGTGGGGTTGCATCACTAAATTCACCCTTTGGGCCTCATCTTCTCTGGAAAGTTTCTTTATTATAAAATTTCTATAGAAATTTCTTCACATAGATTCTATTTCTTTTTTAGTTTAGTTTCTCTATATCCCCAAATTGGCAGACGACACATCTCATAATCGAGGTTCCCAATAGGTGTACATCACAATATTCACCATTTGGGAACCTCAATCTGAGTCTATGTCTCTCATAGCAGATGAGGCCATGCAGAATGAGGTCTCCAGAGGGTGAGTTTGGTGCTGCACTGCTGCTAGCCCACTATGCGGGATAACGTCACTAAATTCACCCTCTGGAGGCCTCATTCTGCAAATGACAGGCACGATAAACTCAGGCTTGATCCGGTCTCTTTCATCATCAATTATAGCAATGTTAAAAAATCTATAAACTATTCAATATCTTTTGTTACAATGGACTATCAGACCTATTCAGTACCTAGAGAGACAATCCCGTCCATCAGTTTATACACGAACGCTTGCACTCTGGCATCTCCTCACATAGTATTCAGTTACATACCTAGAGAGACAATCCCGTACATCAGTTTATACACGAACGCTTGCACTCTGGCCTCTCCTCACATAGTATTCAGTTACATATATACAGTAATGCTCTAATTAATCGACCCCTTAACCACAGCAGAATTATGGGTAACTTTTCAGGATTTAGTCGGAAATATGGCTTGTTGCCATTCATCGGAAAGCTCTCCCCGAGAGAGCCATATTTCCGACTTAATCCTGAAAAGTTACCCATAATTCTGCTGTGGTTAAGGAGTCGATTAATTAGAGCATTACTGTACCCGGAGAGACAATCCCAACATCAGTTTATACATGAACGCTTGCACTCTGGCCTCTCCTCACATAGTATTCAGTCACACACCTGGAGAGACAATCCCAAACATCAGTTGAATGAACCCTTGTATTCTGGCCTCTCCTCAAGTTAAATCGGGTAATCACCTGTAACTCCATATTTATCCTTCCAAAGGGAGTCCAGAATAAATTATATTCATGTTTCAAGTCTGAGTTTAGTGTGCCTGTCATTTGCAGAATGAGGTCCTCAGAGGGTGAATTTAGTGACGCTATCCTGCATAGTGGGCTAGCATAACAAAATTCACCCTCTGTGGACCTCATTCTGCATGACCTCATCTTCTATGGGAGACATAGAATCAGTTTGAAGTTCCCAAATAGTGAATATTATGATGTACTCCCATTGGGAACCTCCTTTATGCAATGTGTCATCTGCCAATTTGGGGATCTAGAGAAACTAAACTAAAAAAGAAATAGAATATTTGTGAAGAAGTTTCTATAGAAATGTTATAATAAAGAAACTTTCCAGAGAAGATGAGGCCTATTAAAGCAGAGTGAGGTCCCCAGAGGGAATTTAGTGCTAGTCCGCTATGCGGGATAGCGTCAGTAAATTCACCTTCTGGGGACCTCATTCTGCAAATGACAGGCACCTTATTCTCAGACCTGGTTTCTGGTAACTTCCCGCACCAATCTCAAATACCGCCCCGATCTCAAATACCGCCCCAATCTCAAATACCGCCATCTCAAATACCGCCCCAATCTCAAATACCGCCATCTCAAATACCGCCCCAATCTCAATTACCGCAGCCAAATCTATTTTTCTCAATTTTTGCCCTTTGCCCGCTGAATATTTTTTTCTGGCAATCATCATCCTTAAACGTCCTATATTTCCATTTATGATCTATACTCTAATGTTCCATAGGAAATGTTCACATAATAAGTCCATTAAACGACCATATGTCATTTGTTGAACTTATTATCTAAACTTTTCCCTCCATAAATAGGACTTATTCTGCACTTTTATTTATCTGTCGTCTGCTTTTATTACCTTAAATTTCCTCCAAATCAATAATAACCCGAATTTTAAACCTATTGACCGAAAAATGTAGGAATAAAAGCTCGGACAAAATTATGCACGTTGCGAAAATGTCGGACAGACGTCATAATCTATGTCAATATCTATGCCAAGTTTTAAAAAAATTGACCTAAAAATGTAGGAATAAAAGATCGGACAAAATTATACATGTTGCGAAAATTTTCTAAGTCGAAAAAGGGGGGGATAACTCCACCAAAACAAGTCCTACAGACGTCATAATCGCAGGTGCACAGGTTCCCATGGTGGTTGATGTCTGTGCCAAGTTTCACGGAAATTGATCAAAACACGACTGAGAAAAACTCCAGACAAATTTGACGACGGACAAGCTGATTCCAGTATACCCCCCCCCCCCCCACAACTTTGGGCGGGGGGTATACAAATTTAAATAAAAGGAACCCATCAGCCCCAAATTATTTTGGACCCCGTTGCCAGAAACACAAATTCATTGTGTTTTGGCCTTAACACGATCTGTAGATAAATAAGTCCTCACGTGGTCGCTAAGCATCACTATAAACATATCAATGCAGCAATACACAATAACGCGTAATTTATGTAAATATTGATTTGCATATACACATGGGTATTAGAAATGAATTATCCAATAAGTACACAGATACAAATCATGAATTGATTGAGAATAATTAAGGGTTCGCATATAATGTGTACCTTTAATAAGGCCTTTTGTTTTTTTATATAAACCACTTGATTAGCAGATTATTTCTTCTAAAAATTAGTTTGGTCAACCAATATAAAAAATAAAAATAAAATGCATGTGGAAACATCAAAATGGTTTTATAGACTTAAAGACATGTTATGTACTTGTTCCGGTGTGTGAAACTGATAAGTTAGTATTCAGGCGCAATGACAACTGGAGGAATGTAACATTCTGCTAACATTGCCAAAATTTTTAAGCAAATCCATAGAAAACATCGTCAGAACTACGCTCAATTGTAAATATTTACTACTCGATTCGGGACGCATCTATCGGCGATAAACTAATGAATATGATTTCCCCATCGACAGTCACTGCATTTAATTCATATATAAGAATGACGGTGTGTGTTGTCAATATGGATATATTATTTGTAAAAATTACTAATTTGAACAAGATTATTCTCCATTTATATTTGATCACCATACCGGAGTATTTCACATCACTTTAAAACAAGGCTTAAGTTTTGTAGCACGCAACATGCAGCTATGAATAATACCAAATTATACAAAGACACAATTTTGAAACACAAATGATCAATTAGTCAATACAACAAAATTAAAGACATATTGTGGACTTATTTCAATGAATAAAAACAATCAGTTAGTATCCAAACACTATCCCTACTGGAAGAATGTTGTAGCAAAGGACTAAGGTGCAGTAATGCTCTAAATAATTGACTCCTTAACCACAGCAGAATTATGAGTAACTTTTCAGGATTTAGTCTGAAATATGTCTTGTTACCATTCATCAGAAAGCTCTCATTGAGAGCTTTCCGATGAATGGAAAACAAGCCATATTTCTGACTAAATCCTGAAAAATTACCAATAATTCTGCTGTTGTTAAGGAGTTTATTATTTAGAGCATTACTGTATCAGGAACAAGTTACCATTCATCATTCAACAAGAGATGGACTGTCATCTGGTGCATACCCCCCATGTGGTGTGGGCATACCTATAACCTATGACTGATAAACTCAGGCAGACGGACCCAAAAATCTGAATTTTCAGATAAACAAAGATGAATAATTCTAGAACAAAAAACCTGTACAAAATGATTGAACACTCCATTGAATGTCCTCATATTTGTGAACATCCATACCAAATTTCTTGAGATCCAACAACCGCTGGTGGAGATATCTGCTCAGATAGGCAAAACGCTAACATTTCAAAATAAACAAAGATGAGTAACTCTAGAACGGAAAACCTGAAGAAAATGATTGAACATTCCTTTGCATGTCCTTATAGTAGTGAATATCCATACCAAATTTCATTGAGATATGAGCACTACTGTTCAAGCTTTGATCTGAACAGACATCAAATAACGACCACCGAACTCCTAATCCTGTACAGAATAACAGGCATTAGGTGGTATTCTTTTGTCATCATGTCAAACTCTCTTGGTCTTAGGCTGCTCCCTTGACCACCTAAGGCTCAAATGTATATATGCACACACGCACAGACAGACAGATGTATAACTGTATACTCCCCCTTTTTTTTTAAAGGGGGTAGGGATATAATGAAAAATTATTCTGATCTACCAACGATCCATGAGTAACTTGTAAATGAAAGTGTCAATGACACTGTAGCTCAACTTGGAAAGGGAATAATTTAATGTATTACAGTCAATGGAGCGATTAGGAAAGTAGAAAGTTGAATGTCTAATACTAGTTTATAGACATGAAGAGAAAAGTTAAATCCAAGATGGCTGCTGACGGCCATGTCTTCGGCCGAATGACCCCAAAATGATTATATCCCATTCACATGTCATCGTTAACATCCATGACAAATTTTATGACGATCAGACTAAAGGTACGACCTGTAGCCCATGCTAATGGATTGAATTTAGTCATACAAAGAGTAAAATCCAAGATGGCTGCTGGCGGCCATGTTTTTTGGCCGAATGACCTCAAAATGACTCGTTCCAATCTACATGTCATTGCTAACATCCATGACAAATTTTATGATGATCAGACTAAAGGTACGACCTGTAGCCTGTGCTAATGGATTGAATTTTGGAATCTACATGTCATTGCTAACATCCATGACAAATTTTATGATGATCAGACTAAAGCTACGACCTGTAGCCTGTGCTAATGGATTGAATTTTGAAATCAAAGATGGCCACTGGCGGCCATGTTTTTTGGACGAATGACCCCAAAATGACTCTTTCCCATCTACATGTCATTGTTAACATCCAGGACAAATTTTATGATGATCAGACTAAAAGTACGACCTGTAGCCCGTGCTAAATGATTTAGTCATACAAAAAGTAAAATCCAAGATGGCTGCTGGTGGCCATGTTTTTTGTCCGAATGACCTCAAAATGACTCGTTCCAATCTACATGTCATTGCTAACATCCATGACAAATTTTATGATGATCAGACTAAAGGTACGACCTGTAGCCCGTGCTAAAGGATTTAGTCATACAAAGAGTAAAATCCAAGATGGCTGCTGCGGTCATGTTTTTTGGCCGAATGACCCCAAAATTAATCGTTCCCATCTACATGTCAATATTAACATCCATGATCAATTTTATGATGATCAGACGAACAGTACGACCTGTAGCCTGTGCTAATGGATTGAATTTTGAAATCAAAGATGGCCAGTGGCGGCCATGTTTTTCATCCAAATGACCCCAAAATGACTCGTTCCCATCTACATTCCAATTTCAACAGCCACGAAAAATTTCATGACGATCAGACTCAAGGTACGACCTGTAGTCCGTGCTAAAGGATTTAGTCATACAAAGAGTCAAATCCAAGATGGCTGCTGGTGGCCATGTTTTTTGGCCGAATTACCCCAAAATGACTCGTTCCCATCTACATGTCATTATTAACATTCATGACAAATTTAGACTAAAAGTACGATCTGTAGCCCCTGCTAAATGATTTAGTCATACAAAGAGTAAAATCCAAGATGGCTGCTGGCGGCCATGTTTTTTGGCCGAATGACCTCAAAATGACTTGTTCCCATCTACATGTCAATGTTAACATCCATGACAAATTTCATGATGATCAGACTAAAGGTACGACCTGCAGCCTGTGCTAATGGATTGAATTTTGAAATCAAAGATGGCCACTGGCGGCCATGTTTTTCATCCGAATGACCCCAAAATGACTCGTTCCCATCTACATTTCAATTTCAACAGCCATAAAAAATTTCATAATGATCAGACTCAAGGTACGACCTGTAGTCCGTGCTAAAGGATTTAGTCATACAAAGAGTAAAATCCAAGATGGCTGCTGGCGGCCATGTTTTTTGGCCGAATGACCCCAAAATTAATCGTTCCCATCTACATTACAATTTCAACAGCCATAAAAACATTCATGATGATCAGACTCAAGGTACGACCTGTAGTCCGTGCTAAAGGATTTAGTCATACAAAGAGTAAAATCCAAGATGGCTGCTGGCGGCCATGTGTTTTGGCCGAATGACCCCAAAATTACTCGTTCCCATCTACATGTCAATATTAACATCCATGACAAATTTCATGATGATCAGACGAACAGTACGACCTGTGCTAATGGATTAAATTTTGAAATCAAAGATGGCTGCTGGTGGCCATGTTTTTTGTCCGAATAACCCCAAAATGACTCGTTCCCATCTACATTCTAATTTCAACAGCCATTACAAATTTCATGATGATCAGACTAAAGGTACGACCTGTAGCCCGTGCTAAAGGATTTAGTCATACAAAGAGTAAAATCCAAGATGGCTGCTGGCGGCCATGTTTTTTGCCCGAATGACCCAAAAAAGACTCGTTCCCATCTACATGTCATTGTTAACATCCATGACAAATTTTATGATGATCTGACCAAAGGTACGACCTGTAGCCCGTGTCAAAGGATTTAGTCATGCAAAGAGTAAAATTTAAGATGGCTGCCGGCGGCCATGTTTTTTTGCCAAATGACCCCAAAATTACTCGTTCCCATCTACATGTCAATATTAACATCCATAACAAATTTCATGACAATAAGACAAACGATACGGCCTGTAGCCCGTGCTAATGGATTGAATTTTGAAATCCAAGATGGCCACTGGCGGCCATGTTTTTTTTCCGAATGACCCCAAAATGACTCGTTCCCATCTACATGTCAATGTCAACATCCATGACAAATTTCATAATAATCGGACCAGAGGTACGAACTGTAGCCCGTGCTAAAGGAAATTGTTGACGCATCACGCACACACACACGGACGACGGATACCAAGCCATGGCAATAGCTCAAACTTTACAAAGTAAAGTTGAGCTAATAATGGGTAGGTATTGAAATCAAAATTAAAACTGTTTCTGTCACCTCTGAATCTTAAGTCTGCTGCATTTTTATCCGTAAAATAATCACATGGAAGGGTTAAAGGGGTACTGTACACCATTTACAATAAATTCCCGGTGATAATAACGATCTAATATCGATAATATATAACAAACTAAGTAATTTGAGTCAAAGATGTGTACTGTAAACAAATGTTCAAGTTAATAGGTTATCTTAACATCAAAGTTAATAATTTGATATAAATTTAATTTATGGCTGGAGTCATAAATTAAATTAAGAATTTCCGTGTACAAGACGTAATCAAAATAATTCACGGATAGTGGATTGGGCAAAGCTTATGTTGATAAGAGGCGTAAACTCAAGCGATACTGAACATGCTTGTAAATTTTCAAAACATTTCTCCAATAAATGTTGGCATCAGGGTGCGCCAATAGATTTAATTGTGAAATCCAAGATGGCCACTGGTGGTGGGGGGTATGTTTCTTAACCCTTTACCCAACAAACCGGCCAAATAAAGCTTCAACAGCCTAAAATATCTTCGGTCTGTCTCAATAGAACCATACAAATATGGATATCATTTTTTTCTTACATTCTTTAACAATTTTATAATTTTTAATGTGTTAAGCCAATGCATTCTCTTATATATGCGAGGCGACCTATGGTCGACTCGCATATATAAGAGAATGCATTGGCACAGGGCCCTTCTGTTGGGTAAAGGGTTAACAAAATCTGGAAAAATTTGATGGCGCCATCTAATGCTTACTCTGCTGTTCCATGTGAAGTTTATCGACGATCGAATGAGGGATGTGGCCTGTAGGGTGTACAGATGGCTTTAGTCATGCAAAGAGTATATATTCCCGGATGGATGGACAGACAAAGTCAATCGAGTATACCCGCTATTTTACTTTGAAAAGAGAGGGTATGAATACTGACATTAAAGATATATTAACCCTTTAACCAACAGAACAGCCCTGTGCCAATGCATTCTCTTATATATGCGAGTCGACCATAGGTCGCCTCGCATATATAAGAGAATGCATTGGCTTAACACATTAACAATTATAAAATTGTTAAAGAATGTAAGAAAAAATGGTAAAAAGTGTTAAAAAAAGTTTTTTTTTAGGCCAATGCATTCTCTTATATATGCGAGGCGACCTATGGTCGACTCGCATATATAAGAGAATGCATTGGCACAGGGCATAACTGTAACTATAACAATGTGGTCAAGGAGCCGGTTCCAATGATATCCATATTTGTATGGTTCTATTGAGACAGACCGAAGATATTTTAGGCTGTTGAAGCTTTATTTGGCCGGTTTTGGCCGGTTTGTTGGGTAAAGGGTTAAGGACTTATTCGGGTGTGTGAAACTGATAAGTTAGTACTCAGGCACTATGCCAACTGGAGGAATGCAGCATTCTACTAATGTCTTCGAAAATCTTAAACAAATCGACTGTATCACCCATAGAAAACATTGTCTGAACTATGCGCTATTGTAAATATTTACTTCACAATTCGGGACGCAACTTTTGGCGATAAACTAATGCAAACGATTTCGCCACCGAGAATCACTGTATTGAATTAATATATGATAATGACGGTGTGTTCTCAATTGGTTATACAAAAATACTACTTTAAGCAAGATTATTTTCCATTTCTATTTAATAACAGAGTGCTTCACATCACTTTAATTAACAGGACCCTTTTCCTATTAGTGGAGGAAAACAAACACATCATTCACTTTTGATAAATTTTATGCAAAATTTTTTACACATTTTTGTTCAAACTATTTTTTTTTCTCAAAAAGTAAAATAATATAGGTATAATATGTGGTATATCAACATTCATCCGCAACAACACACAGAAAACAATTACAACAGCAGTAAACCAAGTCTCCTGACTCATCCACCAACACCAGCTGGGAATATCAAAGGGTTAATTTGGTGATGCTAGCCCACTATGCAGGATAGCATCACTAAATTCACCTTCTGGGGACCTAATTTTCCAAATGACAGGCACCTTATACTCATGCCTGATAGGTACATCGGCGGTCGTCGAAAGGTTTGTTGATACAACAAAGTATGAACCTGAAAAATTCATATAGTTTCACCTCCACAATTTATATATGTACAGTAATGCCATAAATAATTGACTCCTTAACCACAGCAGAATTATGGGTAACTTTTCAGGATTTAGTCGGAAATATGGCTTGTTGCCATTCATCGGAAAGCTCTCAGTGAGAACTTTCCGATGAATGGCAACAAGTCATATTTCCGACTAAATCCTGAAAAGTTACCCATTATTCTGCTTGGTTAAGGAGTCGATTATTTACGGCATTACTGTATCATTGTTATGGAGACTCTGGCTCAGTATGAAATGACCCTCGACTCAGATCATGTTTGAAAATTGGTCATGATTGAGATGATGGTATGGTTGACCTAACGACATTGGCCAATTCATATTTATTTGTGCGAAATGTTTATATAATAAATATAAGTTCAGCAAAGAATCTATGGACATTATGAACTTATTATCTGAACATTTACTAAGGGAACTACTCGTCAATGAATATTTAGTACAGAAAGTATTAACCCTTTCAGTGCCAGGTCCGATTTTTGTATCAACCCATATACCCTGTGCCAATCCATTCTCTTATATATGCGAGTCGACCATAGGTCGCCTCGCATATATAAGAGAATGCATTGGCCTAACAATTTTTCATTGTTTGTTATTATTTTTTACAATTTAAATAATTTTTTCTTATATTCTTTAACAGACTTATTTTGTAGGTTTAGTGCCAGGGAATCTTACGTTTTTCATGGGCATCAAAATTATTACTATGAATACTTGGTGATAGTTTTGAGTTATAACATGCCCCTAAGGTTTTATCCAGTTTGTTTTTAAATTCGCTATAGCATGCTTAAGCATACCCAAAACAAATTCAACCCAAAAAAATCTAAAAAATTAAAAAAATTCTTTCTATTTTTTTTGGACCGATTTTACAGACCGTAAATTAGGGCCGATGAGATCGGCCCCTGGCACTGAAAGGGTTGAAACCCAATTTGTATGAGAACAAAAGATTCAAGATGTAGCTAAAAGAGTGCAAAACATCCAGATCACAAACATGGTTATATAAATATTAAACAAACTGTGTGGCTTTTCAGGCATTTTCTTATCTTCTTTAACCCTTTCATAACGAGAGCTGCGCTGGTGCAGCATTAAAGATCCTGTGTCAGTGCATTCTCTTATATATACGAGTCTCCCATCGGGAGCCTCACACATATACATATAAGATAATGCACTGGCTTACAAGATCAAGTTAAATATTGTTAGGCCAATGCATTCTCTTATATATGTGAGGTGCCCTATGGGCAATTTGCATATATTAGATAATCCATTGGCAAAGGGTTTTCGCAAAAAATTCAGGAAGCTCCTGTCATGAAAGGGTAAAATTACAGTTGAATAGAAATTTGAATTAACACAATAGTAAATATAACATTATGCATCTGTTTTGAGGCAATGGCTAAAAGTCCATATGTTCGAGTCCTATATATTTCTATATACCATTGGAGATAGGAACACCCACCACATAAGAATATTAATATAATTCATTTTCAAAAAGCAGATAAACATAGGAAAATTATGCTGTCTTAGTCCAATATAAATAATTGCTAGATTTACATCCAACTTATTCAGAATGAAAGTGTCAATGACACTGTAGCTCAACTTGGAAAGGGAATAATTTAATATATTACAGTCAATGGAGCGATTAGGAATGTGGAAAGTTGAATGTCTAATACTAGTTTATAGACATGAAGAGAAAAGTAAAATCCAAGATGGCTGCTGGCGGCCATGTTTTCGGCCGAATGACCCCAAAATGAGTCGTTCCCATCTACATGTCATCGTTAACATCAATGACAAATTTTATGACGATCAGACTAAAGGTACGACCTGTAGCCCGTGCTAAAGGATTTAGTCATACAAAGAGTAAAATCCAAGATGGCTGCTGGCGACCATGTTTTTTGGCCGAATGACACCAAAATTACTCGTTCCCATCTACATGTCAATATTATCATCCATGACAAATTTCATGATGATCAGACAATCAGTACGACCTGTGGCCCGTGCTAATGGATTAAATTTTGAAATCCAAGATGGCCACTGGCGGCCATGTTTTTTGTCCGAATGACCCCAAAATGACTCGTTCCCATCTACATTCCAATATCAACAGCCATGATAAATTTTATTATGATCAGACTAAAGGTACGACCTGTAGCCCGTGCTAAAGGATTTAGTCATACAAAGAGTAATATCCAAGATGGCTGATGACGGCCATGTTTTTTGGCCGAATGACCCCAAAATGACTCGTTCCCATCTACATGTGATTATTAACATTCTTGACAAATTTTAAGATGATCAGACTAAAAGTAGGACCTGTAGCCCGTGCTAAAGGATTTAGTCATGCAAAGAGTAAAATCCAAGACGATGCTGGCGGCCATGTTTTTTGGCCGAATGACCCCAAAATGACTCGTTCCAATCTACATGTCATTGTTAACATTCAAGACAAATTTTATGATGATCAGACAAAAGGTACGACCTGTAGCCCGTGCTAAAGGATTTAGTCATACAAAGAGTAAAATCCAAGATGGCTGCTGGCGGCCATGTTTTTGGGCCGAATGACCCCAAAATGACTCGTTCCCATCTACATGTCAATATTAACATCCATGACAAATTTCATGATGATCAGACGAACAGTGCGACCTGTGGCCCGTGCTAATGGATTGAATTTTGAAAACAAAGATGGCCACTGGCGGCCATGTTTTTTGTCCGAATGACCCCAAAATGACTCGTTCCCATCTACATTCCAATTTCAACAGCCATGACAAATTTCATGATTATCAGACTAAAGGTACGACCTGTAGCCCGTGCTAAAGGATTTAGTCATACAAAGAGTAAAATCCAAGATGGCTGCTGGCGGCCATGTTTTTTGCCCGAATAACCCAAAAATGACTCGTTCCCATCTACATGTCATTGTTAACATCCATGACAAATTTTATGATGGTCTGACTAAAGGTACGACCTGTAGCCCGTGCTAAAGGATTTAGTCATGCAAAGAGTAAAATCGAAGATGGCTGCTGGCGGCCATGTTTTTTGGCCGAATGACCCCAAAATGACTCGTTCCCATCTACATGTCATTGTTAACATTCAAGACAAATTTTATGATGATCAGACTAAAGGTACGACCTGTAGCCCGTGCTAAAGGATTTAGTCATACAAAGAGTAAAATCCAAGATGGCTGCTGGCGGCCATGTTTTTGGGCCGAATGACCCCAAAATGACTCGTTCCCATCTACATGTCAATATTAACATCCATGACAAATTTCATGATGATCAGACGAACAGTGCGACCTGTGGCCCGTGCTAATGGATTGAATTTTGAAAACAAAGATGGCCACTGGCGGCCATGTTTTTTGTCCGAATGACCCCAAAATGACTCGTTCCCATCTACATTCCAATTTCAACAGCCATGACAAATTTCATGATTATCAGACTAAAGGTACGACCTGTAGCCCGTGCTAAAGGATTTAGTCATACAAAGAGTAAAATCCAAGATGGCTGCTGGCGGCCATGTTTTTTGCCCGAATAACCCAAAAATGACTCGTTCCCATCTACATGTCATTGTTAACATCCATGACAAATTTTATGATGGTCTGACTAAAGGTACGACCTGTAGCCCGTGCTAAAGGATTTAGTCATGCAAAGAGTAAAATCGAAGATGGCTGCTGGCGGCCATGTTTTTTGGCCGAATGACCCCAAAATTACTCGTTCCCATCTACATGTCAATATTAACATCCATGACAAATTTCATGACGAACAGTACGGCCTGTAGCCCGTGCTAATGGATTGAATTTTGAAATCTAAGATGGCCGCTGGCGGCCATGTTTTTTTTCCGTATGACCCCAAAATGAATCATTCCGGTACAAATGTTGATGTCAACAGCTATGACAAATATCATAATGATCCGATCAAAGGTACGACCTGTAGCCTCTATTGTTGACGCCTTACGTACACACGTACACACGCACACACGGACGACGGACGACAAAGCCATGGCAATAGCTCAAACTTTACAAAGTAAAGTTGAGCTAAAAATGGGGCGGGAGGGCAAATTATATTTTTTATATTTTATTCTTCCGAACATAAATGGTCATGGACAGTTCTAGATATTGAAACAGTATCCTATCTTATATAATTCAAGTTGATTTAGATTGTCCAACTTGATCACAATAGACTGATTAATGGGTGATTGAAATGTAACAAGAGGTGTGCATTCGCGTGCTAGCATACCCCCACCGTAGCAAATTCAATCCGCATTATCCGTAAACCCAACAAAAAAGATTTTTAACTTCAAAGAAAAATTTGGATTAATAATATCGATATGGTGTCGCAAGAAGCTTGTACAGAAAAATTATTCAAATTGGTTCATATTTGTTCGATTGACTGCAGAAACCCAAAAAAGGGTAGAAAATGAAACGCAACCTTAACATCTAAGATGGCTTTTGTCGAGTGTTTCGTCAGTCAAACCAAACTTCTGCTAAGAAGGCACACAAAGCATCCACAAAAAAAAAATCCCAAAATTTTCTAAGTCAAAATAAGTCGAAAATGAAGTGTAATGTTAGGAAAAACAGTCCGAGCCAACCCTGAGCTGCATCATGTAGAGAGGGTGTTGTGAGAAGCATGTATACCAAACAATATTGAAATCGGTTCATATTTTTTAAAGTTGTTAAGTCGGACAGAATTTTCTAAGTCAAAATAAGTCGAAAAGTAAGGTGTAACTTAAAAAAAGAAAGTCGGACCGCACCGCAATTATCATCATGCGGAGAGGCGGTCCTAAGGAGATTGCATACAAAAAATTATTGAAATCTGTTCATAGTTGTTCGAGTTATGAGGTCGGACGGACGGACACACGGAGGGAGAAAGTGTGACGGATAGACGCAGTCAATCCAGTATACCCCCCATTTTCTTCGAAAGTGGGGTATAATTAGACGGTTAAAGCATGAGAAAAAAGATAACATAAAAGATATCAAAGTTTTAAAAAATTGAGGAGGGGACTAAAAATATGGTCGGGAGGGGATGTAAATCAAGCTATTTTTTATGCTGTCTTATCGACACTTTTCAGTGCATGAAGTTCATTTCAAATAAGGTGATATGTTGGTATATCTCTCATCAGCAGCTACATTGTATCTCAGTAAAGTCCAAAACAAATATATAACCTGCGTCATCTTGTATGAAGTGAGAAAAACTAATTCCTTTATAATCTCCATAGTGGTTACAAGCACAGGTCCCCAGAACAAAACTTGGCCCTGCCCCAATACTACTTATATTATAATCCTATAGAATCTATAGGATTAATTATTATTGGGGTGGTGGGTCCAATTTTTGTTCTGGGGACCTGTGGTTACAAGGGCCTCATATCTCATTCAGGTATATACTCTTGATCATATTTTAATTAAAGAAACATTTTGTAATCATATTTTTTAATTTTACTTTCATGCCTTATAATTATTATAGTTTGAAATATATATTAAACATTTACCACAATGCCTTCGTCAAAATATACATTTATATTTATAAATCACTGATCAAATAATTTTCGTTGAAAGTTTCGGCAAGATACAAAAACTTTCATCACAGAATAAACTCATGCAAACTGATGTACACAATAGCAATATACTGCTCAAAATGTACCTGTGTATGATGCGCTTTTGAGCTGTAGATTACATTTTGATAGAACACGAATAAAATTAGATAAGGAAAGTTGAAATAGTGAGAAATTCACAAGAAAAAAAACAGGCTTCTACTAGCTGTGTATACATAAGAATGGATTGTTCGTAAATTTTAGGAGTCTTGATAATATAAGCAATAGACAGGCAGAGAATGACACTATGGAGTCCCATTCATTCATTTACATGGACGTTCAGACAATACTGTTTGTTGAAATTATCTGCTGAACGTCCTACAAATGAATGACTGGGATTAAAATAACTACCCTTGACTGAGTAAACAGATAATAAAGAGCTAACTTTTAACAGCATACGGTATACTAAAGCTGAATCGCTGATCATTCCATAGTTTTGGGGACCAGACATTCAGGTTCGCATAATTAGTACTGAAATTTTCATCTGAAAACCAATAAAATCCAAATTTAAAAAGTAGAAAAAGGTCAGTAACTCTGGTAGAAATAGATGGAACCTAAGAAAAGAAAATTGAACCCAAATTTCAACACTATAGTTTGTCATAGCGAGCCTACACACCAAATTTCATTCAGTTCAGAACTAAAGTTATCATCGGTCAATGAAATATGCACAGACCATACATAATATGTCCAGTTTTAAAAATGGGCGAAAAAAATAAATAAATAAATGGCAGTCTCTTGTAGAGACAGTTTTTCAAACACAAAAATGCCTAGTGTCCCATGCTGTGTTGGCAAGATTTGCACTATTAGGGTACATTATTACCAGATTCGGCAAACCTGGGTAGTAAAATATGAGATTTTGTGAACCTGGGTGGTTTGGTACCCATAACCATGGGATAATGACAGTTCAGCCATACTAAAGCAATTTGCACAAAAAAAAAATAATATACAAAAGTCACATATATAAATATACATGTATAAGCAAACAGAAATAACACTTTTGCACTTGAATAACAAGTTGCAAAAAGAATCAAAAATCAATAAATATAGATAGAAATGTAGAAGTCACGGAGGGTATCAATAATTTGGTGAAAAATGATATAATAATCTATGAAAAATATTCTATAAATAACATCCACTCATGTATTCTCTCTTACGTACATGTATATACATCTACAGTTAAATGCCCTAAATAATTTACTCCTCAACCACAGCAGAATTATGGGTAACTTTTCAGGATTTAGTCGGAAATATGGCTTGTCGCCATTCATCGGAAAGCTCTCACTGAGAGCTTTCCAATGAATGGCAACAAGCCATATTTCCGACTAAATCCTGAAAAGTTACCCATAATTCTGCTGTGGTTAAGGAGTCGATTATTTAGGGCATTACGAATATCAGGTCCAGGTATAGCAAGGCACTGGTCTGATGTATTGATGCGGCCAGAGGCTATTAAACTTGAGCAAAGTATGCCATGCCTAGACCCGACGTCATTCTATTTACAAATGAAGCATTATCTCATTGTTTTCAGTTCGAAGGTAATAGGTAATTAGTATTTGGGTACCTAGGTTCACAGAACAAGTGTTTGGGTACTTGGTTCACAGAACAAGTATTTGGGTACTTAGGTTCACAGAACAAGTATTTGCATCAATAATCGACTCCTTTAACCACAGCAGAATTATGGGTAACTTTTCAGGATTTAGCCGGAAATATGGCTTGTTGCCATTCATCGGAAAGCTCTCGGCGAGAGCTTTCCGATGAATGGCAACAAGCCATATTTCCAACTAAATCCTGAAAAGTTACCCATAATTCTGCTGTGGTTAAAGGAGTCGATTAATTAGGGCATTACTGTACTTAGTGAAGAAAGGGTTAAAATAATGTAGGATTTGGAATCAAGTGTCATGTTTTGATGCCACAGATACTGATAGTTTGAATATTTCCATATTTTGGGCACATTTTGGACAAAGTATATATGCCCCAAATTTAATAAGGGAATCTAAAGACCTTCTAATAGAACAAGATACACAACTCTAGATGTCACCTTTGACAGGATTTGGAAGTGTACAATCAACGTTGGCACATATTTCCCACAACACCATGGACAGGCTTCACATATGGTGCTGGACATGCAGAATGAGGTCCCCAGAACGTGAATTTAGTGACACTCCCCACGCACAGTGGGCTAGCATCACTAAATTCCCCCTCTGGGGACCTCATTCTGCTCAGGCCTAAACTTCTCTGGAAACTATCTTTATTATCAAATTAACAAGCTTTTTTAGTTTCTTTTTTAGTTTAGTTTCTGTATATCCCCCAAATTTGCATATGACACAATACATAATCAAGGTGCCCAATGGGTGCACATCACCATCTGGAACTTAAATCTATATTTAGGTCTCCCACAGCAGATGAGGCCACACAGAATTAGGTCCAGATAGTGAATTTCGTGATGTTAACCCGAGTTGCAGGGTAGCGTCACTAAATTCAGCCCCCTGGGGACCTCATTCTGTAAATGACCAGCGTCATATATTGAGGCCTGGGAATAACACATGAACACGGGAGACATGAGTTACATTAATGCCCTAAGTAATCGACCGCTTAACCACAGCAGAATTATGGGTAACTTTTCAGGATTTAGTTGGAAATATGACTTGTTGCATTCATCGGAAAGCTCTCGCTGAGAGCTTTCTGATGAATGGCAACAAGCCATAATTCCGACTAAATCCTGAAAAGTTACCCATAATTCTGCTGTGGTTAAGGGGTCGATTACTTAGGGCATTACTGTATCTGGCTGTAGTTATCACATAACCGACTCGGCAATTGAGATCGAGGCATTAATGGCAATATTGTGACAATGATATGGTCCTATTTATCCTTCTTTTCTTCCACTATTCCATTCTGTGAAATGCTTCCATTTGAAACGTGGCCATTTGCAACTCCCCCGTTTGCTTTCGTCTTTGATTTTTCTGCTGCAATCTGAAAGGGTTTTGAAAGCACAATATAATATTCATAAACGTTAATTGTTTCGATTGGACACTTTTATGTTGGGGCTAAAAATAATGAGTTCTGATCAGTGCTACTAACATGGAATCCAACAGTTCGGGAAATAGAAAGTCTACGACAAATAATCACACCCAGTTGGATACTTCCTTTATAATATCAGTTATAAAACTCATGATACAATAATAAAATTCACATACATGTATATCAAACTGAAAGATAGGGGGGCCCAGCTTATCAATATTAAGGTTTCTGAACTGAAAGGATGGGGCCACAGCTTATCAATATTAAGCTTTCTGAAATGAATGGGGGGGGGGGGCCCAGCTTATTAATATTATGCTTTCTGAATTTGATGGGGGGGGGGGGGGGCAGCTTATCAATATTAAGCTTTCTGAAATGAATGGGGGGGGGGGGCAGCTTATCAATATTAAGCTTTCTGAACTTAATGGGGGGGGGGCAGCTTATCAATATTAAGCTTTCTGAAATGAATGGGGGGGGGGGGGGGAACCCAGCTTATTAATATTAAGCTTTCTGAACAGAATCGATGGGGCAACAGCTTATTAATATTAAGCTTTCTGAAATGAATGGGGGGGGGGGGACCCAGCTTATTAATATTAAGCTTTCTGAAATGAAGGTTGGGGGGGGGACAGCTTATCAATATTAAGCTTTCTGAAATGAATGGGGGGGGGGGGCAGCTTATTAATATTAAGCTTTCTGAAATGAATGGGGGGGGGGGGGGGCCCAGCTTATTAATATTAAGCTTTCTGAAATGAATGGGGGGGGGGGGGGGCAGCTTATCAATATTAAGCTTTCTGAACTGAATCGATGGGGCCACAGCTTATTAATATTAAGCTTTCTGAAATGAATGGGGGGGGGGGGGCAGCTTATTAATATTAAGCTTTCTGAAATGAATGGGGGGGGGGGGGGCAGCTTATTAATATTAAGCTTTCTGAAATGAATGGGGGGGGGGGGCAGCTTATTAATATTAAGCTTTCTGAAATGAATGGGGGGGGGGGGAAACCCAGCTTATTAATATTAAGCTTTCTGAATTGAATGGAGGGTGGCCACAGCTTATTAATATTAAGCTTTCTGAACTAATTTCTGATATAGTAAATAATTGTCTGAGTGCCTATGATATGGATCTACAGTAATGCCCAAAATAATCGACTCCTTAACCACAGCAGAATTATGGGTTTCCGATGAATGGCAACAGGCCATATTTCAGACTAAATCCTGAAAAGTTACCCATAATTCTGCTGTGGTTAAGGAGTTGATTATTTAGGGCATTACTATACAGGCCTAACATATTAAAATGGTAGAGATCTACAAATAGCTCTCCTTGATTGCCTAGGATGGTTATATTAGGAGCCCTCATGCCTGAATAGATGACCTTACTATTCTTAATCAATATATTTGTGCTATTTGTAGAGAAGATGCTCAAGTGTTTTACAGTGGGTTGCTGTGGGCACAAATTTAATAGCTTCAGGAGGGCTGCATATAGCCCTCCTGGATTCATAGCCCTCCTGTTCAATATTTTAGGACAATAGAAGGGGTTTAAAAATACATATTTCTGACAATGAAAAGCAGGGACGAGGGTAGGAGAAAGTTACCCATAATTCTGCTGTGGTTAAGGTGTCAATTATTTAGGGTATTACTGTATAGTATTTTTGGTCCAAAAAAAAAACATTTCACACTAAATACTGGTTTGTAAATCAAACTATCAGATAAATTTTAACCTAACTCTGGTCAGACAATTCTGACTAATGCTGTGTCAAGCATGAGATTTCCGATTGGAAATTTTGACACCACCACCATGTCCCTGCTTTCATTTCCTCATAATAGGAAAATATTTTCATAATACATCACTACCAGTAATCACAATATTTACAAGATTATAATACTAGAATGGTACCATGCAGGGTTCACTCTGTCGGTGGCCAATGAGCATTTTAAGATTATCGTTTGAAAAAAATACCGAAAAGGGCATGTTTGTTGTCACAGACTGGTGCAGCGGATGAAATTCTAAGGGAAAATTAACCACTTGAAGTTCAAATAGGCTTAACCCATGGCCGGCGGGACTTCTAGTTAACACTGTCGCCTATGGAAAATAATTTGGTGTTTGTAACCTAAAGGCTATAGTTAGCAATCTCTCATCAGATCTTCATGAAACTGTTAATTCATCAACAGATAATTATCAGCAGCTGCTCGCCCATGTATGGATAACAATTCTTATGAAACAGACATTTCCCCACCACAGACAATTAACTCTGGACATTTCCCCCATCGCAGACAATTACCCACTTTCACAATATCAACAACAGCATCGCTGGGGCGTGGCTAAATACACCTGTTAGTTTACTTATAAATTGATATTAAATCAGGTGAATTAAGTTGAAAAAGGGTCGTAACGCATGTAAAAATAATTCGACGGAACCCATATTTGAACTTGGTCTATATTTTTGCCTGAGAAACACAATTTAGACTAGGGTCCTGCGAATTGGAGATTTTGATCGAATCGAATATCGAATCGAATTCTGAAAATCGAATCGAATATCGAATTGAATCATATATGTGTGTTGCATTCTCAATTGGGCATGTTTTGTCAACGATTAGATGATTTGTGAAACGTTCTATCAACTACATGAACGAAGTATGTGGTGATGAACCGTAATTTGCAATACTATTAACTTCAAATGATAATTGTCGAGAAAAAAAGGCAAATTAAAAAAAAACGTCCATGCGGCCGTCACGACGATTAATATATAACCACTAAACGGATTATCAGAACTAAAATCACGCGAAATTTGTACAGTTTGCATGTACATGCAAAATTGCAAATCAACATTCGGAATCACCCGTTGTTTTAAACTTGAAGATGCAACAACAGTCGCAGGGTAGCCTGATTATGTAGTGCTGGATGCTTCTTGGACAGATGATTCCATAGATGAGTCATTGTCCCAGATGCCTGCGATTTATACACCAGGTTGCATGCATCTCACGTGTAAGTCCCTGCACTACCTGCAGCTTTATCATGTTTAAAATAAACATGTATAACGACGACATTTTGTCAAGTGTCAAAGAACGCTCCGAAATTGAAAGTAAACTTCAAAAGAAAACATCGCCAAAATGCACTTTTCGATGCCAGGAACACGTGTTGTTTAAATTCTCAACTATACTACATAATGCAGAATCTGAGACGGATAGACGGCAGATAACGCTAGCGGTTGCTCAGCCCCATAGCTATTATTATTCACGCGCGTTGTCGGTCCATCGGTGATCTCCGAACTTTTGGCTACCATGTTCAAAGCTAGAATTCAGGAGTATTTAGTAGTCCTATAGTGGCTATTTGCTGGCTATACTTATATTTAATATATATAATCGCGATGTACAATAAGAAGTATAAGCTGCATATATACATCATTTTCTGTATAAAATGGCACAAAAACAGCTAAGATCGACGTGTGTACTTGTCCGTAAACAGCCTACTTTTCCATCAGTGTATATCAAAATTTCGAGTTGGCAATTTCGACTCGAATTCGAATCGAATTTGACTTTCGAATCGAATCTCGAATATTCGCAGGACCCTAATTTAGACATACCAATTTTGAGTCAAATCAAATAATCTAAACTGGAGTTATCAGTCGGGAAACCATAATGTTGTGAAATCAGGCAAATTCTAAGTTGAAAAAGGATCTTAACTCATCTACAAATAATTTGACCGTACCCATATTCGAACTTGGCCTGTATTTTTAGTTGGAAAAACACACATACCAACTTTGATTCAGATCAAATAATCCTGAAAAGTTACCCCATAATTCTGCTGTGGTTAAGGAGTCAATTATTTAGGGCATTACTGTAGTAAAGCCATATTTTTCATATATTCACAAACCAGCCAGGGACTTAGGGAGAAATCTTCTCCCTAAAATGTACCACTTCTCACTATATTTGTCCCAGGGAGAAGTGACTTCTCTCTCCTACCAGTATGCATATTTAAAGTATATTTACTGATTTATAACAGTGTTCTTACTCAAAATAATGGTTTATAAATGGGCTCTTGTGTTGCATAATACTTATTGGATCATAGACCAGTGATGTTGGGGTGTAAATTAAACTTGAGCCATTATAAATTCTCCTTGATAACTGTCTACATCTCCCTAATAACCAAACAGGGAGAACAGACTTCTCCCAATTTTACACCTCTGGTGTCTGGGTGAGAGAATGTCCAGATCAGGGAAATGCTGGTGGGGGAATGTCCAGGTCGGGGCATGTCTGGGTGGGGAAATTCTCGATGGGGAAATATCCAGATACAAGCCTTGAAATAGTGTGCCTGTCATTTGCAGAATGAGGTCCCCATAGGGAGAATTTAGTGATGCTACCCCCGCATAGCGGGTTAGGCATCACCAAATTCACCCTCTGGGAACCTCATTCTGCTCAGTTGTAAGCAGAATGAGGTCCTCAGAAGGTGAATTTGGTGATGCTAGCCCGCTATGCGGGGTAGCATCACTAAATTCACCCTCTGGGGACCTCATTCTGCAAATGACAGACACAGTATTTCAAGGCTTGTCCAGATACCTGTCTTACATATTGCTGAAACTGGGTGGGGAAATGTCTGGGTGGGGGAAATGTCTGGGTGGGGATTTTCCCAGGTGGGGAAATGTTCGGGTACCATAGCTGAGTGTGTTACAAGTCAAGCAAGCTGGTGAATCAAGCCATTTGGTTAAATTCTTTGTTCTTTGGCGTGCAAAGTATTGTAATTTTAAAAGAGTTACCTGTTTGTTTTTGTTGGCTGATTTTATATAAGCATGGATGTAAAAGTTCATAAACAGACTGAATACAGATGTAGCATAAGATATCAAAGCCCTCTGCATAGAATGGTGATGTTGGGTGTAAATTGAAGTTTCGCCATTGTTATTTCTCTCTAATCCACTTATCCCTAATAACCAATTTGAAACCTCTAGACTGGTCCATGCCATGATTGGGTGGGGAAATATCCAGGTTGGGGAAATGTCTAGGTCAGCAAAGTGTCCATGCGGAGAACGTCCAGTTGGGGAAATGTCCAGGTACCATAGCTGAGCGTGTTACAAGTCAAGCAAGCTGGTGAATGCATCCTTTGGTTAAATTCTGTGTTCTTTGCATGCAAAGTATTGTACACTTAGATTTACCTGTTTGTTTTTGTTGGCTGATTTTATATAAGCATGGATGTAAAAGTTCATAAACAGACTGAATATGGATGTAGCGTAGGTTATCAAAGCCCACTGCATCCACATCGGGTAGTCACAACTGAAGATTAAAGACTGTACCGGGTGGATTATCCCCGCCACGATGAACTGTGTCTATAATAAAACAGAAAATGAAAACACAACATAAATATATAAAGAACAAATCGGCACCCAAATACTCAAGTTCTGCTTTTTAGATTATCGTTCACATGTCATCTAAATTTCGTGTTTTAGAGTAAAAATTTCCATAAACTTTTGCTTAAATTTTTACTGTTTTGTTAATTCTGTTCTGAGTTTGAACCATTTTTAAAATGACAACCAAACATTCGCAGTTAATTTTTGTTATGACGACAGAAACACCACACAACGCTGTTAGTCAAAATTTTGTGTTAACCCTCCTCATTACTAAATGAATTCTCCCATTCGTTTATAGAGGTATACATTGGAATAGTCCACTCTTTATTTGTAGGGGTGTCCAGATACTATAAACAGCTGACAGGCAGAGTAACACTTAGAATTCATTTGTAGGGGATGTCCATATATGATAAGAGCTGACAGCCAGAGAAACACTGAGGATGCATTTGAAGGAATGAGATACTACAAGCAGCTCACAGGCAGAGAAAGAATCTGTTTGTTGAACGTATTAGCTGACAAATGAATCAATGGGAATCAATTAACTACTCTCAGTACATAACCAAAGGATTAAAGATATTATGTCTCTTCCCAGCAAGTTTATACAGATTCCGGGGTATAAAGTAACAGATGTGAATCGAGGACGCCCTGTCCAGAAAAGATTCTATCAATTATTATTTTATGATTTCTTATAACATTCCCGGGGCAGTAAAAGGGGCTATTTTAAGAACAGAAATATTCGGAGAGTACCAAGAGCGAGAACTCTATCTTGGTAGCATTCTCCATCAAGGCCAAGTTCATTTCGTCTTGAAGAATTACGCTCAGCTGCATCAGAAATAGATTGCCGTGCCAGATAGCATCACTAAATTCACCCTCTGGGGACCTCATTCTGCAAATGACATACACACTATTTCAAGGCTTATCCCTAAGCTGAAGTTAAAGAAGTGAATTCATGATACAACCAAGAATGCAAGATGAGCAGGATACATGTCCCGTTAGCTAGCGTAGGAGGAGGTTGGTGATGCAGTTATGAATCATGGGTAGTGACAGATTAAGAACAGCACCAACTAATTATTATAACTGATGTGAAAAATAGAAGTTACGTACCTTTGGAATTTCTACGATAAAGGTTTAACAAATAAATCTGTTTTTGTTTGATATTTAACTTTCTTCCTTATAAATTTTGCTTATAATTTAAATTTTTTTAAACTTTTCTGAATTCTCCACCAAAACGCTTTTTAGTCATTGGACAAATTTCATGAAATCATTTTCTATAAAGGACTGTTCCTTCCCCAGATGGAAGCAAATATTGGCAAAGCACAAATTATATTATTTTGAACACTTTTATCACTATTATCAGACCAGGTTTTCTAGTAGGTTAAATCTTGGCCCTTTTATGTCCCTATTGTAAAAACAGACCCGTCAACAGGCCTGAAAATATGGCACTGGACATTTGCAGAATGAGGACCCCAAAGGGTGATTTTAGTAATGCTACCCTCCACAGCAATCATCAAATGGCATGTCACAAGTTTTAAGCCTCAATTTATACCGCTACCTATTAGTTCGCACATTTGTCACATTATAAAATTTGAAATACTTCATATAAGGTTTATATGCCTGATAGAATTCATAGAAATTACTGCTTGAAATGAAAAAGGTGATATTTTTTTTCATTGCATGATGATGCCACCACTCAAAATGTTAACTGATTTAAAATGCCATAGAGTCACAACTGAAACAATTTACAATATTTCTGTAGTATATTAATGACTTTTAATTTTAAGTATCAAACGAGCTATGTCCATTTGAAAATTATTTTGACAATCCAAACAATGCTATCTATCTAATTCGCTAAAATAATTTGTCTCTTTTTCATGTAATGTTTTAAATATATTTTATATTTTGCGTGCAAGTAGAACTAGTTATTCTACAGAACAACAAACTATGTGAACATGCAGTATATATAGACCTTCTACAAATAACTACGCATCAAAGCAGAAAGCAAGCCTGGCATTAAAATATATTCTAGTTCAAATATACCTGCTTTTATATGATAGTATGATTTAAAGAAAACTGCCGTGTTTGACCTATTAGAGTTATTGTTCCTGCTGTTGGATGTTAACTTTATTTAATTTGTATCAGAACGGGTGACTGGTACCTGGTCATTACTATCGAAAGGATTGAAATTGGAAATTGTATTGTTGTGTTTTAGCATAGTTTCAGCCCCTTAGTCAATCTTTGTAATCACACACTCAGATTCATACGGATACTGAATCTATCGTATTCCCACCAACTTCTCGTCTCTATGTGCGGTATTCCCCAGAATTACGTCACATCACGGCATGTTGATCGTTTTGATTGGACTCCTTTATCTTGGTGCTACTAATAGTGAGTTCTGATTGGCACTACTGACGTGGAATTTCAGGGCTAAGAAATAACTCTACGAAAGATCATCAGACCCACTATTTTATATGTACTGTATGCAGTTTACTACAGACTGCCCCTTAATCTGCCCCTAGACCATATCATAAAGTTGCCAGTTTTGTTGGTAGAGGAAATATCATGCATAGTCTTTAGGTACATGAAGTGAGCAATATAAGAAGAGGCCCAGTACACCCAATTAATTGAGTTCCAAATTTGATTTCCCCAATATAACTTGAATACAAACAAAAATACTGTGTATTGGTGATATCTGTCATCATATTTGATATTTCATTTATTTGCTTCCAACTTCATAGTTACAAGTAACAGATAACACTAAACTTAAAGACATGTGTTTAAAAACTCAACCTATTTAAAGCAGAACTTAAGTACCGAGTGCCGTTCCGTCCGTGTTGAAGTTACCTTTTTCGGTTTCTTAAGATATTCTTGAATATAAAAGTTAAGGAACAGCACGATTATCGTGAAGCCATAAATAAGCCCCGCCCATTGCATCCATTTGGGGTAGTCACAGTCGAGGTACAGCCCTTGTACGCCGTAGATCATTCCGAGATAGAACTGAGTCTGGATACAAATAGAGAGAATTCATGTACAACACGAGTTGAAACAGAAGAATATTCAACTGAGACAACATACGTATAAACACACACATGTGATGTTATAACTCAGGTGCTTTGAAGTTCTGTTAGGTATGGAATTCTGTTGGGGCCAACAAAGAATGAGGTGGGGAAAATGGAACCCGCCAAACGAGGAAACAAAATGTCCAGATGCGTACACATATTGCCATGCAGGCGTACTGCCAAAAGCGACAAAATCAAATAAAAGCTTGTTTCATTATCTCCCTTCCAGCTGTTGTCATTTGATTTCTTCGCCCCACGGAAAGCGAAATAATGAAATGATATATAGTTTCGTTGAAAATTTTGCTTTCTGTGGTTCCCTCGCCACTAAATCTCTTTGATTAGATGTACTTCGCTTTCGTTGAGGCAAGAAAATCAAACGACAGAACAGGCGAAATCGAAAGAATGAAACAAGATTTTGTTTGATTTTGTCGCTTTCGGTGGTTCGTTCGAGTGGTTATCTGTGTGTGCAACAGATGTTTTGTCGCTTTCTGCAGTTTCCTCGCGTGGTGATCTGTGCGCGCAACCAGAATTTTTGTCGCTTTTGGCTGTTTCCTCATTTGGCAGGTTCCATATTCCCGCCCCATTTTAGGTTGGCCCTAACAGTATTCTATAGTTAGGAGTATGAAATGATAGCATAACATGCACACAAGAAGCAAAGAAAATGAATAGACAGCAAAGCGAAAAAAACAGTTTCATTAAAATTGTTAGTAGTTTTTTGTTTGGGTTTTCTACAGATAGGAGTCAGCAGCTTCTGGTTTGAGATATGGACTTTATTAACCCTTTCTATACTAAATGGATTCTCCCACTCAGTTATAAAAGTATTCATTGGAACGGTCTATTATTCATTTGGAGGGGTGTTCAAGGTAATCACATCAGACAGCAGACAGAAAACAGATAATACATGAGCAGAATGATTCATAATCATTGGTGGAAAGTATTTAGATAATAAGTTCAACCATAGGTCGTTTTGTTGAACTTATTATCTGAACATTTCCCGAGGGAACTACAGTAATGCCCTAAGTAATCGATCTCTTAACCACAGCAGAATTATGGGTAACTTTTCAGGATTTAGTCGGAAATATGGCTTGTTGCCATTCATAGGAAAGCTCTCCCCGAGAAGAACAAGCCATATTTCCGACTAAATCCTGAAAATTTACCCATAATTCTGCTGTGATTAAGAGGTCGATTACTTAGGGCATTACTGTATTCATCAATAAGTGTTTAGCATAGAATTAATCCTCTAATTACTGGATATATTCTCCCATTCAGCTATAAAAGTGTACATTCTGGGCACCTCATTCTGCTCAGGCCTCGCAGTGGGCTAGCATCACTAAATTCACTCTCTGAGAACCTCATTCTTTTTAGGCCTCATCTTCTCTGGAAAGTATCTTTATTATCAAATTAACAAGATTTTTAGTTTCTCTAGAAACTTCTTCACAAAGATTCTTTTTCTTTTTATCAGTTTAGTTTCACTATATCCCCAAATTGGCAGATGACACACTGATGTTAAGTAAGATTAGAAAGTCACGATGAAAGGAATGTGTTAGGTTGTTAGAAACATGTATCTAAAGCTAATTGTTAGGTTCTCACTATATGAGACATGAATTTATCATCAAGTATTTCATCCTGGTTTAAATACTATATTTTCCTTCATCATCAGTCAACATATGAATAAATATACCAGGTAAGCTTTTTGAAGAGGCAGAAACAGTTTGAAGATTCAGAAATTAATATTATAAATCGTTGGAAAGTTAATTCGACTTGAATTCCATATGGCACAACACATGAAGCAATAAATTATATATTTAACCCTTTACCCAACAGAACGGCCCTGTGCTAATGCATTCTCTTATAGATGCGAGTTGACCATAGGCCAATGCATTCTCTTATATATGCGAGGCGACCTATGGTCGACTCGCATATATAAGAGAATGCATTGGCACAGGGCATAACTGTAACTATCACAATGTGGTCAAGGAGCCGGTTCCAATGATATCCATATTTGTATGGTTCTATTGAGACAGACCGAAGATATTTTAGGCTGTTGAAGCTTTATTTGGCCGGTTATGGCCGGTTTGTTGGGTAAAGGGTTAAGCCATAAATAAAATGAAGTTTTCTCTTCTGAATCAACACAAAATAGTATCAATATCTACAGTAATTCCCTAAATAATTGACTCCTTAACCACAGCAGAATTATGGGTAACTTTTCAGGATTTAGTCGGAAATATGGCTTGTTGCCATTCATCGGTAAGCTCTCACTGAGATCTTTCCGATGAATGGCAACAAGCCATATTTCCTACTAAATCCTGAAAAGTTACCCATAATTCTGCTGTGGTTAAGGCGTCGATTATTTAGGGTATTACTGTATATGATCTCCAAATAATGCAAATATAGCAGAAATTATGCTGACAGGAAAGCAGTTAGAGAAAATGTACAGTTAAGTAAACAAAATTGCATGGCCTTTTATCATATAATAAACTACCTACGGCTACAGATACTTGATCCTACAAAATCCATTTCGAATAAATTTTCCAATGATTGTAATAATTTTGACCAATCATACACATTGAAGTCACGCTTATATGTCTAATAGATATAAAAGTTCCAATTCATAAATACTAATCCTAACAGTCAACTAACTGACATGCACCAAAACCCCAATCAAATTAGAAGCATTCATTTAGATGAGACATGCACATTAATACTTTGATGACAGGGTTAATTAGTATGACCCACATTATCTTGCGACCCAGCCATGTTAGGCTGAAGTATGGACAGTACGTACGGCAGGGGTATGGTTAGTATGACCCACATTATCATGCGACCAGGCCACATTAGACTGAAGTATGGACAGTACATGTATCTGTTATTGGCAACTTGGCAAGCCTGAGTAAACATCAAATGTGATTGTTATAAATAAAGATAGCTTCTCTCTTCCTGGCTATACAGTAATGCCCTAAATAATCAACTCCTTAACCACAGTATAATTATGGGTAACTTTTCAGGATTTAGTCGGAAATATGGCTTGTTGCCATTCATCGAATGGCAACAAGCCATATTTCCGACTAAATCCTGAAAAGTTACCCCTAATTCTGCTGTGGTTTAGTACATGTAGTCGATTAATTAGGGCATTACTGTAGGTTTCCATACAATTTCTGGTAATAATTATGAGCTCAGAGCAATCAGTTGAAAAATAATACAAATTTTGTTAAACTTATTTTTCTTCATTTAAAAAAATTTGTATGATTATGAATTAATCAAGGTAAAATTACTCGATTTAGAGGTTGAGTAAATTGAGTTTCCATTTGATTTATAAACAAATTTACTAAATATCCCATATAAAATTAGGCGAAATAATCGACTTAGATGAACATCTGTACTGTAGTGCCATGTTCCATGTTATGGTATATTTTTGCAGAGAAAAGAAATTAATAATCTAGAAGAGATTTTATAAAAATGAAAATGCTATTGTTGTTGTTGGATTTCAGGAAGAGAGAATCTATCTGAGACAAATCCTAAAATTCTCTCCGGTTGAAGCAAACTCAGTTTAGTTTCAGCAATCATCATTTTTTCTAAGGCTGAGTTCTCAAGTAATAAACCCTTTCATGACGGGAGCTGCGCTGGTGCATCATTAAAGATCCTGTGCCTGTGCATTCTGTTATATATGTGTGTCTCCCATAAGGAGCTTTCCATATAAGAGAATGCACTGGCTTACAAGGTCGAGGTAAATATTGTTAGGCCAAATTATTCTCTTATATATGTGAGACTCGTATATATAAGAGAATGCATTGGTACAGGGTTTTCACATAATTTCAGGAAGCTCTAGTCATGGAAGGGTCAAGCAGTGACAAGAGCTACGCTGGGCGTGCAATATACGCCCTCTCTTGGGTCGGCGGAAACTGGTAAAAAAAGGGGCATAACTCTGGTAAAAATTGGCGGACGGAACTCAAATTTGAACTTGACCTGTGTTTTGGTGGGAGAAAGTAATATACCAAATTATCATTGAATCCGATAAGCTCTAGTAAAGTTATCATCCGGACAACAAATTTCAGGGATTTTCTAAGTCAATTACGTCAAATAAGGGGCATAACTCCGGTGAAAATTGGCGGACAGAACCCAAATTCGAACTTGAGCTGTCTTTTCTCCTAATAAACCCACATACCAAATTTGATTGAAATCGGTTCACTCTAACTAAAGTTATCATCCGGACAACAAATTTCAGGGATTTTCTAAGTCAAATTACGTCAAAAAAGGGGCCATAACTCTCGCAAAAATTATCGGATTAAAACGAAATTCGGACTTGAGCTGTATTTCGATATATGTAATCCACAAAAAAACGGGTTTTGCGTATAAACATTCCAAAATCGAGTTATCATCCGGAAACCAAAAAACATAAGAAAAACTGAATTTTCTGAGTCGAAAAAGGGGCATAACTCTGCCAAAAATGGTCGGACAGAACCCAAGTTCGAACTTGACCTGTGTTTTGGTGGGAGAAAGTAATATACCAAATTTGGATTCATTCCGATAAACTATACTAAAGTTATCATCCGCTCAAAAAAATTTCAAGGATTTTCTAAGTCAAAAAACGTTAAATAAGGGGCATAACTCCGGTGAAAATTGGCGGGCGGAACCCAAATTCGAACTTGAACTTACTTTTCGGCTAATAAACCCACATACCAAATTTTACTAATTTTGGTTCACTCTAACTAAAGTTATCATCCGGACAACAGGTTAACGGACTGACGCCCGCCCGCCTGGACGGACGGACCAATACTATAATACGGCCTTTTTTTTCAAAAGGGCGTATAAAAATGGAAGAGGTAGAATTTTTTTTTTATAACTATTGAATTTTTTATTTTTTGAAGATGTATTCAGGTTTGCAGACCGATTTTACTTTTAGTGAGACGGGGGAGATATTTCTATGAATTCAGCTATGTTCTATTACTCTATGTGCACCTTTTGAGACACAGACGTTCCAAATGGTGATGAATTATAGTATTTTAATCATATTAAAATAATCGGTGACTTTAAGACAAAACGGTCTTTGGGTATCAAACAAACAACAGCCATGTGCACGGCATGGAACAGAAAGGAGCACTCCATGTTAGTCTATTCCTGATATAGTATAAATAAAGTGTGTTTGTGATGATTAACCCTTTACCCAACAAAACGGCCAAAAACGCCCAAATAAAGCTTCAACAGCCTAAAATATCTTCGGTCTGTCTCAATAAAAGCATACAAATATGGATATCATTGGAACCGGTTCATTGACCACATTGTGATGGTTACAGTTATGCCCTGTGCCAATGCATTCTCTTATATATGCGAGTCGACCATAGGTCGCCTCGAATATATAAGAGAATGCATTGGCCTAAAAAAATCTTTTTTTAACATTTTTTCTTACATTCTTTAACAATTTTATAATTTGTAATGTTTTAAGCCAATGCATTCTCTTATACAATTTTTATAATATTTTTCTACATTCTTTGACAATTTTATCATTTTTAATATGTGTTAAGCCAATGCATTCTCTTATATATGCGAGGCGACCTATGGTCGACTCGCATATATAAGAGAATGCATTGGCACAGGGCCGTTCTGTTGGGTTAAAAAATTAAGGGCTGAAAAATGGCAAGTAAATTTAATTTATTTATCAACCTATCTTATACCTCCTTCCTACGTAGACAAATTTTGGAAGCTTGATTGAGCCATGTCCGTTTAAATTCAGATTGTCTGACTTTAAAAAACATAAATATGAATGCATACAGGTATATGTGGTTAGAAATACAAGAAGGTTACAATACATAAAACTGATTAATGTTCAACTTAAATGTAATGAATCTAATGATGAGCCGATAAAGAAAATGCTTCTCCAACTGATTACTTATGATCTGGATGTACAATCTATCGATTAACGATGCTGGTTATGATGGCATTGTAAAACTCAGACCTCAAAATATAGTGACAGACATTAGCAGAATGAGGCCCCCAAAGGGTGAATTTAGTGACGCTACCAGGCAGAGTGGGCTAGCATAACAAAATTCACCCTCTGGGAACCTCATTCTATACTGAATAGATTCTCCCACTCAGTTATAAATGCATACCTTGGAATGGTCTATTATTGATTATCGTTGAAAATAACATCCGTCTACACTGGTAAAACTATTCTACAATCGGTATACTATAAAATACCACTATAGGATGGCCGATTAAAATTACAATGATCAGCTCATCACTAAAAAATGCAATAAAATAAATGATATACGAAGCAATGGACATAAAATGGTTCCAACATGATATCAATTCAATAGAATACATTAATTTATGATTTAATCATAAGTTATCAATTCATGAAATAATGCAATGCGAGTGGTTGTCGCTTAATTAATGAGGTTGAATATATCTGAATAAACTTACCGGTAATCTCTATCAAGTGATGACGCCTAATTAATGGCATGACAACATAGTGAAATTACAGATGCATGTGTCAGCTTGATCCCTTTCATGACAGGATCTGCGCTGGTGCAGCATTAAAGATCATATGCCTGTGCATTCTCTTATATATGCGAGTCTCCCATAGGGAGCCTCACATATATAAGAAAATGCACTGGCTTACAAGATCAAGGTAATATTGTTAGGCAAATGTATTCTCTTATATATGCGAGATGCGAGGCTCCCTATGTGAGACTCGCATATATTATAGAATGCATTGACACAGGGTTTTTGCAAAATTTCAGGAAGATGCAGTCATGGAAGCGTTAAATTTGAGATGTGATTTCAAATGATCTGATGTTTATCGGAGTCCACCAAAGGACGGCATGGAACAACCATATTCAACATAAGACAGGTTACTATGAATCGGACGATTGGTTCATTTAGGGCAAGGACCAGTTTAATGCATGAAATTGGGCAACAACTATCTATGTTTCTACTTCACAGAAGTACAGTAATGCCCTAAATAATCGACTCCTTAACCATAGCAGAATTATGGGTAACTTTTCAGGATTTAGTCGACTAAATCCTGAAAAGTTACCCATAATTCTCAGTGGTTAAGGAGTTGATTATTTAGGGCATTACTGTATAAATACATTTTAATAATAGTTTTCATCCCCAAGTAGATACAAATGCTTAGTGAATAAACATTGCTACAAAGCCTGAGTTTAGTGCGCCTGTCATTTGCAGAATGAGCTCCCCAGAGGGTGAATTTATTGACGCTATCCCGCATAGCAGGCTAACATCACTAAATTCACCCTCTCGGGACCTAATTCTGCTTAGGTCTCATCTTTTCTGGAAAGTTTCCCTATTATCAAATTTCTATAGAACCTCTTCACATAGATTCTATATCTTTTTTAGTTTAGTTTCTCTATATCCTCAAATTGGCAGATGACACATTGCATAATCGAGGTTCCCAATGGGTGTACATCACAATATTCACCATTTGGGAACTTCAATCTGAGTCCATGTCTCCCATAGCAGATGAGGTCATGCAGAATGAGGTCCCCAGATGGTGAATTTGGTGATGCTAGCCTGCTATGAGGGATAGCATCACTAAATTCACCTTCTGGGGACCTCATTCTGCAAATGACAGGCACATTAACCCTTTACCAAACAAAACGGCCAAAACCGGCCAAATAAAGCTTCAACAGCCTAAAATATCTTCGGTCTGTCTCAATAGAACCATACAAATATGGATATCATTGGAACCGGCTCCTTGACCACATTGTGATAGTTACAGTTAGCCCTGTGCCAATGCATTCTCTTATATATGCGAGTCGACCATAGGTCGCCTCGCATATATAAGAGAATGCATTGGCCTAAAAAAAATCTTTTTTTAACACTTTTTACCATTTTTTCTTACATTCTTTAACAATTTTATAATTTTTAATGTGTTAAGCCAATGCATTCTCTTATATATGCGAGGCGACCTATGGTCGACTCGCATATATAAGAGAATGCATTGGCACAGGGCCCTTCTGTTGGGTAAAGGGTTAAACTCAGACTTGATTGCTACCATCCTCTGCCATTGTTTTTGTGACTCTCATGTCTGTTTATTTGGCCGATCTCAATGTCTGTTTCTGAATAAACTAGTTTCTGGTCAAAGTAAAAAATTGCGGAAATCTGAAAAACGTAGTAACGGTCACTAACCTGACCATGTTAGCTATAGTGTGAGCCTCAACAATTGGAGATGGAATTCTTAAGTAGTGTTCTGATGCATGCGGTGCATTGAAATTGGATTCCGTTACATAATATCCATTAACGCTTTCAGTGCCAAGTCCGATTTTTGTATCAACCCATATTTCCTTGATCATTTTTCAAATTTATTGATTATAATAATGTGATACATTGATGGAAAGAGCTCTTAGACCTCTTTCCATCAATGTATCACATTATTATAATCAATAATTTTGAAAAATGATCAAGGAGCTCTTTCCATCAATGTATCACATTATTATAATCAATAAATTTGAAAAATGATCAAGGAAATATGGGTTGATACAAAAATCGTACTTGGCACTGAAAGGGTTAACGACTACAACAGACTCGACGGAGAGATTATATTTCTCAACACAACATAAGCTGTAACGCATACCTTATATGGCGTCACTGGCATGCATTATGATGTTTTTTATTTTCAATTGATAAAGATGGCAGCTGTCTTCGAAGCGAAGGAAAATCAACTAGTATTTATGTCAATAAAGTGTTAGTTGTTGTGATTTGACATTATCGTAGGATTAAATTAGATTAACCCTTTGAGTGCCAGGGGCCGATATTATCGGCCCTAAACCTACACTATAAGTCTGTTAAAGAATATAATAAAATATATTAAAATTGTAAAAAAAAAAAATTAAAAAAAAAATTGTTAGGCCAATGCATTCTCTTATATATGCGAGGCGACCTATGGTCGACTCGCATATATGAGAGAATGCATTGGCACAGGGTATATGGGTTGATACAAAAATCGGACCTGGCACTCAAAGGGTTAATAGATTGATTTGCAATATTGCATTTATTCCAATATAATATCGAACTTATTAGCTGCAATTATTGATCGGAAGCTTATAACGCAATGTACGCATGTGAATGGTTAATGCAGACAAACACATCGTGTCAATTCAACGTATGAACCAACGCAACAAATTAGTCTGAACACTACTTTAGGAAGAGCTTAGGAATACTAAATAACTACTCAGTCTACATCGGGCTGGTTTTACTATACATACCAATTGTATAATAGTGAGATATTTTTTCCACCATAAATATTTCTGGTACTGTGGTCCCAATGCTGAGATTCCGTAATATGTATACATAATCACATGAATGAATGAGTTAACCATGGAGCCGAAAAACGCTGAAATAGACAAAATAGAACAAAATAAGGGTAATGTACAGTAATGCTCTAATTAATCGACCTCTTGACATAATTCTGCTTTGGTTAAGAGGTCGATTAATTAGAGCATTACTGTAGTTCATGAATTACATTTAAATTCACCCTCTGGGGACCTCATTCTGCAAATGACAGACACACTGTTTCAAGGCTTGAAATTTACATTACATATGAAGCATCACAGTGGTTTTAACCCTTTGCCCAACAGAAGGGCCCTGTGCCAATGCATTCTCTTATATATGCGAGTCGACCATAGGTCGCCTCGCATATATAAGAGAATGCATTGGCTTAACATATTAAAAATTATAAAATTGTTAAAGAATGTAAGAAAAAATGGTAAAAAAGGATTTTTTTTAGGTCAATGCATTCTCTTATATATGCGAGGCGACCTATGGTCGACTCGCATATATAAGAGAATGCATTGGCACAGGGCATAACTGTAACTATCACAATGTGGTCAAGGAGCCGGTTCCAATGATATCCATATTTGTATGGTTCTATTTCTGCAAATGTACAGATACATCTTTTGAAGCCTGGTTTTAAGCCATACTTTTCATGATTTTATTTAGATCTTGAGATCATGCAGGCAGAAAAATATAACAAAGTACCCTACTATAATTTAAAAAATATGATTTCATTAGAACATTGACATTGGTTGAATTTTTTTTACAATTAAGTATGTTTATTTCTTATTGATATGCTCTCTATCAGATTACATATATAATTATAATATTTGAAGCTTAGAGCAAACCATGTATGTTTAATCCACAGAAATATACTTCTATTAAGCGTTAAATGTATTCCAGAAAAGTTAAGAAATGGATGTTGATTTACTTGCGTTCCATAGAGTATGGATGCAAGTTGGTCTGACATTTTGTGCGGAACGCGGAAATGAATGCATGTGTGAGTGTAAATATTGCGCAATAGAAGATATATGCCTTAGCAGTTCATCTTTTTTAGCAATTTATTCAAATGATGTGACGTCGATGGTGCTTACTATTAACCCTTTACCCAACCAGTGTTCGCGCTGTCGGTAGCCAAATTAGCCAATGGCTAATCTTTTTCGAATTTGGCTAATAAAATTTTCATTTGGCTAAACTTTTGGCTAAACTTTTTTTGAACCCAAATGGAGACTGAAAGCGTGGAGCCAGAAAGCTAATTAATAAAAGCGCTCAATAGATCGACATTCAAGACGAAGTTAGGTGACGAATGTATTTCATTATTTTCGTACTTATGAAATATCGTACAAAGGGAACCCCGATCGACAACTCTATCAACCAACCAAGCGATCACAAAGTGATATGCAATCATCTTTAGTTTTCACAAGACGGACATTCAAAGGTTGAATTATGACAATGTGAAGAAAGCAATGTTTTGTAAAGTGCATTGACGCCGGTATATAAGCAATTTGTTCGTAACAGGCTGTTTTAATCTGGAGAAAGATTATGTCACCCTGCACGAAGCAGCAAAGGGTCATTATTATTTTTTACATTTAATCCCCTAATCCCCCATTCAGCCCATTGTCTGTCTGATCACTCACGGTGCGCCTGCACAATGCATGTATATGATGACATTGTATTTATGACGGTCGAGGTTTATGAGCACCAAGTGTAAGACAATAGCTTAATCAGCCAAATGTGAATCACGACAGATATTTTGTGGCTATTTGTCGTCAATACCGATACAGTCAAAATAATATGCATGCTTTTATGACAGATTGTAATTTGATAATGGCGTAACAATATTAAGTTATTAGTTTCCAGATGTCACTTAAATATTTATCCTTGGATAAATATTTAATGATTTTAAAAAAGATATTGATATAAAACAAAAAAATAATTACATTAAGAAGGACAATCCCGGGTTACCCCCCCCAAATCACTCTTTCACATAAAGATTAATAAATTTGTAATAAATGACATATATAAAAATACTTCTAGTGCATCAAAATTGTTTAAATTATTGTGTATTTTACCTGTGTCTGTTAGATTTTACGTTTTAGTCATTAATTGTGAACCGACCAGAAAACGATGATTTAATTTGGCCAAAGTTTTTTTTAATTTGGCCAAAAAACATTTGGCTAAAGTTTTTTTCATTTGGCTAATAAAATTTTCATTTGGCTAAACTTTTGGCTAAAGTTTTTTTCGGTCCAGCGCGAACACTGTACCCAACAAACCGGCCACAACCGGCCAAATAAAGCTTCAACAGCCTAAAATATCTTCGGTCTGTCTCAATAGAACCATACACATATGGATATCATTGGAACCGGCTCCTTGACCACATTGTGATAGTTACAGTTATGCCCTGTGCCAATGCATTCTCTTATATATGCGAGTCGACCATAGGTCGCCTCGCATATATAAGAGAATGCATTGGCCTAAAAAAAATCTGTTTTAAACACTTTTTATCATTTTTTCTTACATTTTTTAACAATTTTATAATTTTTAATGTGTTAAGCCAATGCATTCTCTTATATATGCGAGGCGACCTATGGTTGACTCGCATATATAAGAGAATGCATTGGCACAGGGCCCTTCTGTTGGGTAAAGGGTTAAATACAAAGTGAACTTGCTATGTTTTTCAAATTTATGGATACCTGTCTGTCATAGAGTTTAAACTGGATAAAATCTAATGCGACCTCAGACAAAAAATCATAAACAACTTACATTGGCCTCCAGCGACCCATTTGACACCCATCCACCAAATTGGGAACATCGTCGCGTGGTGGTACACATGCAGAAAGCTGACTTGGTTGTTCTTTTTCCTCATTATGAAGAATATCGTGTCCAACATCTCTACAAGTTTTGAGAAATAGAACCACCATATTGCTTTTGCTATCTGTAAAGAAGATAAAATATATATTATTACACACTTGTTCCTAGAAGTAGAGTGTTATTGCTGTTCTACATTTACAAAACTATATGAAAAGTAATGGTAAGTATGTGACGTCAGTTACGTATGTGACGATTGCATCAACCATGCAACCGGAACTGTAAAATAAAAGCATCATCACACATGACAAAACAAGCCCTGTATGTACCCAATTACACCTTGTAAGTCTGTATTTTGTTAATTCACAGATTCTAGGATGGGTGGTGTGTTATAAACACAGAACAACAAGTGTGTTAATGGGTTTGTTGATACAGCACTTGTGCCATCGCGAATGGATAGATCTCGAGGCTGCGTCTGTCATTCTATCCTTCCACGCTAGCACTCGTACCGTATCAACAAACCCATTGGTAAAATTCCCACTTGTACGATTGTTATTTGGCCCTGTACGTTTATTAAATTAACCAAAAGAAATAATTCACCAATCTTAAATTGTGTTATTCATAAAGAAATGAACTCTGATTGTTGACAAACAGTTATCAGCACACTGCAGATTCACAGACCTGGCTATCCATCAAAACTATTTCTGTCACATGGCATCAGTAAACCAGTCAGATGGTGCGTTTTGTGGGGATGTATGGTACTAATATTTCCAGTCTGTACGTTTATTCCGCCCTGTACTATTATTCAGTTATGCGACATTTTCCAACCTGTACTATTATTCCACCCTGTACATTTATTAGGCACTCAAGAGTACACACTTGTGTCATTCTGTGTATTTACTACAAGCTCAATGGTGATTTATCCAAAAAAATTGCTGTTAAATAAATTTGTATATCCCCTAGAAGGGGTCAAAGGGGATATAGAAGTTCTCACTTTCACACCAGCTCGCATGGGCGACCGATTCACTTTCACACTAGCTAGTGTGTGCGATCAATTCACTTGCATGTACTAATGTAATACATGAATATTTCAAAATCCATGACAACACACGAGCCAATTTATAAAACCATTATAGTCAGTAATAACATCATCAAAATCAGTAAATATACTTATTATTTAAATATGGCATTGGGACATGTGCATAATGGTATATGAGAGAGAAGTCACTTCTCCCTGTGATAAAAAATATGGAGAAGTGGCACATTTTCGGGAGAAGATATCCATCAAGTTGACCTCTACGCTGGTGCCTGTTTCTCTCTATACTTGTATTATCAAAACAATGTCAGAAACCACAAAGAAATTAGTCAAAAATCAACTGCAGTTTGTTGCTCGAGAATACTAGTATATCCTAAGACCTTAAATAAAATTCAGGCAAGACTGATTTTCAAACTCATAAAATCATTCAAGAGTAGAAACAATGAGCCAAATTTCGTCATAATCGGATATTGTTTGTTTGGAGTTATCCTGCTTATGGCATGACACAGCTGGACGAATGGGCAGACAGATGGTCACCATCATTCAACATTGAGTTTTGTCCATTGGTATGCAGCCAATGTTGATGTAAGGTAAAGCTTTTAAAAATAAATAAGTCGAAACTGAGGTCACAATGCTTCATTAAGCCCCAAAGTCGATACTTAGGGCATTACTGTAATAACCCTGGAGTGAATATTTGTGATTTTAACTGAGATTTGTTGCTGGAATATCAAACAAAGGAATTTATAGTTACGTAATGCTCTCTATATTAATATGACCATAATCTGATCACAGACAGCAAGATTATATAAGATTAGTCAGGCATGGTGGATTAGCAAATAATCTGTCATGTTTACACAGATATATTAACAAGTCAGAGATTCATGTGTACTTCTAAGATTAACTGGAGGTGTGGCTGGCAGGGTTCGCTGCACTTGCCAATGGCAAAAATAATTCACATTTGGCAAAATATATTTTCATTTGGCAAAGGTTTTGGCATGTCACTTTTTAATTCCTCATTTCAGGAAACTGTCACAATATAATTATTTTAGTGGTGTTTTATAAGGTCTAGGAAAAGTTATTAAGTATTGATGGGTGAGGGATTACCCGTATCTAGTGTGGTGGTGGTGGTGTTTACATAGCTAATCCTCTTGTAATGTGCCCTTCTGATGAAGCAACCCTTCTGCAATGTTATCGATCGGTGATTGGTTTATTGTTGTATGATAATCCACAAAATAAGACTCAATGTTGCAGAAAATTATACTATCAGGGATAGCATTTGGCAAATTCTAAAAGAATTTGGCAAAAAATATTTTCCTTCGGCAAATTATTTGGCAAAAGTAAACTTTCGTCCAGCGCAGTCCCTGGTGGGTGGCCAATGTGACTAAGGATACCCCCCACCCCCCCCCCCCCCACAGTGCACATGATTTAACTAGAGGTGGGACTGTCCCAATGGGACTAAAGATACAACCCGCCCCACAGTGCAATTGGGCTACATTAAGGATAGCCACATTAATATATATCTTTTTCGAAAATAAAAAAACACAAGGAATACAAGTTGTGAACAGTCTAATAAGGGGGATAACTCCGCTATAAAAAGTCAGATCGAGCTCATTACCACAGACCTGTGGACAGGTTTGCATACAGGTAAATATCTGTGCCAAGTTTTGACAAAGTGACCGGAAAATGTAAGAATCGAAGCTCTGATAAAGTTGCAACCACGGATGGACGGACAAGCTGATTCCTGTGCAGGTATACATGTACCCCCCCCCCCATAACTTTGTTACGGGGGGTGTAATAACATTATTAAATAGTTAACTTACCCGCACTTCATCAGGATTGTCGGAATAATCCACTTTTTGACACTGATAACTGTATCCTAATTTTGTTGATGCTAAAAACAGTTCACTACATATATGGAAGTTGATGGCGATGCAAACAAAGTTATATACGACGAGCGTGTATTTGAATTTGAACGGTTCTCTATTTTTCATTATTTTCTTTCCGGCCCATACTGAGAATAAATAGAGTAATGTGAGTGCGAGTGTCGGACCATATCCACTCATAAACAGCCAGTTCTCCACACGCTTGTCTGAAAAGAAAGAATGAAAGAACATTATTTTCACAGAACTTTGAAGAATTCCAGTCTGTTTGGTGGATAAAAATTATTTTTATATTCAAATTCTTTTTTGGATATAACCATGTTTTATTGTAATTAAAGGATAAAAATACAAAAATAAATACTAATAAATAAATAACATTATATATAATCATTAATAAATTGACATTGATTATTTAAATATGCTTACATTTAGGCACTGCCTATTGTAGTATATATAGGTTTTAATGTGCTGGTTAACTCACTCTATACCAACATCGTGTTAATATTTATTTATTCTTAATATGAGCTAGCCATTCATTGTTTTAGTATATATTAATCGATGTGGCTAAAGAACAGTATACTGCTCTTTAGCCGGATGCACCAAAGAGTGGTATGGATAAGGAAAAATTAAAAAGTTAAAACTATTTAAAATCTGTGTTTGCCGAGACAAACAGATATCATATTTTTGCTGTATCAGTATCACAAGTGATACCAAGCCCGCAGATAGCATGTCTGCCATTTGCAGAATGAGTTCCCCAGAGGATGAATTTAGTGATGGTATCACGCACGGCAGGCCGCAGGCTAGCATCACCAAATGCACCCTCTGGGAATGATCTACAGTCTGAAACTAATATTGTTTTTAGTTACTTTTTCTCTTCTGGGCAGTTTCTATATCTCCTAATATGCAGAAGATAAAATACATAATCGAGGTTACTAATGGGTGAACACCACCAACTTCAACCGGGGAACTTCAATCTGATCCTAGGTCTCCCATAGCATAGAGGCCTATGCAGAATGAGGTTCCCAGAGGTTGAATTTGGTGACGCTAGCCCACCATGCGGTATAGCATAACTAAATTCACCCTCTGGGAACCTCATTCTGCAAATGACAGACACACTATTTGGAGGCTTGTATACCAACCCTTCCACTCAGATTAACAAGACACAATGTTTGTCCGAGATACTGTTATATACATACCTGCATGTTGAAGACACCTATGGTAGAATTCATTGACGTGGAATACTTGGTCTTTTATATACTCCATGATGGTGTTATCTGAAGAAGAAAAATAAGATTCCACATGAAACTACTGTGAGGAGTGAATTATTCTTGTAATTTCAGGATTTGACTTGTCTGCTAGGTTCTCATGGTGCTCTGAACAATGGATGGCAATGGACCTTCCCACAGCTGTCAATCAAATAATTATTAGCAGATATTTTCCACCAATCAGCGACTAAGCCGATCGCTTGCTGCAATTAAAATTCTTTGTTCACTCTAATTTTGATATCCGCGCATACTTTTAGTGTTCAATTGCCTATATTCAAACAAATTTTCTGTTGTCAAATCATAATGTACTGAAAATTCTATTTACACCATGATGTTGGAAATTCATCCATACTTGTAACGCTGTTTTTAATTTTGCAAAGGCGAAAGAATGTATATTCTCCGGTGTATAATAGCACAAGGACAAGCGCTGTTAAACTAACTAAACTATTTCTGCAGATGCCTTGTCTCCTAGAAACCGTAAGCTCCTCCCACTAGTGAATAAGAAGATGGCATTTGGAAAATACATGTTTGTGTTTTTTCTTGGAATCATCCTTTAATAATTTTGTGCCAAGGATGAAATTATCGGCCCTAAAATAGTCCAGTCACAAAGCCAAGGCTGAAGATACAGTAATGACCTAAATAATCGACTCATTAAACACAGCAGAATTATGGGTAACTTTTCAGGATTTAGTCGGAAATATGGCTTGTTGCCATTCATCGAAAATTTCCGATGAATGGCAACAAGCCATATTTCCGACTAAATCCTGAAAAGTTACCCATGATTCTGCTGTGTTTAAGGAGTCGATTATTTAGAGCATTACTGTATCACTTTATTAGCATATTCGGCCATTGGTCCACAAATTCTTGTTCATTTATCTACGAGTATTGACAGCGGTTTACAATATTTTTCTAACGAGAGTTCACACTTTGTCAGATGAGTCCTATAATAGCTAATACAAACAGGAACTCCAACTGAGTCAACACTTATTCATTTTACTGAATATCACCTTTATATATAGAGGGATATAATAGCTCTACCACTTTCGGATGTTTGCACAAATTAACACATTCATGACAGGAGTGGCGCTGGCGCAGCATTAAAGATTATGTGCCAGTCCACTCACTTATATATGTGAGTCTCCCATAGGGAGTCTTACAAGGTCAAGGTAAATATTGTTAGCCCAATGTATTCTCATATTATGTGAGGCTCCCAATGGGAGACTCTTATATATTAAGAGAATGCATTGGTGCACAGGGTTTTCACAAAATTTCAGGAAGCTCCAGTCATGGAATGGTTAACCCTTTACCCAACAAAACGGCCAAAACCGGCCAAATAAAGCTTCAACAGACTAAAATATCTTCGGTCTGTCTCAATAGAACCATACAAATATGGATATCATTGGAACCGACTCATTGACCACATTGTGATGGTTGCAGTTATGCCCTGTGCCAATGCATTCTCTTATATATGCGAGTCGACCATAGGTCGCCTCGCATATATAAGAGAATGCATTGGCACAGGGCCCTTCTGTTGGGTAAAGGGTTAAAGGTGGATCTACCCTATTGTTTGACCAAACAGGAATATTGAGGTCTGGTTTTCTAACTTTTAGTGCCAATCTGAAGAGAACATCCTTTGTAGCAGTAGGGGCCAAATACAGGAACCGTTCCCAATGTAAAAAGTAGCCCATTTGTCCCAATTTCTGGTCTAAGGCATTTTATTTTTTATAACTTGGTTTTATTATGAATTTCACTACCCGGCCAAGAAAATGCTGTTTGTCAAAAAAAATTAAATTTTATCTTTTGTTTTGTTTTCTTCCTGCCGATGAAAATATTAATCCAGACATACAAAATAATATATAAATTAGATCAAAAGTTTAAAGGTACTCAACCCGTAAAGAGGGTCCCCATCTCAACAGATTCCAACAACAACAATCCGATCAGAGGGTCCTATATTACTATTTCTTTGGCTTTGGGGGTAAAAAATATTTGATTCGAGTCGAGGAACCCATCAAACAAAGCTCAGAGTTATTAGATATTGATTTTTGAAAATTCTTATGTTCTCGAGATGAGTACTTATAACTGCCGTCAATTTGGTAACATGCTCGAGATTTTACGCCAAAATTCTATTCAAACAGACAAGGATGGATAACTCTATAATCAAGTGGTTATAATTGACTACGTACTGGGCCAGAAAGAATTCCCGATAATGAAAAATAATAGATTTCTAAAATCGATATCTAACAAATCTGAGCTTTGATGGGTGACATCCTCGACTCGAATCAAATATTTTTGACCCCCGAAGCCATTGAAATAGTAATTGAGAGGAGTTTTATCGGGTTGAGTACCTTTAAGTTTGCATAAAATATACAATATAATCAATCCAACAGTGAAGGCTGGCTATGATTATGATACTTTACACTACAGACCTAGTATTAGTATGTAAATACACAAGTAAGAAAACAATCTGAGTTGAAGAATGTCGATCATGCCAGCAGAAACCACCCTAAAAATTATACCTATTTTATTTGTATTTTTTTCCCTCCCACCTCCCCTACCTTTGAGCTAAAAAAAACCATAAACCAAGTAATACAAAATGAAATGCCTGACCAATGTTACTTGAGACATACATGTACATGTACCTACCAATGGGAATGGGTTAACAGATGTACACACGCCTAGCACATGAAATGTAACAATCTGAGGTGATTCCTGATGAGTTATATGTATATCTAAATCAGCAGGAACTGCCAACATGATAGCATTTTGTAATGTCCTAAATAATCAACTCCTTAACCTCAACAGAATTATGGGTAATTTTTCAGGATTTAGTCGGAAATATGGCTTGTTGCCATTCATCGGAAAGCTCTCGCCTGAAAAATTACCCATAATTCTGCTGTGGTTAAAGGGTCATATACTTTGGGCATTACTGTACCAATGAGAGTGGGTTAACAAATATCCCAATTTTAATACCAATGTGAGCGATTTCAGTTCCCCAAAATTTACTAGAAATTTTGTCAGTGATTAGTGATTAGTTGTTGGGTCAGTACACATTACTCAAGCACAATTGCATGTGCTCTGTATCCCTCTGACAATCAGGGTAGGTTAACCCCTCGAGCCTAAGGGCTTCTCATCCCTCTGCCAATCATGGTAGGTTAATCCCTTGATCTTATGCCTTTGGGGCCTGGCACTCAAAGAGTTCTGTTTTGATGTGGAACCAAGTGAATCCTTTGAAAGCTACTACATCCTGAGCAAAACACACAATGAAAAACTCTCGTGTTCTTCAAACAATAGAGATCAATAGTTCAGGATACCGTGATCAGCGTGATGATAGAGTTACATTTAAATTACCGTCAATCAATAAACATACCCACGCCTCATATATATACAATCAAGCCTGAATTTAGTGTTTCTTTATTATCGATGTTCCCAAAGTGAGAATAAGATGCCTGTCATTTGTAGAATGAGGTCCCCAGAGGGTGAATTTAGTGATGCTATCTCACATAGTGGGCTAGCATCACTAAATTCACTAAATTCACCCTCTGGGGACCTCATTCTCCATGGCCTCATCAGCTATGGCAGACACAGACTCAGATTGAAGTTCTCAAATGGTGAATATTGTGTTCTCACACCTGGACCAGGCTGTCTAATGAGGCCATTTTAGGGTAGATCATGCCATGAATCTCTACTCTAGCTACGCGTGTAGAGATCATATTCAACCAGTACAAAACCTGGGAACTTTTTGATGTTCTGACCCGTTTTGACAGGGAACTTTATAACATTGCACAAACAAGGCAGGGAATATGTTTCTTTGTGAATACTTGTTCCTCAATAATCCACTTCACAGTAGGAGGTGGTCCCAGTTCGAGATGGCATGCTTTTTTGTAACTTTTGTGAGCCGATATCGCTATAAACATTGAATTAATTACCCAGGAGAAATTCCACGATTGAAAGCTATGCAAAGCAAAATTGCTAAAAAAGTCACTTACCTGTATATTTTTTATTTTATTTTCTTTTAAATCAAAGTTTTGAAAAACTAATGCCGTTATAAGATCTGTTGGGGTACCCCGAGTCACCACACCAAATTTGGTTGAAATCAGTCCAGGGGTCTTGGAGAAAAATCGTGAACAGTCAGACAGATATAGACAGATCTTACTCTTATACATGTATATATGTAGATAATTCAATATCATGAGAATTGATGGGGATTGGCCTTGAATGGCCTTGAATTGAAGAAAGACCCAAGGACTTTAAAAACACTTAAACTTTAATAAAAATGGCCCTGTATGAAGGCCTTTAATCTATTAGGCCTGACCTGAGGGAATGTTGTATATATTCCTATAGCAGCCACCTCCCATTGTATACAAGCCTTAGTTTAGTGTGCCTGTCCTTTGCAGAATGAAGTACCCAGAGGGTGAATTTAGTGATGCTATCCTGCATAGCGGGCTAGCATCACTACATTCACCCTCTGGGGACTTCATTTTGCTTGAGCCTCATCTTCTCTGGAAAGTTTCTTTATTATCAAATTTCTATAGAAACTTAAGATTCGTTTTCCTATTTATTGATTAGTTTCTCTATATCCCAAAATTGGCAGTTGAAACATTGCATAATCGAGGTTCCCAATGGGTGTACATAACAATATTCACCATTTGGGAACTTCAATCTGAGTCTATGTCTCCCATAGCAGATGAGGTCCCAAGAGGGTGAATTTATTGATGCTAGCCCACTGTGCAGGATAACATCACTAAATACACCCTCTGGGGACCTCATTCTGCAGATGACAGGCACCTTATTCTCACTTTGGGAACCTCAATAATAAAGAGACTTTCCAAAGAAGATGAGGCCTATACAGAATGAGGCCCCCAGTGGGTGACTTTATTGATGCTAGCCGGCTATTCTCAGGTCTGGCCTGGTCCACTTATGGAAGTCTATTTTTCTGTAGAAAAGTAGCAGATATTTGCCTAACAGAATATTCAATTAAAGTAAAGCCCATTTGTGAGCATTAAGACTGATATCAATGGGATTATAATTACACTCTTCTGGAGCTGGTCTGATTGAAACAATGGTTGACTATATTCAACTGAATATATCACCTTATATTCAGATGTAACGGAATGGGCCAACTCTGTTGAGTGTTTAGTACAGTAAGGTTACATATAGAATCAACTAAATCCCTTGAAAAGTCTATAGGGTAGCCTAAACACTATGAACAGCCTACATATTAAGCCTATAGGCAATTCTAAACAGTATGAACATCCTACATGGCAAGCCTAAACACTATGAACAGTCTACATATTAAGCCTATAGGCAATTCTAAACAGTATGAACATCCTACATGGCAAGCCTAAACACTATGAACAGTCTACATATTAAGCCTATAGGCAATTCTAAACAGTACGAACATCCTACATGGCAAGCCTAAACACTATGAACAGTCTACATATTAGGCCTACAGGCAAGCCTAAACAATATTAACAGCCTACATATTAAGCATGTATGCAATATCCTAAACACTATGAACAGCCTATTAAGCTAATAGGCAAGCTTAAACACTGAACAGCCTACATATTCATTATTAATCAAACAATACAGATCAATTGTTTAGATACGATGATGAAAAACACGCTGTCTGGCAGTAAATTTAGAATCAATCAATAAAAATACCCATACCTGGTATATAATGGAAGACTCCGGCTTAACGGAAGAAGGATATATTCAAAATTTTAGAAGAAATCCACCGAAGTCAATGAACACCAAGCATGACATGCGGCACGGACTGGTTTAGACTTATCAAACATATGAGGATTAGTACAATAAAAGTTTGAATCAATATCTATGTTTTGGCAATAAGGACTCTGTTGGTAGCAACATAACACATTCTCTCTTGTTGTGTGTCGTTTGCCATAGTTTGTCCTTCCATATTGAATACTGCCAGGTCATTGTTAATTCATGAAAAGGCTCAGTGGGTCTAGGTCAAAAGAGAACCTATTATATGCTGGGACCTGTAGACATGCTTTTTATTAATAGCATGTAAAACTGATTAAGCGTTTCAATCCCTTACACACCGGCAGTTATTGAAGTATTATTGAATATAGTCCAGTAATATTGAAGACATTATATGACCACGATACCGTAATTACAATGGTCTGCACCGGCCGAGAAATTCTTTGGGCCATGAAATGTTTAGACCACATACCGGTAGCCATTATTTTGTTGGGACAATTTATTTTAATAACATTTTCAGGGCCATTTATTTTAACCCTTTCATGAGGGAGCTGCGTTGGTGCAGCATTAAATATCATGTGCCAGTGCATTGGCACAGTGTTTTAAGGAAGCTCCAGTTATGGAAGGTTTAAAGATGTACAGTAATGCCCTAAATAATCGACTCCTTAACCACAGCAGAATTATGGGTGACTTTTCATGATTTAGTCGGAAATATGGCTTTATGCAATTCGTCGGAAAGCTTTCAGTGAGAGCTTTCCGATGAATGGCAACAAGCCATATTTCCGACTAAATCCTGAAAAGTTACCCATAATTCTGCTGTGGTTAAGGAGTCGATTATTTAGGGAATTACTGTATGTGAGTGTCCCTATGGGTGATTCTCATATACAAGAGAATGCACTGGCACAGGGTTTTAAGGAAGCTCCAGTCATGGAAGTGTTAATGATGTATTCAGGATTCCAGGCTAAACATATTTTACTTGTTATTTTATACATGTTTGGAACGAGAGATGCTTAATAAAAGATGTTATTATCCATCCCTTAACTAACACTATTTCTGATTGGGCAAAAGCCGCCACGTGATAATCCGAGAAAAAGTCATATTGGACTCCTGAATGTCATATTGGACTCCCAAGTGTGCAATATGACTTTTTTATCGGGACTCTGTGACGTCACGAATTAACTATTGCGAAATGAATCACTGAAATTGTGATGCGCGCGCAACACTGGTGGATTTTGCAGATGTTTCACTTCCGCATTGAGTTTTTTTTCATTTCCGTGTTTACTATTCCATATCATGTTTTCTGATGATCATATACAGTCTTTTATAGAGAATTAAGTGCCGACAAATACCAAAAATAACCACAAAAATTTATTCCCAAAATTTGGATAAACATACAGATGGATAATAAAAATGTCATTATACAATGTTGTGTACACTATGAGTTTTTCTTGTACTCGTCCAGGTTGTGGTGAAAAGTCATATTGGACTAGACAATGTGTGTCTCGTCCAATATGACTTTTCACCACAGCCTGGACGAGTACAAGAAAAACACTTACATGTACTGGTACACAACATTGTATAATAACTTTATATTATTTTGTATGATATTAAAGCCTGAGTTTAGTATGTCACATAGAAGGCTAGCATCACTAAATTCACCCTCTGGGGACCTCATTCTGCCTAGGGCTCATCTTCTCTGGAAAGTTTCATTATTATAATATTTCTATAGAAAATTCTTCACATAGAATCTATTTCTTTTTTAGTTTAGTTTCTCTATATCCCCAAAATTGGCAGATGACACATTGCATAATCGAGGTTCCCAATGGGTGTACATCACAATATTCACCATTTGGAAACTTCAATCTTGAGTCTATGTCTCCCATAGCAGATGAGGCCATGCTGAATGAGGTCCCCATAGGGTGAATTTTGTGATGCAAGCCCGCTATGCAGGATAGCATCACTAAATTCACCCTCTGGGGACCTCATTCTGCAAATGACAGGCACACTAAACTCAGGCTTGTTGATATTGAGTTTTGTAAGCATTTATTTCATACCATTTCGATGTTTTACAGGGACACAAAAAACTACAGTAAATGCCCTAAATAACCGACTCCTTAACCACAGCAGAATTATGGGTAACTTTTCAGGATTTAGTCGGAAATATGGCATGTTGCCATTCATCGGAAAGCTCTCAGTGATATTTCCGATTAAATCCTGAAAAGTTACCCATAATTCTTCTGTGGTTAAGGAGTCGATTATTTAGAGCACAACTGTATATTGATCTGCAACAAAATATGAGCTACATGAACCTCATATTGTTAATATTCCCGAATGAGTAATATAGATGTGTGGAAGTATCCGCAAATTAATAGAATAAACGGATATTAACACTACCTCAATTAATTCTTAATGATTTGGCGATATCAGATCTCTGGTGATATCAAGCTGTCGTTATTGATATACAATGAGAACAAGTGATGGGAATTGTTTCATTTGCCAGCTTTTCCTCCGAGACCCTCTACTCTGTGACGTTATCCTGGTTTATCCGTATGTAGACGGAACTGAACAAATTGATGTACGCATGCTGTGGATTGGTGCTTAGTCACAATTCAATCAGGGCTTTCAATAGGGAAGACACTCGTAGAGCGTTAAATCAATTAACTCACACATTTTCAAGGTCGCAAGTGCCTCATTATAGTAAACTCGTGTGCTTTCGTCAAATGCAAAATGAGTTATTTCAGTCAAATTACTATGATATGGTATACTAGTTCAGGGATATATACTAGTAGTTCTATATAGAGTAACGATTAATGGAAAATAGTGCTACGATCTTCAATTTGGTAAGTAACATATACACTAAATGAATTAAAACCTACATTGTACTGGTAAATAATTTGAGGCCCACTTAACCCTTTACCCAACAGAAGGGCCCTGTGCCAATGCATTCTCTTATATATGTGAGTCGACCATAGGTCGCCTCGCATATATAAGAGAATGCATTGGCTTAAAACATTACAAATTATAAAATTGTTAAAGAATGTAAGAAAAAATGGTAAAAAGTGTTAAAAAAAATAATTTTTTTAGGCCAATGCATTCTCTTATATATGCAAGGCGACCTATGGTCGACTCGCATATATAAGAGAATGCATTGGCACAGGGCATAATTGTAACCATCACAATGTGGTCAATGAACCGGTTCCAATGATATCCATATTTGTATGGTGTTATTGAGACAGACCGAAGATATTTTAGGCTGTTGAAGCTTTATTTGGCATTTTGGCCGGTTTGTTGGGTAAAGGGTTAATTTTTGATTCACCAGATCACATTATATACAATATATTCCATATTATATACAATTTGAAAAGAAAAAAAAAACCTTCAAAAACAATGTATCCGGTTGAATAAACTGTGAACATGTTGTATTTGTCAAGGTACCAACGTGTGTTCTGTGCTTAATTTTGATCTTGTCTGTACTGCCAGTTTATTATTATCAATGGAAGGCGAATAACTCTATCTCTTAGTTGTGAATTATGATGTATTGTGGGGTAATTAACGGGGGAAGTATTGGGGTGAATCTCTATCACTTGGTGGACACTCCTAGGCCACAGCTGTTCCGTATTCTGGTGGAACATACAGGAACATATATATTTTTTATTCCTCTTCCAAATGGTATTTGATGCAGCTATAAAGTTATTTCTCTGTTAACATTGCAACAGATATTTGTCTGCATATACTTGCATGTATTAGATGACTTTGCTAATTTTGATTTAAATTGAATGGTAAACCTTCGATGATTTTGAGCGATATATAGTAACAATTATTTGTATAAAACTCATGGTGCCCACCAATTTGATTGTTCTATCTTGTGTTTTCTATCCATACTATAAATTTTGAGACTTCGTATATATGTGTGTATGTGTGTGTGTGTGTGTGTACTTCATAGAATCCAAAACGCGTGTACAGATTGAGCTCAAACTTCCTATGTAAGTGTCAAATCCCACCGACACAACCGTGTTCGCAGTTTAGAAAAGCTCAGAGCACCCGTTCTCCAATCTCAAATCACAGCAAAGGCACGGCGTGGGTTAATCAAGTGATTATTTAATGAGCGTTTGTTTTTGACGCATCTCTATAAAGAGCGTCTGTTTGCCATTCAACGCTATTTGCATCTGCAGAGAGATATACGGAACATACATTAAATTTAAAAAACATTTGTTTCTGACCAACCCTGCGAGCACGGATGGCGCGCTTTGTTTTTACAGTATATAGTTATATACCGAAATCATCCCAGATAATCACGAATATAGCATCAGATTTCTCCCCAGATATACCGTTATAAAAAGCTACTGGAATCTGCCAATCTACGGGAAATTCCAGGGAATGCCGATTGAGCTCAAACTTGCTACCCACGGGAAGTGTCATATATATGAGTGTGTCCTTTATAGACTCGAACCGATTGAGCTCAAACTTGCTAAATAAGAAAATAGCCCCCAAGCCGTAAATATCAACAACAACGATATTGCTACCTATGGGGAGCAACGTTATTAGCATCTGCAGAATTATGCAGAGAGAAAGTGCTTTCCTATTTTTAGAACGCAACACATGTTTACGTCGCGTTGGTGATTGAGGTTCACAACGGGGTTAATTGACTGTCCGCTCTTTGCGACGATGAGGTTCACGGCGGGGACTATTGAACAACACTCACAATTTCGTCTTTTGCATCAGATACCAACACCTCGACCGATCGGGACGAAACTTGGTACGTGAGTGTAGTTTGACCAGGTGGTCGTCGCTGTCGTATTGGCGAGCCCGTGCGATGCCCGTGCAGCGCATGCGCAGACGAGATATCGGAAACGGGTGGAGCTATCGAATTGAAATTTGGTATGTGAATGTATCTTGCGCCGGGTACAAATTTTATCGGGTCGCCGAGCCCGTGCGACGCCCGTGCAGCGCATGCGCAGACGAGATCTCGGAAACGGGTGGAGCTATCGACTTGAAATTTGCTATGTGAATGTATCTTGCGCCGGGTACAAATTTTATCGGGTCGCCGAGTCCGTGCGACGCCAGCTTCGCGCATGCGCAGACCAGATCTCGGAAACGGGTGGAGCTACCGGGTACAAATTTTTCTTATTGAAACGCGTGAAGCTAAAAATTAAAAAAAAAAATTAAAAAAATGTCATGTTTCGGACAAGCCGCCGGTGGCGGGCTAACCTGCTAGTACTATATATTTTGAAACTTCCGTATATATATGTGTGTGTGTACTTCATAGAATCGAAAAAGCGTGGACAGATCGAGCTCAAATTTCGTATATAAGTGTAAAATCCCACGGACACCGCCGTAGTCGCGTTTTGGAGAAGCTCAGAGCACCGTTTCTCCCTTCCCAATCATCAAAATCACCGCAATTGGCACTTCGGGGTTAATAGCGTTGATATATAAAGAGCGTTCGTTTTCCGCAGTGTCTATATAAAGAGCGTCGTTTTCACTATCTACTTATCTGTATGACGGGAGTCTGACTGTCGCTCGAAATATTATGCAGAGAGATTTCACGACGGGAAGCGTTTGTTTTCAATTCAATGCAATGTTATCGCTCGAAATATTATGCAGAGAGATTTCACGACATTAGGACGGGTACGGCAGACTCGAAATATTATGCAGAGAGATTTCCCGACGGGAAGCGTTTGTTTTTAATTCAATGCAATGTTATCGTAGAGAGATGTGTTTGTTTTCAATTCAATGCAATGTTATCGTAGAGAGATTTCACGACAGGAAGTCTTTGTTTTCAATTCAATGCAATGTTATCGCTCGAAATATTATGCAGAGAGATTTCACGACATTAGGACGGGTACGGGCAGGTTAAAAAAAAAGAAAAACAAAGAATGCGTTGTCTGTCGTTCCTAGGAAGGGGCCAGAAACAAAAAATTTAATTAAAACAATTTAAAATTAAAAAAATAAAAAATATATTAAATTTAAAAAACATTAAATTAATATTTAAAAAAAAAAAAATGTCATTGCTTTTTCGAACAAAGCCATGGGACGAATGCCGCCAGTGGCGGGCTAACCTGCTAGTTTTATATAATTTCAAAGTGGGATAAAATATAGCTGTAGCATTGAACATTGAACATATGTATCGATCTGCATCAATTGGATCATTACAGGGTGGATCTTATCTAGTTATCTCAGGACAACTGATATCATGTTCATTCTATATTAACATGATATGATAAAATTTAAGTTTATATACAGTATCAGGAAAATATATTTTGTTGCTTAATATTTCTCCAGTTAATTATAAGTTATTCCCTCAAAACTGATGTTACATATTAGCAGGCCTTAAGATTTGACGAGAATCACTGAATCAATTCTTGTAATGATTCTCGCGAAACTTTTCAATTTTCAGTGCTTTATGACTAACTTGATTCAGCATTTGATTCTCACAAAATTAAATGTATTTTGAGCCCTGTATTAGCCAATGATACCAAACATACTGGATAGATTCAAGACCTCAGTTCAATCTAAGGCAAATTAAAGTGCCTTCTCAGTATTGCAACATACAGTAAAGCCCTAAATAATCAATTCCTTAACCACAGCAGAATTATGTGGACTAAATTCTGAAAAGTTACCCATAATTATGCTGTGGTTAAGGAGTCGATTATATTATTTGGGGCTTTACTGTATTTATTCACCTTCATCCCAAAAGGGTGTTATCTAGGCTGCTGAACAATAGATGAGTCTCAGTGTCTGTAAATAATAGGGGGAAAAAACCCATCAGGAAATGGATATTTCTGGGGTGCAGACTAACCAACCACCACAGCCCTGTGTACGGAATTTTTCATCAGACCCCCCCCCCCTACTAATTTAACTGCTCAAATTTATCGATGCTCTCCATGTGATGACAATCAATAATAATCAACAGTAATGCCTTAAAAATCGACTGCTTAACCACAGCAGAATTAAGGGTAATTTTTCAGGAGCTTTCCGATTTCCAACTAAATCCTGAAAAATTACCCATAATTCTGCTGTGGTTAGGGAGTCAATTACTGTAACCCCACTAAAAAATACTTTTTTCCTAATGTCCTTAATGTAAAGAAAGCTAATAATCACTACGTGTACAAAGTCATTGGTTCACTTACCCAGATTAGTACATTACAAAGTCCGAAAGCCGTTCTAAAAATGAAAGCAGTCTTACCCTACCATGGCTGTGGAGTTCAATCAGTTCATGCCATAACGACTGCCTATCAACTTGTATCAAGCCTGCAAATAGTCTGCAAAATGGGGTCCCCAGAGGGTGAATTTAGTGATGTTATCCCGCATGGTGGACTACCGTCACCAAATTCACCCTCTGGGAACCTCATTCTACATAGGCCTCAACTGCTATTGGAGACCTAGGATCAGATTGAAGTTCACCAGTTGAAGTTGATGATGTTCACCCATTAGTCACATCGATTAAGTATTTTAACTTCTGGAAATTAGGGAATATAGAAAGTTTAGAAACTGCCCAGAATGGGAAAAAGAAATTAAAAACAATGTTAATTTCAGACTATAGATCATTCCCAAAAGATGAGGCCTAAGCAGAATGAGATAGTGAACTTGGTGTGAGGCATAGCATCACTAAATTCACCCTCCGGGTACCTCATTCTGTAATGACAGGCACACTATTGGCAGACTTGACTGCATATATTTGAACTTTAGACTGAATGATAAAAAATTTATCTCAACACGTACTTCACACTAAATTAGACCATGTTCAATACCTGACACACTGAGTGTAAATTTAACAACTCTGGTTTCCTTGACTTTAAATGCAACAAATTCATTGGCTGACTGGAGATAATTTTTGCTTGGAGAGACGAGAATTTATGGGATCCTTGAAATATTTATTTCTACAATCTATTTCTGATGGGAATATGGGATATCGAGTCCAGTTGGACCTACAGTATTAAGTCACATATTTATAGTAGTTTTAATAAATATTTCTGCTTTGAATGAAGCAAAATATGTATAGTATTTTCATTAATGGATGATAAGAATCAGCTGAACCTGCAGATTTCCTGCCTAATCATAAGATATACATTGGAATACCAAATTCAGGATATCACAGAATTCAGGTTGGTATTGTATTTGAGTACATTTCATGTACAAGAAAAACTATTGGTTAACCCTACCATGACTGAAGCTTCCTGAAATTTCGTGAAAACCCTGTGCCAATGCATACTCTTATATATGCCAGTCTCCCATCAGAGAATGCATTAGCCTAACAATATTTACCTTGACCTTGTAAGCCAGTGCTTTCTCTAATATATGCAAGGCTCCATGTGGAAGACTTATATATATATAAGAGAATGCACTGGCACAGGATCTTTAATGCTGCACCAGTGCAGCTCCCATCATGAACGGGTTAAAACCACATAGAGAGGTTCTCCAATTAAATTTCAAACTGGAGTTGTACATGAAAATTTAGGTAAAGTGAGATACAGTAATGCCCTAAATAATCGACTCCTTAATCACATCAGAATTATGGGTAACTTTTCAGGATTTAGTCGGAAATATTGCTTGTTGCCATTCATCGGAAAGCTCACACTGAGAGCTTTCCGATGAATGGCAATAATTATGCTGTGGTTAAGGAGTCGATTATTTAGGGCATTACTGTACCAGTGACAAGGTTCACAAGTTCGAGTTTGGGAAAAATATACCATCTATCATATTCATCATAGATTCTCAAAATAGTTCATCTTAGTCACAATATATTTCAATGTGTCTTATTGGCAATGAAATTTCCTTTCTATTGATGTATAATTCGATAATATCAAAAAGTTGAAAATATCGTACCGAAAACTTTCAAAATTCTACTGGAAATTTGGGAGTAAAACGGGTCAACATTTTTCCCGTTCGCCTAATATCCTCAATAATTCTAAAAAATTGTCAACTCATGCCCTAGTGTATGTTATAGGGCATAACATTTCGTTTCGTTTGATATATAACTTGATGGAATCAAGATATATAACTTGATGGAATCAATTGAAGTGAAGTCAACATATTGCGGGGAAATCGCAAGTGGCAATTGTGATCATAATAATTGCATTGGCATAATCACTACTTACCAGACAGGGAAATTGACAACCGTTTTTGTTCGTAGGTTTTGCTAGTTTTCAATACGATATATCGACTTCCCTTTGTTTGATACTATCAAATTATACATCAAAGGAAAGGAAATTTAATGGCCAATAAGACACATTGAAATATATAGTGATTGAGATGAATGATTTTGAGAATCTATGAGGTTTTTAAAGATACTAAATTAATTTATTAACCCTTTACCCAACAAAACAGCCAAAAACGCCCAAAATAAAGCTTCAACAGCCTAAAATACCCTGTGCCAATGCATTCTCTTATATATGCGAGTCGACCATAGGTCGCCTCGCATATATAAGAGAATGCATTGGCCTAACAATTTTTTATCATTTTTTTAAAATAAATGTTTCTTACAATTTTTAGGACATAAAATAAAAAAACATCCATTACCCTGCAGGGAGCCCCACACATATATAAAAGCATATAGAAGAGTGTCGTCTGCTCATGTTTGTCTGGGGCTCTGTATGGGTGAAATTATAAAATTGTTAAAGAATACAAGAAAAAATTATTAAAATTGTAAAAAATTGTTAGGCCAATGCATTGGCACAGGGCCGTTCTGTTGGGTAAAGGGTTAAAAGAATTCAACACATTCTGGAGCCAAGTCTGAGTTTAGTGTGCCTGTCATTTGCAGAATGAGGTCCCCAGAGGGTGAATTTAGTGATGCTATCCCACAGCGAGCTAGCATCACGATATTGACCCTATGTGGACCTCATTCTACATGGCCTCATCTGCTATGAGAGACATAAACTCAGATTGAAGTTCCCAAATGGTAAATATTGTGATGTGCACCCATTGGGAACCTTGATAATGCAATGTGTCGTCTGCCAATTTGGGGATATAGAGAAACTAAACAATAAAAAAAGAAGTAGAATCTAAGTTTCTATAGAAATTAGATAATAAAGAAACTTTCCAGAGAAGATGAGGCATTAGCAGAATGCGGAAGTCCCCAGAGGGTAAATTTAGTGCTGCTAGCCTGCTATGCGGGATAGCATCACTAAATTCACCCTCTGGGGACCTCATTCTGCAAAGGACAGACATATTAAACTCAGGTCTGCCTGGACCTAATGGAAATCCTGACTGTATTGATAGTCCTTAGATTAGTATTGCTTACATGGATGAAACGATGCGAGTGCAAACAGTCAAGTTTTTTTTCATGATTGTCCAGGGTTGTCAAGATATTTATGTGAAAATTTTTAAAACATACACAAAACAAGTTTCAATGTCTCAGTAATGGGTTGTTATCTGTCAAAGCATTTTTTTTTAGTTTATGCAAAGAAAATCACAAGTAATGTTATAAAAATCGTGCAGAAGACACAAAAAGCCATAATTATATGTCAAAATAATAACAAATTTATTAAAAAAATATAAAATTATAAGCCTACCTACCAACCCTATTTTTTATGACATGTAACCTGAACAAGACAATTATTTTTATTTGGCTGAACAAAAGTAAATCACTTGAACACTTACATGAATCTAGAATCGTGTGATCGAGAGTATCCTTCCTTCAGTCAATATATCCTGATTTCTTAACCATAGAGAAATTTAAACTGCCTAAAATCTGTTACCCAGTTACCATAACACCCACAAGAATTATAACTGTAATATTCATGGTTCATTAGCTGATTAAATGAATTAATTAGTACCTCCACACAATAGAATGAATGCCCTTTTCTAAATAAGATAATCAGGTTAATCCTCTTAATTACATGTATATACATGTAATATGGGATTTTCATACCAGGATCATGCATAGAGGAACACTTGCCGTCATTTCCTGTCATTTCCTGTTCACAATATCATCATACATGTGCATTATTTTTCTCTGACAACTACTTAAATGACATTAGGTAGCAACAACCATGAAAAAAGTACCGTAACTGAGATGACACATGGTGTCTTGTGTGACATCAAGTACAATCCTCAGTAACTTTGTCAGCTGTTTAACCCTTTATATACTAAATATTCATTTAACCCTTTACCCAACAAACCGGCCAAAACAGGCCAAATAAAGCTTCAACAGCCTAAAATATCTTCGGTCTGTCTCAATAGAACCATACAAATATGGATATCATTGGAACCGGCTCCTTGACCACATTGTGATAGTTACAGTTATGCCCTGTGCCAATGCATTCTCTTATATATGCGAGTCGACCATAGGTCGCCTCGCATATATAAGAGAATGCATTGGCCTAAAAATAACTTTTTTAAACACTTTTTACCATTTTTTCTTATATTCTTTAACAATTTTTAATGTATTAAGCCAATGCATTCTCTTATATATGCGAGGCGACCTATGGTCGACTCGCATATATAAGAGAATGCATTGGCACAGGGCCCTTCTGTTGGGTAAAGGGTTAAATAATGAGTAGTTCCTTCTGTGCGAAAAATCAAAAAAATCTTGAAAGTGGCTGTAACCATTGGCAAGTATTCTACAGAGCATTTGTAGCCGGTTTATCAATATTTTGTTATTTGTAAACCTATTTTATTACATGATCCTTCCCTTATTCCATTCAATAAACCCGTTCTATAAATTGTGATATTAATAACATGAAATAGTGCCAGGTGACCTTTAACTTCCGGTTTGTCGCCTGATTACATTCTGTACACTACGTCTCAAAATACGATGGCTTCCAATATTTTCCCAACAAACTATAATGAATGAAGAGTTTGAAAAGTTATGTCATTAAATATATACTATAAAATAGGTCAAAGAGAATTTATTTATCTAGGACTATTTCTTTACGTGGACAAACAACGCATAGTTAAGTGAAACGTCATCGCATGCCTTATAGAAGCCAATGTTAGTTTTGCGTCCCATTTGTTGATTTAAGTATTCTTTGATCATGTAATAAATAGAATCTACAACTCGTCCCCAGTTTATAGCGGAATTTACAATACTCTTCCAGTAAATTAGGTCTGGACCGAGCCTTAGTCCTAAATTAATGGACTCGTTTTGTAAATTCCGCTATAAACTGGGGACGAGTTGTAGATCCTCTATTTATACCTTCTTCCAAATTACGTAGAAAAAAAATTGGAAGCTCAAATCAAATGAGACATATGCCATTATGAAAAGATGGCAATTATTTTATACCACAAAGGATTAGGTGATAAATTGCAAGACTGGAACTCTGGGGCAAGTATCCAGAGTAACACATGAAACAAGCTAAATGAGTATTGACATAAACAATATTTGCAAGCTGAAAGTTAGAAAGCTAATCACGCAGGTCAAATTTACTAAAACATCTATGTGGTTTAACCCTTTACCCAACAAACCGGCCAAAAACGACCAAATAAAGCTGCAACAGCCTAAATTATCTTGGGTCTGTCTCAATACAAGACAGTCAAAGACTGTGGGGTCGCTCACTGCAAAGACTGATGAGACTGGGACTCTGGAGACCACAATAGTCAGAACTTTTCATAAGCACTTTGAAAAAAGTTATTTAAATTGTTCACTGGCCCTCCCAGTGTATTCCATGAATATTAATGATAGTGCACATTGAACTACAGAAATCATGGCTAATAAAACGCTATTTAATCAACAGTGGCCTTCAAGTAATTGAAGTTCAATCTGTCAATTTAAGATTGACTCATAGCAATACAATATTGATGTTCTATATTAGAAGATCTATATACCGGTACTGTTCTTTGTAATAATTACCCTGCTGGACAAAACAAGTGTCCACCTAACTGCGGTGCAGTTAGCATTGCCACCACGGCCGAAATGCAACTACACCGCGGCTCCACCGGCTGACTACAGTTGGGCCGCGGTTTACTTGCCATTTGGCACGGTGTAGTTGCCGCGGTGTACTTTCATTAAACTGAAAAAAGATGATAAAACCAGAAATCTAACCACAGTGTACATGTCATTCGGCCGCGAGGGTAGTTGCCGTTCGGCCGCAGTGAACTTGCCGTTCGGCCGCAGTGTACTTTCCGTTCGACCGGGGGGTGCTCAACTGCAGTTACAAACTCTGACACTGCGGCCGAACGGCAAATACACCGCGGTGCCAATGGACACTTGTTTTGTCCAGCGGGGTATGCCTTCCTATTTGTTGACCAAGACAAATCTTTTTATTTGATATAATTGGACTTTTCACAAAACTTGAAATTAGGTGCTGATGAGAAACAAGGAATATTTGTTGAATGGCCTTACCCGGTTACTTTCACTTTCTTTGGCGAAAGGTTCCTGCACTGCAATATCTAGTCCTAGATATAGTCTTATACTCAGGGAAGGATCCAGGGCTCTTTTGATACCTGTTACAGGTTTGGGCGCCCAAACTCTGGTGGCCTAAATGTCCCCAAATTGCAAGTGGATAGTTTTATTAAAGCAGAATTTTCTATATTTTGAAGGAAATCTTCTATTATAATTCAACAACATGCAATGCAAATCATCAATATACAGTTGATATAGACCCTTTATTTGCTTAATCAAGTGTCCAGAGAGAAATATTTTAACCCTTGCATGACTGGGGCTTCTTGAAATTTTGCAAAAATCCTGTGCCAATGCATTCTCTTATATAAATGAGAGTCTCCCATCTAAGGAGCCTCGCATATATAACTTATAAGATAATACATTGGCCTTTATCTTGACCTTGTATTGTAAGCCAGTGCATTTTCTTATGCGGGATCTTTAATGCTGCACCTAAGGGAGTGGGGCGACCCCCTCCCGTACCTACACCCATCTCGGGCCTACGGCCCTGGGATATGCCTTCGGCATATCATGCGATTCATGATGGTCCCAAAATAGCCTAAGGCCAAAGCGAAAAATAGGCATGTTTCCACTCCCCCGCCCGCCCCACCTCAAAACCCCCCGACGAAACTCACTTTATTTATTTTCCGAATCCCGAAAAATAAAATACGATGTATTTACTATTTCCACGTGAATTAATACTACACTATTTATATTGTTATATATAGACCTCTCACATAAACAAGCATACTAAAATTGTCTCCTTATTTGGTTATTAAATCGACCCACTGACAATAAAATTCCGTGTTGTGACCGATATAGCAACAGATTGTAAACAAAAACAAACGCGCACGTGGTTTTCAGACACACTGTAAAATGAAGCTCCATGGCGGCATTAGGGTGATGAGTTTATGACCGCATTATTAATCAGGCCTCTCATTATCACGAGGCCGCGGCCCCGTAAAAAAGTCAACGAGGTCTCTTCGGCGGCCTCGTCAACAACCACGCGACCACACGGCGGGTTCCGGTCAAGAGGACTCAATCCGGGGTCCGGAACGTGCATCTAAATAAATCATAATTGTAACCGTAATTATTTTGATCACAACTGAATGACAATAATAAAAAAGTTTTTCAAGTTTCATAAAATTATTGTTTTAATTGTTTCTAATTAAATTCTGCAGTATATATCTGAATTTTAATCCTTTTTAAGACGTTTGAAAATTAAAATAATGAAATAAGTTTGTAAACATAATGTAAGATCTGCAGTCGGAAATCCAAAATGGCCGACAATTTAAGAAAAATATTTTTAGACAATTATTTATATGAAAGATCTGCATTTTACCAATGCATTAACTAATTTAAACATGAAAGTATGACAACCTGACATTACAATAAAGATTATGTGTACTTTAGATTGTTTTATTAGTTTTGTTAATAGTCAAAATTCCCGTTTTTGCTGAATGAATCACCTATTTTTCAAGGTAAAAACGTAATTCATTAAAAGTTAAACAAACGGCGTGATTATAAACTCCCACAGGCCCCAGCGTGCCTCAGTGACAGTTTAGACCACATGCATATGTGTCATTTCTGTTATTGTATTTATAGCACAATGATGATAAGCTTGTAGTTAGAGATTTAATTATATATCACAATTTTTGTTTTGTTTTTTTGACAGTCAAAATTTTCCTCAATTAAAAAACCTAGCTATTTTCGTAGTAAACTGTCGCAACTAAAGTCTAAATCGGCTGCTGCACTGTGTAGCTCGTCACATATGCTCCAGCTATAACAGAACTATACCCTAATTTACTCTTACAAGTTTTTAAAATGAGAAAGACAGCTAGAAAGATTTATCAGATCATCATCGTTGGAATACTGTCTCAGAAAACCAATATTGAATATAGCAGGTTGTGGGCCATTTTTCAATTGGATTATTGCAAAAAATCCTTATTTGGAGTTATTTCCCTTGGGTTACAAGGAGTTATGCCCCTTAATTGTCGTGAATATTCTTCGGCAAAATATTCACCCGCAATTCTTTGGCTAATCACATACATACAGTCATACATGTCCTTGATATTTGAAACATTATTTCATAAGAAGAAGACTATTCATTGTATCATACTTTTCCACAATAAAATCAGTTTTCTCATAAATTCTCCGGCAATTTAGGTGTAAAATTAGCTTGGCAACGAAAGAGTTAAGAAAGAGAAAACAATTCTTGTCTCTACGTTTGACAAATTTACTTTTAAAGACAACTTTGAAATTAAAACAACAGTTGATGATAAAGGTCGGTCATTTGTCACGAAGGCATACTGCAAACTATGTCGAGGAAATGCATCAACATTAATCTCTCGCCTAAACAAAATAGTAGTAATTTTACTAATTTAGTAAAATATTTATGTCACTGTCGGTTAGCAGTTTTGGAATAGCCAATTTTAGGTTAATTTGGATTCTATAAACAAATGTAGGCCCCAACGAACAAAAGCAGCCTTGTAAATTCTTTTGCGGGGCCTCCTTGGCAGCCTCGCACTGATTTTGATAATGCGAGGCCTGTATTAATGTACGTCAACTAACGACATGCCCAAATATACCGGCAAAATAATGCTACACAATATTTACGCGAACGCAATCGCAAAGAATACATCTGTCCCAAAACTTCCAACGGTGTCTGAAAAGAACGGACTGTAACAACCGGATGATATAGGCCTACGGTAATTTACCGAACGGAAGCCGGAGTGTATATTTACCGGAAGATCTAAAACAATTTTGCCAACATCCGGGAAATAGTGTCAACATGTCGTCCCAAACAAGTGCCAGCAGTTTTTTAAATGCATACACATGGCGCAAGGCAGAAACAAAATGACAACGGTTCCCCACTGCAACACCTTTTTTCAAGTCTATGAAAAGAATCACCCCAAAGGCCTTGACGCCCAATTATGTGGAAAGTTATTCTACACTGTTGTAAATATTGAAACTAGTTGTTTTATTGAACGGAATATTAATGAACATATGTACAATTTGCACATGTAGATTAAATACAAGGCACTGAAATTCAGTACATACATTGTTAGCCTTCACAATAAGTTCATAAATGACATAATTATTAGAAAGATAGCACAAATATGATATTTGAATTTCCCCGCGAAAAAATAAACTGAAAAAAAAAAAAAAAGTGAAAAGCCACCCCCCCCCCCCGCCCCTGTTTTTTTTATGGATGGGAGTGGAAACACACCTATTTTTCACTTTGGCCTAACACTAACAGGTGTCCCCAAAAAATCCCTGGATCCATCCCTGCTTATACTAGTCATCTGCTATATTCAAATTCAAATTCTATGTCCCGACCCCCTCCACAGAAAACAAACTAACAAGACGTCGACTGACGACACAATAGTCAATAGATAACTGTATCCATCGCTTGTTCTGCCACACCGCCCACAGGCACAGGCCACACGCCCAAAACAAAAATGGACATGGTCCCATAATGGCCATATACAATATTTAAAAAATAAATAAACGAATAAATTAAAGACGTTACTCGTTAGATGAATGACAGAAGCTCACCTATAATATATGTTCTCGTGTGTTGTGGTGGTGGATGACAGGAGCGCACTGGTGTTTTAGTTATTATTGTTGCCATAAACAACAACAAATGCAACACCTTTTCTAATTCCCGGCCGTCGCCATTCGAGGTGCCGGTCAGTTGGCCAATCAAATCAATCATATTGAACTCAAATCGGACAGCATGACGTTATAACGGTAATTGTGATTGGCTGAGAACTCATACCGGAAGAACGGTACACAAAATGCATGGAGATTGGATCGAAGTGCATGTGCGCGTCGGTGCTTGTGACGCCTTTTGTCGGCTTTGATTGAATAAGTCTATTCAAAGGAGAATGATTTACACACTGAAACATACAAGCTACCGGTATATTCACGTATAACAATAATTGGTAATTGAATTACGAGGCTCTATAAGCTTCATTCACGGTCACAAACTGTGTCACTCAACTCACTGTCGGCAGTATCACAGTCACTGGGCAGTGTCTGTCGATTCTGTGCCACTGTCAGAGTGGGAGTCAGTCAGTAAGTTATTCTGCATGATCCCAGTGTGTCAGTGTTTGCATGGGCGTGGTAGTCGGAGACCAAATTCATACATGTATTAGTTAATGATACTGTAGTATTCAAGGCCATTTAAATGATATTTATTTCATATATATTATAATTCGCTATTCCACCGATACAAATAAAATAGGGGATTTTCACATTTATTAATTAATTTTGTTTAAGCGTAAATGAATTCCAATGTAACACCCATCAATTACTATTTATTTGGATTAGGGAGTAAAAATATTTGATTCGATAAACCCATCTATCAAAGCTCAGAGTTATTAGATATCGTCATATCGATTTTTGAAATATATTATTTTTTACCATCGAGACTTATTAGTGGCCCAGTAAAAAGTCAACGAGCCGACTGTCTCAGACCAAATTGCAGATGAAGATGTATTTATAACTCTAAAATCATGATGCTTTGTGTTGATAATAAGGCCAAATTTCATCGAATAACATGTTGATAAATAACATATTTTGTATGGGAAGCCAAATTGACATTTAATAAATAATTGAGCTTAAGCGCAATAAGGAATCCCTTATTGCCCTTTTAAAAGCGCAATAAGGGAAGATCTAATTGCGTTTAAGCGCAATAAGAGCTAATTGCGCTTAAGCGCAATAAGGAATATACCTTATTGCGCTTAAGCGCAATTAGCCACATTACATAAACTCCATATAATTCAAATGGTGTAGTCCATGGATCAATGGGTGGAGCAAATATAGGATAATTCTACTATTTGCAGAGGGGTGATCCAGGCCTTAAAATCCATCAAATTTTACGAGAATCAAAATGAAGCATTTCTACAGGGAATCAAGACTTTTTACGAGAATCAAAATGAGAATCATGATTCTGATTTTCGTCGGATTTTAAGGCCTGGTGATCTCATGAGGGAGATATTAATTGTGCTTAAGCGCAATAAGGGTGTAATTGCGCTTAAGCTCAATAAGGAATGTCTTATAGCGCTTAAAAGGCTTAAGCGCAATAAGGGAAGATCTAATTACGCTTCAGCGCAATAAGAATATTCCTTATTGTGCTTAAGCGCAATAAGAGATTCCTTATTGTGCTTAAGCGCAATAAGAGATTACTTATTGCGCTTAAGCGCAATAAGGAATTTCCTTATCGTGCTTAAGCGCAATTAGATCTTCCCTTAAGCGCAATATTAAGGGATTCCTGAATTACACTTTAGCCTCCCATACAATACATCATTATACATGTACATGTATTTGTGCAGAAATTATATGAGGCTTTTTTATTTTTATTTAAGACACACTTTATTATAAAATAGTTCAGCACAAATATTTGAACTGAGTTTGAACTTCAAATATTTTTAGATTAAGCACGTATGGTAGTCCTTTTTCACATTTATTCATTATGTGCTGAAGCTCAAATGATTTACACTGAAGCTGCAGTGAAGTTTAAGTCTTTGTGCTAAAGCGCTAATATATAAATAACAGTTCATTTGTGATAAGTGAGTCCATCTCATACATGATGTATGGGTGGAGTCTCGTCCTATGTTTGAGTGATCACTGCATATTAATTTTTAGTTGCACTTCAGCGAAAATTAATTATGCTTAAGCGCAAATGATTTGTGCTTTCAGCTCAAAGAAGGAATAAATGTGAAAAACGCCTCCCATATGCAACTCCTTTGTGTTGAAACACTAATTATTTGTATTGAACTTGAAGGCCGTGAAGCACAAATCATTTGTTCTGAAGCAAAATAAATTTTTTTTACGGACAGTGATTATCCTGAGGCCTAAACAATATTGTCTTTATAGATCTCTGATCATAGTAAAACTGCTGTCAGTCTCCGATCTGCATTATTACACCGGAAGTAAGTGTTTTAAGATGGCGGTGACCTTGTGTACACTTGTGCTAAATATCCAGATATACGGTTGAAGTACGATCAACCGGTTAACTGCTCTGTATTACACACATGCGATGCCAATGACAAAAAGTAACATATTCAGGTCCTTAATCAGCATGAGACTGATAACAGTAGTTTTTAAACAGGTGTACTTGATCAATTTTGCCACAAACTTTATCACTCAGAGAGGTATACAGTCAAAATTATGCATATTAAAAGTCAAATATGGGTGCGAGATCAAAAGTCTGCCATGAATTGCAAGTCACATAGTCTGGCACATAGTCTGGCTTAACATCAAAAGATGCATGACGTCATTTTTGATGTTCCTATATCCAGTAAAACACGTGCACTGAGTCGTCGCCAAAGATCAAGTTCAAGTTCTTAATTTGGTAATGTATATATCAAGCTTAACAATGCTACAAATGGTAACAAAAATAAAATGATAATACATTACTGGGAGGAGGCATGACCTTCTGGTCGTCTTCCTGCCATCTCCCAGGAAATAAACTCCTTTCTGGGTCCGAGCTCCCCTGGTCAGTGGTCATACAATCAAACTAAATTTGTGCTTATATAGCATTGCAACTTTTATCAACAACAATATTGTCCAATGCTGCGATATCATTGGATAATATTTTTGCTGTTTTTTCATTTAAGGAAAATGGTTAATGAAAATGATAACAGAACCAGTATCCAAACAAATATCAGTTTCCTATGAAATGTTAGTGGTATGATATGACTACCTCATGACATGACACCTGGTAGCAATCATGACAATATAAGTTTTTACTTGATTAATTTCTAGTGAACCTGGCGTTTAAAGTTGTACGTGGCACAACGGATTGTAAATTTATGTCAACTTCTTTGAATTGTTTCTGGAAGATATGTAGTGGTGCGTTTTCAGCTAATGTGATTCTTGCCTTAGTTCCGTGAATATTTACAGTTTGTCTAGTGATCATTGTTGGGTTATTGTCCCCCGAAAATTAATTTCGGGGGACTATAGAAATCAGCACCATGTGTGTTCGTCCATCCGATTTGGTAGGAAGCGTTATAATTCAAACAAATATTAACCGATTTCAATAATTTTTTGTTTATGAGTAGGTTGCCACAATATCTCGGACGAGTTCGAAAACCAGTTTTGCCTGAATTATCTTACCTGAGTTATGCCCCTTAGTTTGATGATTTCTCATCATGTTTTTGTCATAAGTGCAATAACTCGAACAAATATTAACCGATTTCAATAATATTTTGTTTATATGAGTTGGTTTACCACAATACGGTATCTAGGACTGAATTCCCGTGGTTTCTATTGACTACAGCTAGAGTACTTACAACATTGCTCTTGTGTTAAGAAACTTCGCGATACTAGCGAACGCATGCACATACAGATAACACTGTCGCAAATGATCTATAAATTACTTAATTCATTATAATCTCAGTAAGAATGACGTAAATCCAACATTACTCTGGGATTCCAGGAGTTGAATGTCACACAGGAATTACAGCCAAACTCATTCGTCAGACCTCACAAGTCTCCATCCCATATATACTGCCATAGGTCAAGGAGTTCAGCATGATACTTGTACAATTTAAATGGCAGATTTCAGTACAACATGGAGATCGATGAAGTTTGACGATTACGAAAGTTCAAAAGCACATTTTAAAGAGTTACTCCCAATCACCACTCATCGCATTCAATGATTCTCATCCATCAGTATTTATGAGGAAAATGAGATGCATGCATATTCTGCAGAAGACACATTAATATGGTTAGGTAATATACAATCCATTGGCGATCAGTTATTAATTGGTTTTCGGTTTGTTACAGCTACCAATTTAACTGTTCCACCTCTTCACTGTTGATATACTTGATGTAACGATTCGAATCGAAATTGGATGCGATTTCAAATACCTTACCAGAATCGATTCGAGATTTGATTCGAAATGAAAATACCCGATTCGCAGGACCCTACGAAGTGCGTGCAAAACACCTCCGCCAAACATCATGTGTGTATTCAGCACATGCTCAGGTTCTTCCAACTCATGAATATCAGTAGGTGCATTTACATATAATTATTACCTAATTTCAAGCCCATGGGTACACAGGGTACACACTGGTTACTTTTAACTTGTACTTGTTGCATTGTTTAATATTGACAATTTCGTTTTCTGCTATATTTTCAGTTAACAGAGTTCAAGGTCACCAAACTAAAAATGAAGTTGTGGGATTATTACAACCATGTGATGGTTAACAAAATAGGTACGTAGAAAGATGAAATTTTATTTTATTGTTTTAATAGCCAATATTAATTTTATTTCACAAAATTGGTGTGGTTTTCTGAGTCAAAGTTAACAGTTTCTATTAAAAACAGAATAATTAATACTGTATTATACCGTAAGTAAAGTTGGTTGTATTAATTTATCTAATAGCATGGGATATTATTATCTATAAAATTCTTGTTGATAAGGAATTAAAAAAAATATTAGACATTTTAGAAGGTTATAATATGACAGGATTTGAATAACACCTTTCTAGACTCATTAGTGTATAAAGGTGTTATCATTCAATTACTGTCATCTTATAACTTATCAAGATTCATATGGCTATACATTTACATCAAGGTTTTCATAATGGCTTTATTGAACATCTACATTATTGTCATTATGCCAGGTATCGAGCCATATTACAGGTGCTTCACAAGAGAGTTGAAACATGCAGACACACATATACACACAAGAACTTACGATTGCCCAACACTACATGTAGGTACCTACATGTATTTTACGCCTAGGTACTCTAGTGTCCCGAATAAACATACATGTACGTTTATTTTTTTTCATGAAAATTGTCGCCCTGTATGAGCTTATTCCGGTCTATATGTTTATTATTTTTTTCAATTTAAATCTGACATAATCATATAAAAATAGCCAGCTGTGACAAGCTGTAGCGTTTTACTGACAAATTTATAAGCCACAGCTGGCAACAGCATATTACGCATCCATGTCATGACACTCAACACCATCTAAAGTTACCACTAGTAGTACATGTACCGGTGACGTGTTACACCGGTATTGGTACTGGTAGATATCGAAAACTGGATGTCATTGACTTTGAATTCAGTTACAGTTATTGGACACTCAAGTACCGGCAAATACCAAGGAGGGTTGACAGATTGATAGCCAATGATTGGCTTGTTCGAATATTGAGACATCTAAGAATTTGTCCGCCCTGTACTTCTATTCCGGTCTGTTCTATTATTGAAATTTGCCCAATCGTCCACCCTGTACTACTGTTCTGGTCTGTTCTTCTATTCGGGTATGACAAAGCCATTACAGCTCAAGGCTGAGAACTTGGCGCGATATTTGAACAGAGTGTGACTCTCCACTCCGCAGACATGCATCTCATATCCCTTTACCCAACAGAAGGGCCCTGTGCCAATGCATTCTCTTATATATGCGAGTCGACCATAGGCCGCCTCGCATATATAAGAGAATGCATTGGCTTAACACATTAAAAATCATAAAATTGTTAAAGAATGTAAGAAAAAATGGTAAAAAGTGTTAAAAAAAAGATTTTTTTTTAGGCCAATGCATTCTCTTATATATGTGAGGCGACCTATGGTCGACTCGCATATATAAGAGAATGCATTGGCACAGGGCATAACTGTAACAATCACAATGTGGTCAATGAACCGGTTCCAATGATATCCATATTTGTATGGTTCTATTGAGACAGACCGAAGATATTTTAGGCTGTTGAAGCTTTATTTGGCCGGTTTTGGCCGGTTTGTTGGGTAAAGGGTTAAACCGACCAACCTAGCAGGAAACTAAATAGCAGACAAGCAACAAGCCTGAACATAGTGGTTCTGTCATTTGCAGAATGAGGTCCCCAGAGGGTGAATTTAGTGATGCTACCCCGCATGGCAGGCTAGCATCACCAAATTCACCCTCTGTGAACCTCATTCTGCTATGGGAGACCTAGGATCAGATTGAAGTTCCTCAGTTAAATTTGGTGTCCACCCATTAGTCACCTTTATTATGCATTTTATCTTCTGCAAATTAGGGGATATAGAAACTTCCTAGAAGGAAAAAACTAAATAAAAACAAAGTTAGAAGATACTTCATAGAAGATGAGGCCTAATCAGAATGAGGTCCCCAGAGGGTGAATTTTGTGATGCTAGACTGATGTGTGGGATATCACTAAATTCACCCTCTGGGGACCTCATTCTGCAAATGACACTATTTTCAGGCTTGGCAATGAACTCGTATCATTGTGATGATAGCATTACAAGCCAAACACGCTAACCAGCTTTTTGTAAACTCTTTGTGATGTATAGACTACAACCATATATGTTCGAGGTTCGCACTGGACCAAAATTTATTTTTGCCAAATGAAAATATTTTTTGCCAAAAGCTATCACTGATAGTATAATTTTTTGGCAAAATGGAGTCATATTTTGTGGTTTATCATACAACAATAAACCAATCACCGAACAATAAAATTGTAGAAGGGTTTCTTCATCAGAAGGGCACATTACAAGAGGATTAGCTATGTAAACACCATAACCACATTAAATGCTTAATAAAGCTGTTAACTTTTTCTAAACCTTATAAAACACCACTAATATAGTTATGTTATAAGAGTTTCCTGAAATGATGGCATTGATTGACCAATATTTTTCAACTTTCTTGAGGAATGAAAAAGTGACTTGCCAAATCTTTTGCCAAATGAAAATATTTTTTGCCAAATGTGAACTATTTTTGCCATTGGCAAATTTGGCAAGTGGCAGCGCGAACCCTGTATATGTTTATCAACTCAACCGACCCTTAGAGCATTAAGGGCCACAGAGTTGTCTCTCAAAACTTAATTCACATTGAACCTTTTGATTATGGCCCTGCGAATCTCGGATTTTGGTTTGAATCTAATATTGGAAAACATTTGATGACGGTGATGATGATATTGCCATAATGACGACTTGAACTATACATGATTAACCCTATGTCAAAAACAATTGAACAATCTGCTGTGTTGGTGTTGTTGTTAATGTGGTTATGACGAAGATGAATCAGAAGAAGATGATGAGGACGATGATGACAACGAGAAGGACGACGATGACAATGAGATGACGAATATGATGATGATCATAATATTGCCAGAATGACGATTTTGATCAAAGTTAAAGGTTACGAAAGTTACGATTATGGTGCGATGATGATGGTCTCGATGAGGAGGACGATGAAAACGACGATGACAAGGACGACTACCATAATGATGATGATGATGTTTGTCATGGATGATGATGGGAAATTTGTGTTTATATTGTAGAAATACTGCAATATCCTCAATCTTTTATATATATCTTCTATTTGTATTTCTCAATATCTTTTGATCAGAGAATAAACGCATTCAGAAATGACCATGATTGATTGACTGAAATCAATCAATTGTTTCACACTTGCTTTACAATGTTATTACATCACTCAACCACGCTATTTATAGACAACAACTTAACTAAAAAATTTATAGAGAAAATTTTGGTCCAGCACCAATTCTGAATTTAGAGTTTGTATTAAATTTTGGTTTTGAACCGGAGCCAGGGTTCGAGTTGACCAAAAAAATTCTTTACGCCAATGTTTTTTGTCCATTTTTCAGGTGGCCAAATGGTTCTAACTTTTTGGGCAACTGAAATTTTCTTTGGCCCTTTGTCCGCCGACAACATGAACCTGGACCAGAGCATCTGGGTGCCTATTTCATTATACCCCCGCAACGAAGTTAGGGTATACTGGAGTCAGCTCGTCCGTCCGTCGTCCGTCCGTGGACACAAATTTGTCCGCAGTTTTTCTCAGTCGTTTTTTGATCAATTTCCGGCACAGACATCAACCACCATGGGAACCTGTGTACCTGCGATTATGAAGTCTGTGGAGTTATCCCCCATTTTTCGACTTTTAGAATTTTTTCGCAACATGTATACTTTTGTCCGAGCTTTTATTCCTACATTTTTTCGGTCAATTTTTTTAAAACGTGGCACAGATATTTAGTACCATCATACCATGGGAACCTGCGATTATGACGTCTGTCCGACATTTTTTGTGTGGAGTTATTCCCCTTTTTCGACTTAGAATTTTTTTCGCAACATACATAATTTTGTCCAAGCTTTTATTCCTACATTTTTCGGTCAATAGGTTTAAGATTAGGGTCATGGTTGTACACCTGCAATGAGAACTGTTATTTTATTATTTTAACTAAATGTTTACTGACATGTGAAGCATCTTAGTATTTTAAAAACAGGGGGGTATCCGTAGTCCCATTGGGACAGTCACACCTCTAGTTTTGTTTGTCATAAGAATAAAAACCTATTGTGTCATCATTGTGAGTATTTGAAGTTGACCTTCTTATTACTCCCTCTGTATATTGGCAAGCTTATCTGGTCCTGTAGGCGGAAGTGATGGACTAAATGCGTTGCATGTTTACCGATGAACTTTCAACCAATTGGAACTTATGCACCTTTTGTGAATCTTATTATATGTGACGCAAGATGTGTAAATATTTCTTAATTATCATAACTTTAGTTTGGCACATCCGATTTTAAAAATGTTTCACATGCTTCATCACCAAGCACACACAATACACAAAACATTACATATTAAAGCTCCCATATATTTTATACTAATATATGCCTAATAATATATTTATATGATCTTACCATTTCTGACTATGGTGTTCTTGTAGAAAGAATTTTAAATGGAATTATGTTTTCTTTTCAGACCACCGAGTGGATGGTTGGCTGTTCATGAGTAATCCATTTCTCACGATTGCCGTCGTTTTCATCTACATCTTGGCGATCTATGCCGGGCAAGCTGTGATGCGTGACAGGAAGGCATTCCATCTGAATAACATTCTCATTCTATACAATCTATCCATGGTGCTACTCTCACTGTATATAACTTATGAGGTTAGTCCTTTAACACTTTCTATACTGAATGGATTCTCCCATTCAGTTATAACAGTCTACTATAATGGTCAATTATTCATTTGGAGGGATGTTCATGAAATATGAGCAGACAACATAAGGTGCCAAAGGATTTCTGTTCATTGGTGGGAAACATTACCTGAATATTTCCTAGTATAGAAGTGGTTAAACGGTCCCAAGGCCATCGAAGAGTGTTCAGGTGAAATAACCAAAATGTTTATAAAAGTCTGTAAAACAACTGTCAAATACATGAAAAATAGACTGACTTTGTCCTTATTTTCATTATTAACCCTTTCAGTGCCAGGGGCCGATCTTATCGGCCCTAATTTACGGTCTGTAAAATCGTCCCTAAAAAATGATTTTTTTTTTTTTTTTTTATAGAATTTTTTTGGGTTAAATTTTTTTTGGGTATGCTTAAGCATGCTATAGCGAATTTAAAAACAAACTGGATAAAACCTTAGGGGCATGTTATAACTCAAAACTATCACCAAGTATTCATAGTAATAATTTTGATGCCCATGAAAAACGTAAGATTCCCTGGCACTAAACCTACAAAATAAGTCTGTTAAAGAATATAAGAAAAAACTATTAAAATTGTAAAAAATTGTAAAAAATAATAACAAATGATGAAAAATTGTTAGGCCAATGCATTCTCTTATATATGCGAGGCGACCTATAAGAGAATGCATTGGCACAGGATATATGGGTTGATACAAAAATCGGACCTGGCACTGAAAGGGTTAATAACTCTCCAATAATGAGATTTCACACATCAAAACCATTGTTATGTGAACATTACTCTCACAGTGGAATTACCAATATCAGTCCTATTAGTCGAATGAGATACCTCTGTTTAATAAAAACTTGAGAGAATTATAAAAATTGCCACGCCCACTTATAATACACGCTGCACTATAAAAGTGCCACGCCCACTTATAACGCACGCTGCACTAAAAAATTGCCACGCCCACTTATAACGCACACTGCACTAAAAAAGTGCCATGCCCACTTATAACGCACACTGCACTAAAAAAGTGCCATGCCCACTTATAATAATGATATAAGAAGGAAGTTTATCTATTTCTTCATGTTCTTCTTATCGGTGCTATTTGAACAGACTTTTATATTTTTTGTACATTTACCCACTGCGAGCACCTTGTGTCCCTTTAAAACATGTAGGTATGAGACTCAATGTAAAATAATGGATTTATCATTTATTGCAGTTGATAGCAACAACTTGGTTGAATAGCGCTTTCTCCATGGTCTGTGAGCCAGTTGACTACACAGATGATCCTCTTTCTATACGTGTAAGTATACTTGTTGCTTATGAGTATAGGAATTTCAATCACGTGCGACCATGCAACATCAGTATGAATTTTCAGTCAAGTTTTTTCAAAAACTAGACTTATGCTTTGGCGAGGTCTGTAGGCGGAGGGCGTCTGGTCATCCAGACGGGAGCGAGACCGTTAGGTGTTAGCGCGATAACTCAAACAAATATCAACCAATTTCAATCATATTTGGTATGTGGGTCTGTTGCGACAATATCTCAAACGAGTTCGAAAACCAGGTTTATCCAATATTCTATACGAGAGTTATGGGACCTAGTTTGTCTATTTTTAGCGACTTTGATCGTTCGCAACCGTTAGCGGGATAACTCAAAGTAACTTTGACTGATTTCATTGCTATTCGGTGTATGAGTCAGGATAACCTCTAGATGGGAGCTAGAATTTGAAAGATTTTTGATGAAAAACATGGCTGCAGGCAGCCATCTTGGAGTTTACTCTTTGCATCACTAAATCATTTAGCACGCCCTACTAGAGGTGCCACGATTATTGATTTTGATAATCGATAATCGGTCGTCAATAATCGACTATAATCGATTAATCGTACCTAATAACATCAGTGGAAGTATTCCATTATATGGCCTATTGCAGGGTTTCCGCCAGGCCGGCTGCGGGTCCGTCCCACGGACCCATTCCCCCCATCGGTTGCATGAAATCCTGATCATACACAAATAAATGTCTGTGTCGACGGCTATATATCATTATATCTACAGTTATTTTCATTAATATTGACAAACTGAAATCGACACAGTCAATCTCCCGAAAAAACAATAAGAAAGAGATGTCAAATAGCGACATTAGATACAGCGTAATACATGTCGCGGTAACATCACAGACTGCCGGACTGTTGAGCGGGATATATTCTTGTGCACGGGATTCCATTGATGAAACTACTCACACTCGAAGACCCCGTACTGAGTTGGGGATATTTTTATGCACGGGATTTTCGTGGATGAAACTACTCAATGTTGATCATTTATCTTATTGCTGTCTTATCATTTGTTTTGAGTTTGATGTACCGGTAAGTGAAGTTCCTGAAAAATACATGTGATTCTCTACTTGTGTTGATTATTACGCGTATATTGCAATGCATACTTAACAAAACCCAAAAGTCATTTATTTGACAATAAGACGGAACCTGTCCCAAATCAGTCTTTATAATGGGATTTCATAGTGATAACACCATTCATTTGAGCCATATTACATGCATGGAGGATAAACACGAACACATACCCCTCCCCCAATATGGAGATAAAGTCAAAGTACGGTCAATAATAGTTTCGTTTTCCCGCATGGGTCGCCAAGCACAAAAATCAACGACGCACATGTTCATATTTCCCGCCAAAAACTCAATTACATTTTATGACACGTTGGCTAAAACTCTTTTCTGTAGCTGCGGTCATCAGTTGTTAGACTAATACAGACTATTGAACAAGCCTACGCGTTCTGGGTGAAAGATTTCTCTACCATTCGCATTTCGCCGCTATAATTATCTCCTGCAGACCCTGCAGTATGACGTCACCGCGCACAAATAGTTTTACGATTGACAGATTATATAATCCTGTCAGTTTCATTTTCACTGACGCTACTTGAAATTCTAAGAAATACTTTATTCAATTCTCCTTGCTAGGTGTTATTGGTCAATGCATAGATGCTTTTTAGTGTTTAGATTCATTCTACCTGTTGGAATCTTATTGTAAGTTAAAAATTTGTAAACACTGTATTAAACTCGTAGCTCGTTCATTTATATAGTCTTCAATCAGACGGCAGTCTTACGTACGTAATTAAATGACTAACTATTGGATACCATCAACAGAATTAATGCACCGACGGAAATGATAGACTTGCATAATATACGTATAGCTTTGGATTGCTTTGTGGGACACTCGGGTGCAAGGAAACGGCTTCTTTTCAGTGTCAAATAACAAACCATGGTCGTCCCGTCGCGTTATGTGTTTCTCCAATACGGACTCATTAATTCCCCCCTGGCGGAAACCCTGTATTGGCTGGGTGCTGGTTAACTGCACTGTCGCTGGTTGTTTGAGGCATTGACTGATGTAATTTTAATGTTAATAAAGTGCATGATAAACCACTTTCATGACCAATGAACCTATGAATTCAATACCAGCTCAGTTTTTGGCGATGTTATAATATTTGTGAGTTCATTAGAATGAACGTAGCGATTAATTTCACTGTTATGAATAGCCAAACATACAAACAATATAAAAGTAGGAATGTACGGCGGTTCCTAAAACTAGGAGAAATCGTTTATTAAAATGCCGTTTCCCTGGTTTCCAGAGAATGTCAATCGATTCCCCATTGGTCCAATCAGATTCAAGGGCGAGTGCATTCAGTTCACTGAAAACGGTGAGTCGGCCAATTCAAAGACATAGCGCCGCCTTTCAAGTATAAATATACAATGACGTCACCATAAGTTCAAAGCTGCAGTGCTGCCAATTTGTGGAATATACAACGACCCGAAGAGTAACCATGTTGCATCATCAAATGAACTGCTGACTGTTTGCAACATAAGTTAGTAGTACTCATGTTGTCGGAATCTCATTGATATGCGATCAAGGGTTGTAAACCCTTCGGTTGTAGATTAAACTGTGTAACACAAACGCGGTATTTTCCGATGTCGAAATAAATAAAGCAGATTAATCGACGATGGAAATGGTAATCGATTATCGGCTTTATCAACAGTTCATCGATTATACAATTAATCGTGGCACCCCTACACCCTACAGAGCATACCCTCATCAAATCATTACCGAACTGCATATGGATCTTTGGGGTGACCTCCATATAGGTGCTTCCCATCTTTTTCGAATTCTGTTAAAAAACATGGCTGCCAGCGGCCATCTTGGATTTTACTCTTTGTATGACTAAATCATTTAGCACACCTTACAGTTCACATTTCTCATCCAATCGTCACCAAACTTCTTATGGATTTGTGGGGTGACCCCTATATGGGAGCCTCTCTTTTTCCCTGAAATTTGATAAAAAAAAACACGATCGGCAATAATTCTTTTGCGACAGATCCACTATTTCTTCCAATGTGCACCCAAATTAATTTTCAAGTTGAAATTTTACTCTGAGATTTAATTATAATGAATAATATTTTTGATGTTACACAAATTAATAAAGGCCAAAAAATTAAATAATATTGAATTTTTTGCACCACATTTGTCAAATTTATTGGGGTGATATGACTTTAATACTGAACACTAAACATATCCGGAAAATAGGAAATGTGACCAGCTAGATCTCCGCATAACTATAGTTGTTTCGCTTATTTATAATTTCTAGGCTATGGTTGGTCATCTCCTAACATCATTGGGAATTGAGAAACATTTTAATGAAAATTGTATTCAAAATGGTATTTGGACTGATAAAATTCCCGAGTTTTTTCAAAACAAGGAATACTTTTGGAAATGGAACAAACACGGAACAAACACATGCTCATGTATCGATTTCATACAATCCAACGGTGGTTAAAGTTTATCCGTAGTATGGCATCATAACTTCTGATGATGGATTACATATATTTAACAGAATTAGGTAGTACATGTATTTGATTATTTTACAAAATTGGGAAAGTTGAAAAATTTGGATGCGTAACATGATTTTCAGTGCAGGCCAACTCTGTGTGCTTGGCTACAGGAAAATAGCCCAATTTATCTCCCTTGAATTCTTTCATCTTTGCCTGCAAGACAATTTGTAAAATTGCTGCGATAACTTTTTTTCAATTTAAAATATTTCTCAGCTCTAATATAGCTGTCAGGTGGAAGAAGCCTATTTACTGATATTCGCTCTGTCGTGATCTGCTTTTGGGTTGAAAATGGTAAATTTGAGTAAAAAATGGGTAAATTTGTGCGTTTTGTAAGTGCAAACGAGGGTCATAACTCAGTGACAAATTGTACAAATTAGCTAAAGTACAGTTATATGTTTACACCTACCATTTCTGTTGAAAATAAAAAAATGCTGATAGGATCTACATGCCAAAGATAATGGCTCAGCATAAATTTGATGTACCCCCTCCCAGGTTGGCCAAAAAGTGTATTTCTACCTAGGCTTTCGAAGTGGGTTGATGCGAATTAACATAAATTTTATGAAAGTCTGTAAAACAACTATCATCAACATGCAAAAATAGATCAACTTTGTTCTTATGCCAAAACAAAAAACTTCTCTGTTTCCGATAATATTCGGAAAATTTTCCTGGCAGGCAGGCAGGGATTATTTTTTTTTAAATCCTTGGATAAAAGCATGTTGTCCCTTATTCATTCACTCTGCAGTAAGATCTCTACCAATGTTGAGCTTAATAACCCACTTTTTTTGCTTTTGAGATAGGGAAAACGATAAATTTTCACATTGACACTCTAACAGTTAACTATATAGACTCGCTTTCTGGAGAAAATTGAGGCAGGCAAGAAAATCTCATATAACGAGATTTCACCATTGTTATATAAACATTACTTTTACAGTGGTATTACTGATCAAAGTCCAATAAATATACCAAAGTTTAATCAAAACTGTAAATAAAAACACTAAACATTTGAAATGGTAAAAATATTGTGAAAACTCTATTTACACTAAAATATTTTAACTTACTACGCAATCAGCGATGATTGTTGATGAATAACTGTAATAGTTTTGTTTACATAACAATGGTTTCAACGTTTTTTTAATTTTATTTGAGAGCTATCAATAATTAATGTAAGATAATAAGAACCAAGTTGATCTATTTGTCATGTTCTTAGCGGTTATGTTTTTACAGACTTTTATTATTTTTTAACATCTACCCACTGCGAGTGCCTTGTGTCCCGTGCGGGATAGCATCACTAAATTGGCCGTCTGAGACCTCATTCTGAAAATGTTAGACACACTATATCCAGACTTGACCTATATTTGTTCTCATTACAGCTAGCTGGCGCTATATGGTTGTTTTACATTTCTAAGTTTCCTGAACTACTTGATACAGTAAGTTTTTATAGAGTTATATTTCTTGTTTTGAAATCTGGCTACTGGCAGTGTCTCTTACCAATAACACCGAGAGAGGTTAGCGAAGCTATATGAGAGCTCGACACGAATTGCGAAATACAAACAGCACACTGACATAGATGAAATATTTAGTCTATGGCCAAGCCTTGAAATAGTGTTGAGGTGTAAGCAGAATGAGGTCCCCAGAGGGTGAATTTGGTGATGCTAGCCCGCTATGCGGGGTAGCATCACTAAATTCACCCTCTGGGGACCTCATTCTGCAAATGACAGACACACTATTTCAAGGCTTGTCTATGGCGCTGGCATGAAAACAGAAATAGATCCCCAGTATTCGGGACTAAAAATACTTCGTCCTACTTTGGCAACAGTCGGGATATTTAAATGAAAAATAGTCCATCTGCAATATGGTGATTGTATATGGATGAGTCTGAATCGGCTGTTTCGACGAAGGTGACGATTGGCCAGGTCCCTGTAGGACAGACCTTGTCCCTGCATACTCCCTCTAACAAATAAGCACAGTACACAACAAAGGGATATAATTCAAATCTATTGATGTTTCCTAATTAATCTTTGCTACATAATTATGTTAATTGGAAACAAAAATGCCATCACATGTTTTTATTACCCCCACTCTCGAAAAGAATGGGGGGTATACTGGATTGACCTCTTCCATCCGTCCGTCCAGTCGTCCGAACATCTATCCTTTTTTTCTGTCTGTCCGGGCAAATATCTCAAACACCAGTTGTCGAATCTGAATGAAATTTGGTATGGATGTTCACTACGATGAGGGCATTCAAGCATTTTATCCGACCTCACAACGCCCACATATTGGTTATAAAATAGAGCATGTCCCTCTAGCAAATACAATCTAGCAGTGGCATGTAGAATAGATTGATGACATGAATGTATAAACATTATGTCCCATAATAATAACTGCATCCAATCAATGCCTGGGATACCATTCTTCACATTGATGGCAGCCTTTGACATAGAACCTCTGTGAGATATATCTTCAAAATAATATATTTTTCGATATTAAAAACATATTATGGACTTGTTCGGGTGTGTAAAACTGATAAGTTAGTACTCAGGCGCTATGCCAGCTGGGGGAATTTAGAATTCTACTAACATTGACGAAAATCTAAAAGAAATTGACCATATCACTCCATATATAACATCCTCTGAACTACACACAATTGTAATTATTTACATCTCGATTTGGGACGCAACTATATGCAATAAACCAACGCAAATGATTTCGCCATGGAGAGTCATTGCATTTAATTAATATATCAGAATGACAGTGTGTGTGTTGTAAATTTGGATTATATTCGTAAAAATAACTCTTTGAACAAGATTATTCTCCATTTTTATTTGATCACCCAACCGTAGTGTTTCACATCACTTTAAATATCAAAAGCAGAACCATTATACACAATCCAATATGACAAGTCATGCAAATATTGTCATGAACCGACACAAAGTTCAAATGAAATCAAAAAGAGCTTTTACTACCATTAAAATGCCACAAATTTATTAAGTTTTGAGCAGTTCTGCTGGCCAGACCAGTGTCGCTGGCAATAAATCTCCATGCCTTTGTGGAGATTTGAACAAATAACATATTAAAGACGGGCAGTACCCACAGGTTGTGATGCATTAATTTATTGGCAGGTGAGATGTAGTGCACCAAATTAGAATGTCAGCAGTAATACGAGTTGTGTGATGCTGGGTTACAATAGCTGGAGTCAGGTGACCCTGTAACATTTCTGCACTCTCATCAAATTCATGCAGAGTGCATTGAAGTACTGCAAATAGTGTGTCTGTCATTTTCAGAATGAGGTCCCCAGAGGGTGAGTTTAGTGATGCTATCCTGCACAGTGGGCTAGCATCACCAATTTCACCCTTTGGTGACCTCATTCTGTTTTAAGCCTCATCTTCTGGTAAGTATCTATAGTCACAAATTAACATTGTTTTTAGTTACTTTTCCCTTCTGGGAAGTTTCTATATTCCCTAATTTGCAGAAGATAAAATGCATAATTGAGGTGACTAACAGGTGAACATCACAATTTCAACTGGGGAAATTTAATCTGATCCTAGGTCTCCCATAGCATTTGAGGCCTAAGCAAATGAGGTTCCCAGAGGGTGAATTTGGTGACGCTAGCCCACCGTGCGGGATAGTGTCACTAAATTCACCCTCTGGGGACTTCATTCTGTAAATGACAGATGCACTATTTGCAGACTTGTGCATGCATGCTATACATCAAGCAATTCACGAACTCACTATTAGCCTTCATAAACACTACCTTTTTATGTGTATAAACCATCCCATAGTATGGTATACATAGTGTCGACATCCGGATTGACCACTCGTTGTTTGTCCGTCCTTCCGTCTGTATGTGTCTGTCTGTCTGTAGACACTTTACTGATAATGCAATAACTCAAACATTTTCTATCCGATCGGAACTAAATTTTGTATATGGTTTTCTCAGGCCAAAGTACAGATCGAGTTCGAATATGGGTTTGGTCCGATTCATTTTAAAGGAGTTATGACCCTTTTTTTTTTTAAATGATTACCGTGATTGCCATCATTGTTGTCAAAGTTTCTCCTTTCTTTTTTTCCAGCTTTTCTTTGTATTGAGAAAAAAGGACAATCAGATCTCATTTCTACATGTATATCATCATTCAACGATGCCACTCTGGTGGTGGATGGGATCACGATTTGTTGCTGGGGGAGACTGTGAGTAAATTTTATTAAAATATTAACCATTTCTATTAGATTAGATTAGATTAGATAATAGATTCTTTATTGGTAATGATACAAATATCTATACAATTTTAAACAACAGTTGTCACATGTATACAAATTGATTGAGCAATATTATATGATTATGGATGGAACCGCAGTCGATATTAACATATATCTGTAAGTGAGTGATAAAAAGAGCTCACTATTTAGATGTATATAATTAAAAAGACATTTAACCAATAAAGTTTTAAGATTATTAGTCGGTGGTATTAATATTAATAAATTTTATTATTAATACTTGTCAGCCTCTATAATTAAATATATCATTACCAGGGATAACACTGAAAGAAGGACCAAAAAAATCCCTCTTATTTCCATTGTGGTCCCTATACCAAATGGATTCTCCCACTCAGTTAAAAAGTGTACATTGGAATGATCTATTATTCATTTGGAGGGATGTTAAGTGATAAAAGCAGATGACAGATAAATAAAAGTGCAGAAGGAGCCCTATTTATTGAGGGAAATGTTTGGATAATAAGTTCAAGCCTTGAAATAGTGCAGAATGAGGTCCCCATAGGGTGAATTTGGTGATGCTAGCCCACTATGCGGGGTAGCATAACTAAATTCACCCTCTGGGGACCTCATTCTGCAAATGACAGACACACTATTTCAAGGCTTGATTAAGTTCAACAAACGACCTATGGAATTATTATCTGAACATTTCCTATGGGAACTACACATCAATGATACTTTAGTATAGAAAGGGTTACAGAATAAATTTCACTTGCACTCAATTTCAGGTACTTGTAAATAGCCCTGTACACTATATCACAATGTTCCCATAAAAAAGCTGAGTGTATTCTTATTTATTTTCACAAAATCTGCTGAGAATTTGAGATTAGCCCACGCAGCACATTAAGTCAGCACAATATAATATTTCCAAGCACTTAGCAATGATAACGTATCAATATAAATAACTGGCTTCAGATGAAATTTGGCTTTTAGTGATTAGGTAAGATTATGTCAACAATTTGTGACATCTTGTTCGTGTTACATTCTGTGTGTTATTGGGTATGAAACAGGTGACCCAATTGACATTTGACCAATCACTGAACATGTTTTAGTGTAATATTTGTAACATGTAAATATTTGGCCTTACATTATATTTCTTATGTCTTCTTCAGCGTACTTTCCAGCAATGGCCAATAGCATCATTCATGTTCTGATGTACACATACTATGGACTGTCAGCCATGGGACCAAGTATGCAGAAATATCTCTGGTGGAAAAAGTATATGACAAAAATACAGATGGTAAGAAAAAAAAGTCATATGTTCTTTTCTAAAATTTCTATGGCAAGAGATGGTTGGCGGATGTCCAGACGGGCACAGCAAACCTATATAACATAGCCATTTATTGATGGATTTCGACAATTTTTGGTATGTGAGTTAATTGTCATATGCGACAACTGTAAACAGAAAATTGGGATATGCCACTTGTTTCTATATATAGAAATTTTATGTCTGTTAGCGCGATAACTTGAACAAAAATCAACCAATTTCATTCATATTTTGTATATGGATCTCTCATAACAATATGTTGAACGAGTTGGAAAACAGATTTGTCCGATTCTTTTTACCTGAATTCCCTCCCTTAGTTGTCTATTGTTAGCAAATTCAGGACATTTTTGGTCTGTTAGCTCGATAACAAACATCAACCAATTTTATTGGTAGATAATATGGAACTTTCACAACAGTATATTTTTACCCGAGTTACCGCCCTTAAATAGTTTGTCTATTTTTTGCAATTTTATGACTGTTTGTGCGAAAATTTGAACAAATGTCAACTGATAACATTCATATTTGATATGTGTATCTTTCACAAAAATATCACGATCTAGTTCGAAAACCAGGTTTGTCCAATTTATTTTACCCGAGTTACGGCCCTTAGTTTATATATTTTTAGCAATTTTATGACTGTTAGTGCGAAAACTTGAACAAATTTCAACAGATTCCATTCATATTTGGTATATGGATCTTCACAGAACAATATGTTGATTGAGTTCAAAAACCAGGTTTGTCGGTTTTTGTTTTACCTGAGTTATGGCCCTTAGTTCTGAGTTATGGTTCTTTAGTTCATCCATTTTTAGTGATTATCGGTCAAGCAGATTCAATCTTATGGGCAAAAAAACTCGACCAGAGCCATCTTTGTGAATTCGAGATCAAACAAGAAGTGTTGATGTTTGTGTTTGTTACAGAACGAAACAATATTGTCAGCATAAGGACATGACTTCAATTATCGATTCTTATAGTTCATGACAAGACAACTCTTACAATTGACATGTTATATCAGTTTTTAGCTAAACTTGACGAAGTCAAGTTTGAGCTATTGACATGGGTTGGCTGGCTTCTGTCGTCTGTGTATGGATAGTATTACACTCTCCGAACTGTGTCATGACGTTACAAAGCCTTGAAATAGTGTGTCTGTTATTTGCAGAATGAGGTCCCCAGAGGTTGAATTTAGTGACGCTACCTCGCACAGTGGGCAAGCATCGTTAAATTTACCCTCTGGGGACCTCATTCTGCTCAGGCCTCATATTCTGGGAAGTATCTATAATCTCAAATTAACATTGTTTTAAGTTAATTTTCCCCTTCTGTTCAGTTTCTATATCCCCTAATTTGCAAAAGATAAAATGAATAACGAGGTGACAAATGGGTGCACATCACCAACGTCAACTGGGGAACTTCAATCTGATCCCATAGCAGTTGAAGCTTCAGCAGAATGAGGTTCCCAGAGGGTGAATCTGGTGATGCTAACCTGCCTTGATGGATAGCGTCACTAAATACTTCATCACCCGGGGACTTCATTCTTTAAATGTCAGACATAGTATATCAAGACTTAGATGGTATTTGTTAGCATTGTTTGATATCTTTTTGCTGTATTTGAAGGGAAGAGGCTGGTAAAGTTATAATATTAATAATTTGTAAAGGCACTGTACTCACCGACAACCATGGCAGGTACTGGGATCTGTGCCACCACCTTAACATTAACCCTTTACCCAACAAACCGGCCACAACCGGCCAAATAAAGCTTCAACAGCCTAAAATATCTTCGGTCTGTCTCAATAGAACCATACAAATATGGATAACATTGGAACCGGCTCCTTGACCACATTGTGATAGTTACAGTTATGCCCTGTGCCAATGCATTCTCTTATATATGCGAGTCGACCATAGGTCGCCTCGCATATATAAGAGAATGCATTGGCCTAAAAAAATCTTTTTTTAACACTTTTTACCATTTTTTCTTACATTCTTTAAAATTTTTATAATTTTTAATGTGTTAAGCCAATGCATTCTCTTATATATGCGAGGCGACCTATGGTCGACTCGCATATATAAGAGAATGCATTGGCACAGGGCCCTTCTGTTGGGTAAAGGGTTAATGGCTGAACCATTGGTAGACACATAAACAAATAATGTGTTTTCGTTAACACAAAACTAACATGTGTCTTATTGATATTGAGTATATAGAGTTATCCTTCTTCCATTGCGATCGTCAAACCGATGATTGACATAAAGTCAAGAACGATAATGAGATTCAGGGCTTGATTTAACTGGAGTCGCATCGCAATTTGGGATGCAATTTCCAATTTCTGCTAAGCAATTTACATTGAAAAAACATGTATTGGCAGGGAATGCTATAAAAAAGCTAACCAGTGCTGCAAAATGCTATACAAATGTTAAAAAATTAAATCCACCTCTGATGAGATTGGGAATTTTCAGACTGTAAATTTGGAAATATCAGGTCTATTTTGCATTGGGAATGGGGTCGAATATTGCAACTGGTGCTACCCAGGATTATCCCTGTAACCGCATTCTGCATTGTGGTTGGGGTCGTCACAAACTGGTATAGAAAGTATAATAAACACAACAGTTAACTGTTCTGAGTCGTTCCTTGTGAAAATATACCTCCATATCTCACTCGAGGATAACAATTGTCCACTACTAAGTACAGTTAACTACTGTCTATATAATTCTTCAGTCATCAAGATTAGTAAATGGCACATGGGCCTAAAAAAATACCTCATGTTTTCTATGACAAGTCCTGCATGGGACTGAATAAAGCTCTATAAATGTTGTAGATTTGTAATAAAAACGTAAATCGCATAATTCACCCTCTGGGAACCTCATTCTGCTGAGGCGTAATCAGAATGAGGTCCCCAGAGGGTGAATTTGGTGATGCTAGCCCACTATGCGGGGTAGCATCACTAAATTCACCCTCTGGGGACCTCATTCTGCAAATGACAGACACACTATTTCAAGGCTTGATTGCTCAGTAAGTTGTCAGAAACTGGGAGTGTTCTGTAATGTCTCTGTATTGTGTTTTTGTATTATGCATAAACAATATCTTTTTCATAGAATATTCATAATAAACACAATCTCATTAAGTTTAAATTGATATTAAACACATTTCAACTACAGTAAAACCTCCACATACCGGATCCCTCGCCAATCCGAATGAAATGTCCGGTCCCAAATTCACCCACGTGCATTCTCACTAAAAATTACCTCTAAAATCCGGAACCTCCAAATTCCGGATATCGGACGCGTATGTCAGTCCATAATTAAGCGAACACTGTGATTATTAGCTCTGAATACCGGACGAGATCAGATGAGATCTCGTATCTGCCGATACGAGATCGGCCGAGACGAGCCGAGAGTATAGCGATTACGTACTCCAGTATAAGCGGACCATTTAATTAGCGTTCTTTTGTTCGGCGTATGCTTTGAACTGGATTGTAACAACAGGAGTCTGATTAGATATCTACGCTCACAGATCGAGAATTAGAGCACTGACATATTGTTTTTGCAACAGTAATATTGCGTCCAGTTAATTGGACTCTGTTTTTACAACCATTGTCAAAACAATAAATTGCTATAATTGCCCGATGTTGACGTATAGTCAGCATAACAGTTTGAATCTTTCACAATGACTGAGCCTTCACGAAAACGACATCGAACAGAGTTAACACTAGACCAGAAAGTCAAAGTTATTAAAGATCTCAGCTCAACGCCTAAGCCGACATGCAAAGAACTAAGTGTTAAATATGGCATCGGCAAATCAACGATCAGCGACATCGGCAAGAATCGGACTAGCTGCACAAATCATGTTCTATATATGTTTTATATAATTTGTTATGTTTGTGTTTTACATGTATTTCGTTCTCGTAATTATTCAATAAATTCTCAATAATCAATAATACAATCTTGGTCATTCTTGGTATTAAACACCGGCAATATATCACCGACGGTGACGCGATTTTCTATAAACCGGACACCTCTCTAAACCGGATGGAAGGGCCGGTCCGAAGGGTGTTCGGTTTAGAGAGGTTTCACTGTACTAGTACTTGTTGAACATGGAACAACTTAACCCTTTACCCAACAAACCGGCCAAAACCGGCCAAATAAAGCTTCAACAGCCTAAAATATCTTCGGTCTGTCTCAATAGAACCATACAAATATGGATATCATTGGAACCGGCTCCTTGACCACATTGTGATAGTTACAGTTATGCCCTGTGCCAATGCATTCTCTTATATATGCGAGTCGACCATAGGTCGCCTCGCATATATAAGAGAATGCATTGGCCTAAAAAAATCTTTTTTTACCATTTTTTCTTACATTCTTTAACAATTTTATAATTTTTAATGTGTTAAGCCAATGCATTCTCTTATATATGCGAGGCGACCTATGGTCGACTCGCATATATAAGAGAATGCATTGGCACAGGGCCCTTCTGTTGGGTAAAGGGTTAACAAGTTCATGTCTTCATGGATAATTCAGTCATGACATTTTGTACCCACATGTTTTTGAGAAGTTTGCTGAGTGGAACTTATTTCTGTTTACTGTTCACATGTTCTCGATTTAACTATAATTTCTCGTTAGTCGGCTTGCCTCCATACTGGAGCCGTGTTTTTTTACTGGGCTGATAAAAAAGCCCTGCATTTGCCAAGTACTAGGCTGTTTGCAGGGCTTGGGCCTGTGGGCCCCGTCAAAATGCAAATACTGGTAATTCTTCATAAAATAATTCTTACACATCATTTTTCATTTCAGATACAATTCTGGTCTATCGTCGTACACACTTTGTATGCAGTATATGTGGACTGCGGCTTTCATAGATTCTACCACTACTCTTCTCTGAGCTACATGGTGTCGAATATAGTTCTGTTCTCTAACTTTTATTACCACACATACGTGAAGAAATCTCCGCCGGGAAAACAAATTAAACATCACGAAAACGGAGTTAGGAATGGTTTCTACAAGGATATGGATAAAATTGCTTGATGTTATAGTCTATAGAAAATTAATGTTTTAGGTAATTTGTATAGAGTAATGCCCTAAATAATCGACTCCTTAACCACAGCAGAATTATGGGTAACTTTTCAGGATTTAGTCGGAAATATGGCTTGTTGCCATTCATCGGAAAGCTCTCACTGAAAGCTTTCCGATGAATGGCAACAAGCCATATTTCCGACTAAATCCTGAAAAGTTACCCATAATTCTGCTGTGGTTAAGGAGTTGATTATTTAGGGCATTACTGTAGCTGGCATTGTAATCCTGTAGTCGGGATGAAATGTTCTTGTTTTGCTGTGAAGATTTGATTTGTCATATGATATTCATAGTTAATCTGATTTTACATTGATGAGATGTCTGCAAGCTTTATTCATTTAAACACTATTTATTTGCCCCATTTAAGATTACAATTATAACAGAGTTTCCGCTAGGCTGCCACAGGGTACGTCAAACAGACCCATCCCCCAAACCAATGTTTCCATGTTATCAGAACCCAGGGCAAAATGTATGTGTACAGATGAATACAACTTCTATAGTGTGCTGTGATATGATGTAACGATCACTAATGATAATGGATCATTAGTTGAAAATTGTATTCAATATACATTTCTTGACAACAGTTTGGGAAATTTTCTTAACATGAAGTGATTATCTGTATCACCAACAGGTACACAGGGACCAGCCTAGGGTCAAAATATAGGGAGAAGTGACTTCTCCCTCTTGGAAAAATAAGGAGAAGTGAGGGCTTACCAGGGAGAAGTGGAGCGTTAGTGCGACTATTTGTCGCTAGTAACTATTCATTAGAACTGATTGTTTTAGCTGTTATTATTGTCCACAATAGATTTTCTACATGGGTGAGGATAAACTGGAAGTGTTAAGCTGAGCAGTAGATCATCCAGTCACTAATTCTTCAGGGAGATTAAAATTTTTTTTTTTTTTTTTTTTTTTTTTTTTTTTAGGGAGACATCCACTTCTCCCTGACGTCATTTCAGGGAGACTTGCGGCCACACAGGGCGACTATTTCACCCACGTCGCCCCCTAGGCTGGTCCCTGCAGGTACAAGTTTGAAATTATTGGGTACATTATCTAAATTAATGGGTACATTATTTCCTAGGTTATGTCATCTACCGGACCCACTCCTGCAAGTCTAGCAGAAACACTCATTATAATGAACAACTTTTTGATGATAACATGAGAAGAATAGAAGAGGGAGCAAGCCTTGAAATAGTGTGTCTGTCATTTGCAGAATGAGGTCCCCAGAGGGTGAATTTAGTGATGCTACCCCGCATAGTGGGCTAGCATCACCAAATTCACCCTCTGGGGACCTCATTCTGCGTACAACTCAGCAGAATGAGGTTCCCAGAGGGTGAGTTTGGTGATGCTAACCCACTATGCGGGGTAGCATCACTAAATTCTCCCTCTGGGGACCTCATTCTGCAAATGACAGACACCCTATTTCAAGGCTTGAGAGGGAGAAGAGGATCCAGCAGCTTTTGTTGAGCTATCTCCTTGTATGATTGTGGTCAGTGCTGAAAGTTAACCCTTCCATAAATGGAGCTTCCTGAAATTTTGTAAAAACCCTGTGCCAATGCATTCTCTTATATATGCGAGTCTCCCATAAGGAGCCTCGCATATATAAGAGAAATCATTGGCCTAACAATATTTACCTTGTCCTTATATGTCAGTGCATTTTATTATATAGGTGAGGCTCCTTGTGGGAGACTCACATATATAAGAGAATGCACAGGCACAGGATCTTTAATGCTGCACCAGCTCAGCCAGCTTCTGTCATGAAAGGATTAAAGATGGATTATCCCTTCCGAAATACATTTTATATAGTTACCATATGAGTCGAAGACACCTGTCTGGAAACGCTTCAATCAATTAAAATTGATTTTAATTTCTTATATAATACGATAATCAATTGTGACATTATAGTATTGTTACTATTTTTAGAAGACTGTCATGAAATGTTCATGTGATCTCAGAAAGAGATCGAGTTCTCATGTTTGAAATGCTCCAAACATTTCCTTGAGCTGTAAAATTTCTTAACCCTTTACCCAACAGAAGGGCCCTGTGCCAATGCATTCTCTTATATATGCGAGTCGACCATAGGTCGCCTCGCCTATATAAGAGAATGCATTGGCTTAACACATTAAAAATTATAAAATTGTTAAAGATTGTAAGAAAAAATGGTAAAAAGTGTTAAAAAAAGATTTTTTTTAGGCCAATGCATTCTCTTATATATGCGACTCGCATATATAAGAGAATGCATTGGCACAGGGCATAACTGTAACCATCACAATGTGGTCAATGAGCCGGTTCCAATGATATCCATATTTGTATGGTTTTATTGAGACAGACCCAAGATAATTTAGGCTGTTGAAGCTTTATTTGGCCGGTGTTGGCCGGTTTGTTGGGTAAAGGGTTAAATTGAATATAAGTATTCTACCAGAAAATTTTAAATAAAATTAATATTAACTGACAGAAGCATTTCCGGACATGGGTCTTTGATTCATATTTATTATTTTATGCCCAGAAAACTATATAGAACATTTTTATTGGAAGAGACAGACCATCTTTAACTAGAATACATTATCTATGTATAAGCTACTAGTTGCTTGCTTAACTGGTTTGATTAACCATTTCTATGCTAAATACTCATTGACGAGTAGTTCCCTTAGGAAATTGTCACATGATAAGTTCAACAAACAATCATAGGTTGTCTGTTGAACTTATTGTCTGAATATTTCCCACCGATGAATATGAATCCTTCAGCACTTGTATTATCTTTTCAGGCCTTAAGAAGGAGGTAAAGTGACCAATTTTGATGGGCATTTGCATGCAATTCTCCGCAGCAAAGGTTACAGAGTTGTAAATATTTCTGGGTGTGACTTTGTGCGGTATTGAATACAATACATATTTACCTGGCGGGTCGGCTTGGGTTTTTCTCCATTAGAAAGTTGGTGTATTTATATTTGAATTTTATATTGATTTTTCCAAACTAGGTCAAGTGTTGTAATTCTCAAAAATAATTCTCAAAAATAAATTTATAGCAAAAATTGGCAATTTACCAAGCCCTGCCGCCAGTTGAGTGTTATGTCTGTTTAATGATATGGCTGCTTTAGTTCCCAGACAACTGCTTCATGTATTACTTTTGCTGCAGAGATTTGCATGGAAATCCCCATTCAAAATGTTTCACTTGACCTCCTTAAAATCCATAAAATTTTGCGAGAATCAAAATATAACATTTCTATAGCGAATCAGCTAGAAAAAAGTTACTGTCCATGTAAAATTTACAATTAATTGCACATAAGTTGGCCCATCTGTAAAAGATGCAGAAAAAAACACTGTAGATGGCAGTTTTATAACAAAAACAAGAAATTTACCTTGAAAATTTCACTGAAAAAATTCTTGTTTCCTGATTCACTGTAGACATATGCTGAGACTAAATTTTCAAAAAAAATTCAAATTTGCCATTCTTCCACTAAAATTATTACCCATTCAGCAAATAAATACAACGCGCATCTTAATCGAGAATCTTTTATCGAATGAGTTGCGGATGGCGCAAGGATATAATGTAACTATGCGCCGTCCGCAACGAGTTCGATAAAAGAATCGAGATTATGATGCAAGTTGTGTTCTGTATTTATTCTACACTGTTGTGTCAGATAAATTAAATCCATTACTGTCACCTTCATTGATACTACGACTATCTTTATTGTGATTTAACTCTGATGAATAACCAGTTAATTTTCGGGGCATCACCTGAATCGGATCATTGACGTAATGTACGTCATCTTTCTTGGCGACAACGTCAACAAGAATAGTTCCGGCTTGTATTTCACTAGAGGTATACACTAATATGTATTCAATGGCTCGTATTGCGTAGAATACACGTGCCTCGCGTAGATGGGTGTGGAATAAAAGTGATGATAAGGTACATGTAAGTGAATCAAACAAATTAGTTTTGCTTCTAAAAATAATACATATTTTGCAGCAAATAATTTCAGGTTACCTACAGTAATGCCCTAAGTAATCAACTCCTTAAACACAGTAGAATTATGGGTAACTTTTCAGGATTTAGTTGGAAATATGGCTTGTTGCCATTCATTGGAAAGCTCTCGGGGAGAGCTTTCCAATGAATGGCAACAAGCCATATTTCCAACTAAATCCTGAAAAGTTACCCATAATTCTGCTGTGTTTAACCCTTTACCCAACAAACCGGCCAAAACCGGCCAAATAAAGCTTCAACAGCCTAAATTATCTGGGTCTGTCTCAATAAAACCATACAAATATGGATATCATTGGAACCGGCTCCTTGACCACATTGTGATAGTTACAGTTATGCCCTGTGCCAATGCATTCTCTTATATATGCGAGTCGACCATAGGTCGCCTCGCATATATAAGAGAATGCATTGGCCTAAAAAAAATCTTTTTTTTAACACTTTTTACCATTTTTTCTTACATTCTTTAACAATTTTATAATTTTTAATGTGTTAAGCCAATGCATTCTCTTATATATGCGAGGCGACCTATGGTCGACTCGCATATATAAGAGAATGCATTGACACAGGGCCCTTCTGTTGGGTAAAGGGTTAAGGAGTTGATTACTTAGGGTATTACTGTACTCTCATGGTAAACATGTGGTTCTGGTCATGTCAAGTGAGGCCCCTGATCCTATATCAGGTCCTTGTTGTACACATGGTCATCACATCGTGTCTCACCTCTTCATATTTTTCTGTCCAGCCCACGTGCCTTTGAATGTGATCTCGGCATACAGGATGTATATATACTGTTCACATGTTGTTATAACTACCCAAATGTCATGTGAATTGTGCCTTTGAATGTAATCTCGGCATACCAGAGGTATATCCTGCTCACATGTTGTAATTAATACCCATATTTCATGAGACATGTGCCTCACTTTCCAGAGATATATACTGCTCACATGTTGTTACAACTATCCATATTTCATGTGATATTATATCAGAAATGAACAGCCATTTTGATTCAGGTGCTCGTCAAACCTGCTAAATATCTGCCAATCCGCAACCGAATTAAGGTCATATTGGCGTTTTGGTTTGACTGTAGCACAGAGATGATATAACAATATGTTATAATCAAATAGAGTTTTACATGGGTAAAAAACAATAGTATTAACCCTTTACCCAACAAACCGGCCAAAACCGGCCAAATAAAGCTTCAACAGCCTAAAATATCTTCGGTCTGTCTCAATAAAACCATACAAATATGGATATCATTGGAACCGGCTCCTTGACCACATTGTGATGGTTACAGTTATGCCCTGTGCGAATGCATTCTCTTATATATGCGAGTCGACCATAGGTCGCCTCGCATATATAAGAGAATGCATTGGCCTAAAAAAAATCTTTTTTTAACACTTTTTACCATTTTTTCTTACATTCTTTAACAATTTTATAATTTTTAATGTGTCAAGCCAATGCATTCTCTTATATATGTGAGGCGACCTATGGTCGACTCGCATATATAAGAGAATGCATTGGCACAGGGCCCTTCTGTTGGGTAAAGGGTTAAGAGCAAGTGTGGATTCAGTTTTAAAATCAGACTTTGAACAAGCTACGTGTTACAGAGTTTAAACGATTTCACTATTATTTATATTACTGCCACTATAAATAGCTTTCCTAGGAAACCCCTGCAGTATGACGTCAGTGCACTGGACTCTTTATAAACAGTTTTTAGTGTTTAATTATGCAATCAACATATTTTTTTGCTTTTATGGCCAAGCCTGCAAATAGCCTGTCTGTCATTTGCAGAATGAGGTCCCCAGAGGGTGAATTTAGTGACGCTATCCCTCATAGCAGGCTAGTATCACTAAATTCACCCTCTGGGGACCTCATTCTGCAAATGACAGACACGCTATTTGCAGGCTTGTTTATGGCTGATAAAATTGTAAGTGGCCAGACAACATACTGTATAAAGGAAGGGGAAAAAGTAACTAAAACAATGTCAATTTGAGACTATAGATACTTCCAGAAGATAAGGCCTAAGCAGAATGAGGTCCCCAGAGGGTGAGTTTAGTGATGCTTGTCCGCTGTGCGGGGTAGCGTCACTTAAATTCACTCTCTGGACCTCATTCTGCAAATGACAGACACACTATTTCCAGGCTTGTTCTGAAGCAAGAAAAGACATCTATACAAGGCTATCTATACATGGCAGTATACAGTAATGCCCTAAATAATCGACTTCTTAACCACAGCAGAATTATGGGTAATTTTTCAGGATTTAGTTGGAAATATGGCTTGTTGCTATTCATCGGAAAGCTCTCACTGAGAGCTTTCCAATGAATGGCAACAAGCCATATTTCTGACTAAATCCTGAAAAATTACCCATAATTCTGCTGTGGTTAAGGAGTCGATCATTTAGGGCATTACTGTATATAATTTTTTCATCTACCATCGTTTCAATTTCTTGGTAGGACTGTTCATTCTATCACTCTGAAAAACCTCATAGCTTTCTGGGCATTTTTTTGGTGACAACAAACAGATCATGTTTGAATTACTCACTATCCCCCGGCTAGTGAAAAAAATGTACTATAAAATTAATATCATTGTTTTATCTTTAAAGACCATCACATACTGACTTCAGTAATTTACTGTATGGAATATGGAATTCAATTCGGGTAAGAGTAAAGTAGTGTTGAGACCAGTCTCTTTCATACGTTGCATTGAAATTGGATTACTGACAATAATACTAAGGTGTTCAAATGGTTACGATGCATCCGTTAAGTTGTATCTGTTAACGAGCACAATGGAGATATTCTATTTTTAACCCTTTCAGTGCCAGGGGCCGATCTCATCGGCCCTAATTTACGGTCTGTAAAATCGGCCCTAAAAAAAAAAGCATGCTATAGCGAATTTAAAAACAAACTGGATAAAACCTTAGGGGCATGTTATAACTCAAAACTATCACCAAGTATTCATAGTAATAATTTTGATGCCCATGAAAAACGTAAGATTCCCTGGCACTAAACCTACAAAATAAGTCTGTTAAAGAATATAAGAAAAAATTATTAAAATTGTAAAAAATTGTAAAAAATAATAACAAATGATTAAAAATTGTTAGGCCAATGCATTCTCTTATATATGCGAGGCGACCTATGGTCAACTCGCATATATAAGAGAATGCATTGGCACAGGGTATATGGGTTGATACAAAAATTGGACCTGGCCCTAAAAGGGTTAGCGCAACATAAGGCGTAACGCATACCTTATATGGCATGCATCATGTACTTACTTGTTTTCAATTGTCTTCGAGTGAAGGAAAATTGACTTGTATTTATGTCAATAAAGTGTTAGTTCTTGGGATTTGACATTATCGTAGAATTAATTTATTACAAATTGCAGCTAATAAGTTTGATGTAGGAATAAATGCAATATTAAATTTATCAGCTGCAATTATTAATCGATGCTCTGCATTATAACACAATGTACGCACATGTAAGACCGGTTTAACGCTGACAATGGATCATGTCAATGCAACCAAGGCTCAAAATAAGTGGCCGGTCACGGTCATTGTCTGACGAAAAATAGCTTATGTCCAGTGCACTTCTGTATCTGTCGGACATTTTGTCCAATGTAATTCTTTAAAGAATCTGTAAAGAATTGGTCTTTTTTAATTTCAATTCATAGTGAATATAATTACATGTATGTCGAATTGCATGTGTATTTATTAATCAACATAAAGTTTTTGAACTTTTGAAAACAAAAATAACATGGGTTTTTCCCAGGTGACAATTGGACGCTCACTAAAATGTGCGCATCATTGACGAATATCGTTGAATAATAAGTCAATTGGAAATTTAAATACTGTCTCATAAAGTACATCTGAAATTTGACAGGCTCCATTTTGAAATAACCAACACCATCCATTTGGTTCCTGTCATTTTGACAGTCAGTAAAAAAATAATTAGTTTGAGCTTTGAATGCAACGTATGTACCAATGCAACAGATTAGTCTGAACACTAGTTTATAATGGTGTACATGTACTACTCAGTATCACCCACCTTTAATAACTCACTTGTATGATAACCATCGAACAAACATGTGTCAAAACTTTGTATTGTTATTCACCTGTTAACCGGGTTTTAATCATTCATTGTGTCAAATTATAAAATTAAAGGCCAACTTAATTTTCTAGTCACCAGATCACATTATATACAACATATTCCATATATATACCATTGGAAAGAGGAAGCTCCAAAACATTGTATTATCAACTTATCCGGTCAAATAAACTGAACATGTTGTCAAGGTACCAACGTGTGTTCTGTGCTTAATTTCGATATGGTCTACACTGCCAGTTTATTATTCTCAATGGAAGGGGAATAACTCTATCTCTTAGTTGTGAATTATGATGCTTTCTTGGGTAAATAACGGGGTAAACTTGGGGGAATCTGATAATCTCTATCACTTGGTTGACACTCATGCCACAGCTGTTTCGTATTCTGGTGGAATATATATATATTTTTGGTTCCTGTACCAAATGGTATATAACATGGAATATGTGACCCGCCATATCAAATCCAGTCCGGATTTTTTTACCCTGTGCCAATGCATTCTCTTATATATGCGAGTCGACCATAGGTCGCCTCGCATATATAAGAGAATGCATTGGCCTAACAATTTTAATAATTTTTTCTTGTATTCTTTAACAATTTTATAATTTCACCCATACAGAGCCCCAGACAAACATGAGCAGACGACACTCTTATATATGCTTATATATATATATATGTGTGTGGGGCTCCCTGCAGGGTAATGGATGTTTTTTATTTTATGTCCTAAAAATTGTAAGAAATATTTATTTAAAAAAAATGATAACAAATTGTTAGGCCAATGCATTCTCTTATATATGCGAGGCGACCTATGGTCGACTCGCATATATAAGAGAATGCATTGGCACAGGGTAAAAAAAATCCCGACTTACGACTGGATTTGATATGGCGGGTCACATATGTTGTGTGTAATGTGATCTGGGTATTTGAAAATTAAGTGGGCCTTTAAGGCTTTGAGTACTACCGTGTATATGCAATACCAATCAGTACTCTCCAAACATTAATAGTCTCAGGTTAGAATGGTGCATGTATAAGATGATGCCATTGATACCTACCTACTTAATTTTATCAGTTTGATAAATTATACAGTTATTTACATATCAGAAACTTCCCCAATTTTCTAGTGTTTACACATAATTATGAAATTGGGCGAAATTTAAAAATCTGTGTTCTCAGTTATCATTGTCATCAGAAAAAAGTGCCTCGATTTACTTTAACGATGGTCTATCTCTTCCCAGCATGTTTATATATCATGTGACTTTCCTGCCAAGTGTATCTGTATAACAATACCATAGTAACGCATGTTACAAGTTACAAATACAGTAATGCCCTAAGTAATCGACTCCTTAACCACTGCAGAATTATGGGTAACTTTTCAGGATTTAGTCAAAAATATGGCTTGTTGTCATTCATCAGAAAACTCTCCCCGACAGCTTTCCGATGAATGGCAACAAGCCATATTTCCGACTAAATCCTGAAAAGTCACCCATAATTCTGCTGTGGTTAAGGAGTCGATTACTTAGGGCATTACTGTACGCATGGCTGAACCTAGACCAAGTCTTCTCGGCCCACAACAGCTTGGGATAGGGGTTGGGATGATGATGTTTTTGGAACAAGTCTCGCGTCGTTGCTCTTTTATAAGGCTGTTCATTCAAAAGACATATTACATGTACATGTGGAGCCTGGTGATTAATCATCTGACCTGTCCGCGATTAACCCTTTACCCAACAAACCGGCCAAAAACGGCCAAATAAAGCTGCAACAGCCTAAATTATCTTGGGTCCGTCTCAATAAAACCATACAAATATGGATATCATTGGAACCGGCTCCTTGACCACATTGTGATAGTTACAGTTATGCCCTGTGCCAATGCATTCTCTTATATATGCGAGTCGACCATAGGTCGCCTCGCATATATAAGAGAATGCATTGGCCTAAAAAAAATCTTTTTTTAATACTTTTTACCATTCTTTAACAATTTTATAATTTTTAATGTGTTAAGCCAATGCATTCTCTTATATATGCGAGGCGACCTATGGTCGACTCGCATATATAAGAGAATGCATTGGCACAGGGCCCTTCTGTTGGGTAAAGGGTTAATGTATTGTTTACATGTGTTCCGTTATAAAAGAGTAATGGGCCGGGACTCAGTCCAAAAACAGCATCAACCCAACCGATATCCCAAGCTGTTGTGGACCAAGAAGACTTGGTATAGGCTAGGCTATTAATCTCCACTTTCCCACAATTTGAATATTTTGATGGGTAGAATGATCATTGCCATTGGTGAGAACAAAGTCTCTATTTTACCACATTCTTAACAGTGATAAATTGATTTGGAGAAATTTTTTAGATTTTTTCACATTTACCAACTGCGATTGTGTTATGTCCATTTAAAACCATCAAATCTACCTCTGTTCGGCACAATTTCAGTTTCTGAGAACACATGATTTTAACCCTTTCATGACTGGAGCTTCCTGAAATTGTGCGAAAACCCTGTGCCAATGCATTCTCTTATATATGTGAGTCTCCCATAGGTAGCTTCACATATATAAGAGAATGCATTGGCCTCACAATATTTCCTTTCACCATGTAAGCCAGTGTATTCTTTTATATATGCGAATATATCGCATATATAAGAGAATGCACTGTCACAGGATATTTAATGCTGCACCAGCGCAGCTCCCGTCATGAAAGGGATGAAGCCTGATGACGATTTTCCATTGTTAATTTTAGCATCTACATAATGTGCAATTTTATGCTGCAGCAATTTGATAGGTTGATTCTATATATCGAACAAATTTTCTAATTTGTAGAAACAGAAATAATGTTGAATATCTGTTGATTTATGTCTTTCATTTTACCCGCCGATTGTGTATCTATATAAGAGGACCAAATCAACCCTGTCACTCCTAAATGGATTCTCCCATTCAGTTCTAACAGTCTATTTTAAAAGTATAATTGGAAGGGTCTATTCTAAAAGTATAATTGGAAGGGTCTATTCTAAAAGTATAATTGGAAGGGTCTATTCTAAAAGTGTAATTGGAAGGGTCTATTCTAAAAGTATAATTGGAAGGGTCTATTCTAAAAGTATAATTGGAAGGGTCTATTCTAAAAGTATAATTGGAAGGGTCTATTCTAAAAGTATAATTGGAAGGGTCTATTCTAAAAGTATAATTGGAAGGGTCTATTCTAAAAGTATAATTGGAAGGGTCTATTCTAAAAGTATAATTGGAAGGGTCTATTCTGAAAGTATATTTGGAAGGGTCTATTCTAAAAGTATAATTGGAAGGGTCTATTCTAAAAGTATAATTGGAACGGTCTATTCTAAAAGTGTAATTGGAAGGGTCTATTCTAAAAGTATAATTGGAAGGGTCTATTCTAAAAGTATAATTGGAACGGTCTATTCTAAAAGTATAATTGGAAGGGTCTATTCTAAAAGTATAATTGGAAGGGTCTATTCTAAAAGTATAATTGGAAGGGTCTATTCTAAAAGTGTAATTGGAAGGGTCTATTCTAAAAGTGTAATTGGAAGGGTCTATTCTGAAAGTATAATTGGAACGGTCTATTCTAAAAGTGTAATTGGAAGGGTCTATTCTGAAAGTATAATTGGAACGGTCTATTCTAAAAGTGTAATTGGAAGGGTCTATTCTAAAAGTATAATTGGAACGGTCTATTCTGAAAGTATAATTGGAACGGTCTATTCTAAAAGTGTTATTGGAAGGGTCTATTCTAAAAGTATAATTGGAAGGGTCTATTCTAAAAGTATAATTGGAACGGTCTATTCTAAAAGTGTAATTGGAAGGGTCTATTCTAAAAGTATAATTGGAACGGTCTATTCTAAAAGTATAATTGGAAGGGTCTATTCTAAAAGTATAATTGGAAGGGTCTATTCTAAAAGTATAATTGGAACGGTCTATTCTAAAAGTATAATTGGAAGGGTCTATTCTAAAAGTATAATTGGAAGGGTCTATTCTAAAAGTATAATTGGAAGGGTCTATTCTAAAAGTATAATTGGAAGGGTCTATTCTAAAAGTATAATTGGAAGGGTCTATTCTAAAAGTATAATTGGAAGGGTCTATTCTAAAAGTATAATTGGAAGGGTCTATTCTAAAAGTATAATTGGAAGGGTCTATTCTAAAAGTATAATTGGAAGGGTCTATTCTGAAAGTATAATTGGAACGGTCTATTCTAAAAGTGTAATTGGAAGGGTCTATTCTGAAAGTATAATTGGAACGGTCTATTCTAAAAGTGTAATTGGAAGGGTCTATTCTAAAAGTATAATTGGAAGGGTCTATTCTGAAAGTATAATTGGAACGGTCTATTCTAAAAGTGTTATTGGAAGGGTCTATTCTAAAAGTATAATTGGAAGGGTCTATTCTAAAAGTATAATTGGAACGGTCTATTCTAAAAGTGTAATTTGAAGGGTCTATTCTAAAAGTATAATTGGAAGGGTCTATTCTAAAAGTATAATTGGAAGGGTCTATTCTGAAAGTATAATTGGAACGGTCTATTCTAAAAGTGTAATTGGAAGGGTCTATTCTAAAAGTGTATTGGAAGGGTCTATTCTAAAAGTATAATTGGAACGGTCTATTCTAAAAGTGTAATTGGAAGGGTCTATTCTAAAAGTATATTGGAAGGGTCTATTCTAAAAGTATAATTGGAAGGGTCTATTTTAAAAGTATAATTGGAAGGGTCTATTCTAAAAGTATAATTGGAAGGGTCTATTCTAAAAGTATAATTGGAAGGGTCTATTCTAAAAGTATAATTGGAAGGGTCTATTCTGAAAGTATAATTGGAACGGTCTATTCTAAAAGTGTAATTGGAAGGGTCTATTCTGAAAGTATAATTGGAACGGTCTATTCTAAAAGTGTAATTGGAAGGGTCTATTCTAAAAGTATAATTGGAAGGGTCTATTCTGAAAGTATAATTGGAACGGTCTATTCTAAAAGTGTTATTGGAAGGGTCTATTCTAAAAGTATAATTGGAAGGGTCTATTCTAAAAGTATAATTGGAACGGTCTATTCTAAAAGTGTAATTGGAAGGGTCTATTCTAAAAGTATAATTGGAAGGGTCTATTCTAAAAGTATAATTGGAAGGGTCTATTCTGAAAGTATAATTGGAACGGTCTATTCTAAAAGTGTAATTGGAAGGGTCTATTCTAAAAGTGTATTGGAACGGTCTATTCTAAAAGTATAATTGGAACGGTCTATTCTAAAAGTGTAATTGGAAGGGTCTATTCTAAAAGTATATTGGAAGGGTCTATTCTAAAAGTATAATTGGAAGGGTCTATTTTAAAAGTGTAATTGTAAGGGTCTATTCTAAAAGTGTAATTGGAAGGGTCTATTCTAAAAGTGTAATTGGAAGGGTCTATTCTAAAAGTGTAATTAGAAGGGTCTATTCTAAAAGTGTAATTGGAAGGGTCTATTCTAAAAGTATATTGGAAGGGTCTATTCTAAAAGTATATTGGAAGGGTCTATTCTAAAAGTATAATTGGAAGGGTTTTTCTAAAAGTATATTTTGGAATGGTCTATTATTACACCAGAGCGCACCAGTCATACTTCCTTTCTGACTCTGTCACCGACTGGGTACTGGTCTTCCATTTCTATATTTAGCCCGGGGTTTTCCAAACAAAATGGCGAAAAACCGATTGCCTCCAAAGTCAAATTTCCTATGTGCTTTGAGAACAATTCCCGTACTAAAAACTTAATGACAGAATGGTAGTTTTGTTGACGATTTTCGCAAGTAACTCGACTAAATTGGAGCAACTGACTTGCCATGCGTGTTATCGGGGCTTTGTCATCCATGTGCGTTTAGACTTTTGTGTTGATAAAATAATCGGAGAACCAAATCACACTGTTTCGAAATATAGTTCTTTGGTTCTGGTGGGACTTTCCAAACTTAAGGTACGAAACCACACAAATATTGTTTGATATTTTGTGTGCTTAATACGGGCAGCATTTTGCTCTGCTCGCTTAGTATATATTTTAATATCGCGGAAGTCCACAAAATGTTGGGAAAATGTCGCCGATATCAGCATTCTTACTGAGTGAACAAGGGAGGTAAACCCTGCATGGAGTTTGGCTTGTTCCTAGAATTACAGTATTCCTGCTGTTCTATAGATACAAATCTTTACCCTGTGCCAATGCATTCTCTTATATATGCGAGTCGACCATAGGTCGCCTCACATATATAAGAGAATGCATTGGCCTAACAATTTTTTATCATTTTTTTTAAATAAATGTTTCTTACAATTTTTAGGACATAAAATAAAAAACATCCATTACCCTGCAGGGAGCCCCACACATATATAGAACTATATAGAAGAGTGTGGTCTGCTCATGTTTGTCTGGGGCTCTGTATGGGTGAAATTATAAAATTGTTAAAGAATACAAGAAAAAATTATTAAAATTGTAAAAAATTGTTAGGCCAATGCATTCTCTTATATATGCGAGGCGACCTATGGTCGACTCGCATATATAAGAGAATGCATTGGCACAGGGTAAAAAAATCCCGACTTACGACTGGATTTGATATGGCGGGTTACATATGTTCCATACACATCCAGGTGACTTCACACGATGTAAATGAGAGTATTCAAATTGAGAGAAGTCATTATTAGGGAGAAATGGACTTTTACCAGGGAGAAGTCATAAATTCTGTAGTTCGATTTACTCGTCACTTCAAACATGTTGTTTGGAAATATGCATACTGGTATATAAGAAGTCACTTCTCTCTAGGACAAACATTTTTGCGAGATGATGTCACCCTCTTGGCTGGTCCCTGCTCACAACCAGACAATGAAAAGGTATCTTCAGCTCAATGAAGCTTATGTTGTGATGGTCATTAAATATATAGTCATGAATGGTTAAGAACTGAAACTGCCATCGGTTACATGACATTTACGGAAATACTTTTGTACGATTTGAACTCACGCACCATAGTATGCTAATTCAAATTCAAGAATTCAAAACTGACCAAAAAATAATACTGCAACAATTTAAATACAAGTTCTGTCAGATATACCGGTATTCCACATAATATATCCCTGTGAAACCATGGAGGTTCGAATGACTTTGAAACCGCGGCATTGATTCCATCTTTGATCGGGATTTGGGTTGTATCGAACCTTGGTCGTGCAAAATGAGCAGAACAATCATAAATCACAAAATGCAGATGTACACTGTGCACACATCATAAACCAGTTGGTTATATATGTTTTTAAATGACGCTACTCTTGTCTTTCCATAGTATTCGCTCACATGTTCCATGTTGGAAATATCCATGTAAATAATATGATAATTTTAGTATAGGTCCACGAAATTTACAAACTATTGTTCTAATAGTCCACTATCACAATGTCACAGTCGGTAATCAATTTTGAGGTTTGAGTTTTGGTTAGATCCGTCATGTGCATCTCCATAGTATTACCATAGTAACACACATTTAATACAAACTACATGTACGTGTGTCTGATTTGGGCTATTACCAGTGCTCCTCCAATGCACTCCAGGGATGGTCCAGAATATCTCAAAGTCTCCTTCATTTAACCTTCCATACAGTAATGCCCTAAATAATCGACTCCTTAACCACAGCAGAATTATAGGTAACTTTTCAGGATTTAGTCGGAAATATGGCTTGTTGCCATTCATCGGAAAGCTTTCACCGAGAGCTTTCCGATGAATGGCAACAAGCCATATTTCCGACTAAATCCTGAAAAGTTACCTATAATTCTGCTGTGGTTAAGGAGTCGATTATTTAGGGCATTACTCTAGTTGGGCGGGTACCACGCATGTATGTAACTATGTATGTCCCACGCATAAGAACGGGGGTACCTGTATAATGTGTGTAGTAAATTGATATATTATTATTATTATGCATATACATGATATAAAGGGTTATTTGTTAGATTTAACTTTTTGTTGATTTTCTAGTGCCACAATACCATATAAATGTTCGCACTGACTTTACATGGTTTTTGTCGTAAAAGTGCTTTTGTTTGTTAGTTTGATGTGCAATCTAGTTTGATGTGCAATCTAGTTTGATGTGCAATCTAGTAAGACTAAGAGTTATATATATTCAGAAATAACAACTTAGTTATCTCTCAATATACTGATGTCACCAGGTATATCACTACAAGATTTCTGGTATTCTGGTATTTCTCATTCTTTAGGCCATAAAAAATAAATACCTAAATTATCATCATCACCACACCCCCCCCCCCCCCCCCCCCATATGGTGCTGGTCATCTTCATAATGAGGTCCTCAGAGGGTGAATTTAGTGACACTACCCCACACAGCGGGCTAGCATCACCAAATTCATCCTCTGCATGGCCTCATCTCCTATGGGAGACCTAGACTCAGATTTAAGTTCCCAGATGGTGAAGATGATGATGTGCACCCATTGGCCACCTTGATTATGCAATGTGTCTTCTGCAAAATTTGGGGATACATGTATAGAAAAAGTTTGATTCTATAGAAATTTGATAATAAAGAAACTTTCCAGAGAAGATGAGGTAGAGCAGAATGAGGTCCCCAGGGGTGAATTTAGTGAAGCTAGCCACTGTGCGGGTTAGCGTCACTAAACTAGCACCATATTTTTGAGGCTTCAACATTTTCTAATGGAACTACAGTACTGCCCTAAATAATCGACTCCTTTGACCACAGCAGAATTATGTGTAATTTTTCAGGATTTAGTCTTTTTCAGGATTTAGTTGGAAATATGGCTGGCTTTCCGATGAATGGCAACAAGCCATATTTCCAACTAAATCCTGAAAAATTACCCATAATTCTGCTGTGGTTAAAGATTCGATTATTTAGGGCATTACTTTACTTATCAAGGATTATGTGGTAAAAAATAGGTTAAATTCTGTTGAGTGAATTGTAAGATAATTTTGTCATCACCACCCTGTAGATTCGTGAGAAACGTATTCGAAGCTTGTCTTATTTGTCCATCTCGCTGATATACTACCCGGAAAATAGAGTTTGCTTGGAGTACAAATCTCAGAAACCCACACAGTTGATATATCTAGTATTTATTGAAGAATTGTTTTACATGTATAACCTGAATGTTAGTGAGTATTCTGTTACCCTGTGAATAAACCCGGTTTATTATGCATTATTTTTAATTTCGAGTGCTTTTTTTTTTTTTTTGAGTTTTTGTTGATTCGATTCGGTAGCACTGATGGAGTCCTTGTCACAAGTCATACAACCACATTCATAGCCAGATTTTCAAAACGGTCACAAGTATAGCCAGCTTTTCTCCAATGATGACCACATTCATAGTTAGCTTTTCAAATCTCTTTGTTGATTACGTGATATGCAGTCTGTTTACGTTTGCAACAAAATGGCGTCCAATCATATCGACAAAATTTTAGGTGGACCAATGCCATACATTGAATTCTGATTATGTAGACAAATTCGCCATTAAAGCTCAATGAAGGAGGCAGATTAAAAGAACTTGAGTACAGTAATGCTCACTGGGAGCTTTCCGATGAATGGCAACAAGTCATATTTCCGACTAAATCCTGAAAAGTTACCCATAATTCTGCTGTGGTTAAGGAGTCGATTAATTAGGGCATTAATGTGCCTGTTGAGAAGGCAAAAGAAAAGTTTGTTTCATATCATCTGCTTGAAATGTGAATAACAAGTCTCGTCTATGTGACATTTTTGAAAAGCTGGCAACGAATGTCATCGATGCCTTGTGACAATGGCAGTAATCAGCATCCGTACCCATTTACCTTGTGATCGTCCCATATACATTTGTTCACTGGTTGTTCACTCGATTACTTGTGAAAAATTATTCTGTGTTTATTTTGAATTGTTATATGACATTGCCTAAAACTGTTTGCAAGGCTTGTCCTGATTGGTCAGTAATCTGTGTTTCCCATGGAAATGTCGTCGTCGTTTTGGTGTGGTTCAATTCTAGAATGTACCACAAAAAATCTAATGTATCACAAAAATCAAACTTTCAGAACACTCATAACTCCAACTCCAATCAAGCCTGAGTTTAGCGTGCCTTTCATTTGCAGAATGAGGCCCCCAGAGGGTGCATTTAGTGACGCTACCCCGCACAGTGGGCTAGCATCACCAAATTCACCATCTGGGAACCTCATTCTGCATGGCCTCATCTGCTATGGGAGACACTCAGACACTATGCAGGGTAGCATCACTAAATTCACCCTCTGGGGACCTCATTCTGCAAATGACTATGATGCTATACTGATGACAGAGACATGAACTGGTTAGTTATAATTTTATTGTGGGACTACTCTTTTTTTTGAATCCCCAGATAACATTATATACAACATGTTCCATATTTAACCCTTTGAGTGCCAGGGGCCGATCTCATCGGCCCTAAACCTACAAAATAAGTCTGTTAAAGAATATAAGAATAAATTATTAAAATTGTAAAAAATTGTAAAAAAAAAAAATTGTTAAGCCAATGCATTCTCTTATATATGCGAGGCGACCTATGGTCGACTCGCATATATAAGAGAATGCATTGGCACAGGGTATATGGGTTGATACAAAAATCGACCTGGCACTCAAAGGGTTAATATATACCATTTGATAGAGGAAGCTCTAAAACATTGTAGTATGAACTTATCCGGTCGTGTTCTGGTAGAATATATATATTGTTGGTTCCTCTTCCAAATGGTATATAATATGGAATATGTTGTATATATAATGTGATCTGGGCATTCAAAAATTAAGTGGGCCTGTAACTGTAATCATGATTTTGTGAAACCTCTCTGGTAGGAACCATACTGTCACATGTAAGTCAATATTACAAGTAAATATTAAACCTCTCTGGTAGGAACCATACTGTCACATGTAAGTCAATATTACAAGTAAATATTACAAGTTTGTACAACAATGTTGAATGACAGAATCTGTTTTTGAAAGTTACTGAACATTCTAGTCCTCTGTTATAAGCATGCCCCAAAATATGGTGCTGGACATTTGCAGAACGAGGTCCCCAGAGGGTGAATTTAGTGATTGATGCTACCCCACAGAGCGGGCTAGCATCACCAACTTTATCATCTGGGGACTTCATTCTGCATGGCGTTATCAGTGCTATTGGAGACCAGGACACAGATTTAATTAAATCCCAGATGGTGATGTGCACCCATTGGGAACCTCGATTATGCATTGTATCGTCTGCCAATTTGGCAATATAGAGAAACTAAACTACAAAAGAAAATGAAAACTTTCTGAAGAAGTTACACAAGAAACTAAAAAACTTGTTAACACTTTGAGTGCCGCTCCCATTCAATTACATGCAAAAAGTACGAGATAACTCGTATTTGGCATTCAACATGTTAATTTGATAAATATGTTTTCCAGAGAAGAATGAGGTCCCCAGAGGGTGAATTTGGTGATGCTAGTCCACTGTGCTGGGTAGCATTACTAAATTCACCATCTGGGGACCTCATTCACCATATTTTGAGGCAAGAATATTTAGTTTTTTCTCTAGTGAACCAAACTAGTCCCATAAGAGTTAACGTAGTCCCTTATAGTAACCCAATATTAATGTGTGATATAAACCCACCTAGTTATGCTGAAAGGTCAGAGCTCATAGTCCTTTGAAGTACTGGTAACACCTCATGGTTTTCAGAACAAAAATAGTTTTTGCTACTTTCAGAATCTATCTGAACGTTACACCAATGTGTGTACTAGATACAAATATTAAATTTCAGTTTTTGTGATTTTCTCAATGATTCATTTCCAGTAAGATTTTATGTGTTTTTTTTAGAAATGTAATGTCCAGATTACTATAAATTTAATCCTTCCATGAATGGAGCTTCCTGAAATATTGAGAAAACCCTGTGCCAATGCATTCTCTGATATATGCGAGTCTCCGATAGGGAGCCTCGCATATATAAGAAAATGCATTGGCCTAACAATATTTATCTTGACCTTGTAATCCAGTGCATTCTCTTTATATATGCAAGGCATATATAGAAGAATGCACTGGCACAGGTTCTTTAACCCTTTCAGTGCCAGGTCCGATTTTTGTATCAACCCATATACCCTGTGCCAATGCATTCTCGTATATATGCGAGTCGACCATAGGTCGCCTCGCATATATAAGAGAATGCATTGGCCTAACAATTTTTCATCATTTGTTATTTTTTTTTACAATTTTTTACAATTTTAATAATATTTTCTTATATTCTTTAACAGACTTATTTTGTAGGTTTAGTGCCAGGGAATCTTACTTTTTTTTTTTTTTTTCAACCCAAAAACATCTATAAAACAAAACAAAAATGTTTTTTAGGACCGATTTTACAGACCGTAAATTAGGGCCGATGAGATCGTCCCTGGCACTGAAAGGGTTAATGCTGCACCAGCGCAGCTCCCGTCACCTCAGTGGGACGTTAGTATGAGCTCAGCCCTTTATGCTTTACTTACCGTTTTAATGGTGATTTGTCGTCTGCTGTGTTTCTTTGTTAACAAGCTAACAGTGAAGCTAGTGTCAGAATAAATGACTGTGTTCATACCATCTTATTTCTCATTTATACCCCATATGTACCCCCAATAGCCTCATGGTATTTATACCCCATATGTACCCCCCCCCCCCCCCCCCTCCATAGCCTCATGGTATTTATATACCCATGACCAAGCCTGGATATAGTGTGTCTTGACAATTGCAGAATGAGGTCACCAGAGTGTGAATTTAGCAACGCTTTTCTGCAAGGTGGGCTAGCATCACCAAATTCACCCTCTATGAACCTCATTCTGCTTAGGCCTCTACTCCTATGGGAGACCTAGGATCAGATTGAAGTTCCCCAGTTGAAGTTGTTGATGTTCACCCATTAGTCACCTCGATTATGCATTTTATCTTCTGCAAATCAGGGGATATAGAAACTGACTGTGGATAATAATAGAAGGGGAAAAGTAACTAATAACAATTTTAATTTTAGACAACAGGTACTTCCCAGAAGATGAGGCCTAAGCAGAATGAGGTCCCCAGATGGTGAATTTGGTGATGCTAGCCTGCTGTGTGGGGTAGCAACACTAAATTCACCATCTGGGGACCTCATTCTGCAAATATCAACCACAATATTTCAAGGTAATTCCCCTATTCAGGAGTTGACAGTAAACTGATATATCGACATGACATAACCGGTACCAATGGTCCAGCACACATTATTGTGTGATATATAGACACATGACATAACAGATACGGGCCCGGCACACGATATTGTGGTTCCCCTATTCAGGTGTCGACAGTAAACTGATATATATCGACGTAACCGGTACCAGTGGTCCAGCACACGATATTGTGGTTCCCCTTTTCTCGACAATAAGCTGATAAATAAACATCAGAAATATCAGTTACCGAGATCACAGCACATGACATTGTGATGTCATTTAAAGGCACAGATGGCCTTCGTTATAGGTTATAATTTAGAACAGTTACCAAATTATGAATTTCCTCAAGAATATACCAATAGTATAGTATAATGATGGTATGAATGCGATATTATCCACAAAACACAATGTATTTAAAACTAGGAGTATTTTTTTAGGAGAGTGATTCATGGCGACCCATTCAACACCTAAATCTTGAGAGGTGAAGATTAGCGAGCGCTATACTGGTATGTTGTAAACAACTTGGTGGCATTTCTAACCAAAGTTCACATTGTGTGGTCTCCCCAGCATTGAGTGTTTTGCTTATCGCATACTATTTACATACTGTTTGTTTACATAACATGGCATCTGTTTACATTACACAGAGTACTAACATGACTATAACATGACTTACACAATATTTATGATTGGTAAAAGAAAAACATTTGTCTATAATATAATATTCTTTCTGTTTATGGCAGTTTTATGTGACTATTTTAAAAGCATTTATATATATACCCAATGCTTACCATATCTTAAACTGAGGAGACGTTAAAGTGTAATCCCCCATTTGATGATCCTACATATTGTACACCAACTCATACATCGACAGACCCCATATATTTCCCAATAGCTCAGTACACGACAATGCGACTTCATTTAGCATTGAAGAGCACAAGTCCCCTATTCAGGAGATGGTATATCTATGACATGTCAACACAGTCCATATCAGGTACCAATAACTCATAACTATAACACATCAACCAGTCCATAGCAGGTAACAATAACTCATAAAACTATAACACATTGACACAGGCCATATCAGGTACCAATATTACTCAGCATACAACATTGCAAGCCCCTGTTAATAAAACTACATAACCATTATAAATAAACTTATATATCACACAAGACATATCAGGTACCAATAATTACTCAGCAAGCCACATTGCAATCCCCTGTTCATTAGCCTACATAATCATTATAAATAAATATATCGACACAAGACTTATCAGGTATCAACAGCCCACCACATGACATTATGACGTCATTTAGAAGTGAAGTGTTTAAAGTTTAAATCCGCCATGCATGAGCCTACATTATACAATAAACTGATACCTGGATACATTCATTCAGGCCATGTGTACCAAGAGTAATGTGACATAATTTAATGGTCCAAAGACTGTGAAGGGGAAGTCCCTTATAGATGAGCCTACAACAAGCTCTGCAGGGTCGCTATCTTAGCAGTTAAGATTAAAGTCACCTACAACAGTCGACTTAATACAATCTGCTGATTAAACACATAGGGTACATTGTGATGCCGAAAAGGTTTCTGATTGAAATAAGAATGAAAAAGATTGAAGGGTAATGATGATGATTATGATGACAAAGATGATTATGATGATGATGATGATGATGGCAAGAGAATGTTAATGATTATGATGATTGCATGTTAGCGGTGATGATGATGATGACTTGAGTCCGTGATAATGATGATAATAATAATGAAGACGGATGATGATGATAATGAGGATAGCAGTGATGATAATACTAATGATGACTGAGGATGATTGCCTGATAGCGGTGATGATGATGATGATGATTATGACTGATATGGTGATAATGATAATGAAGACGGATGTTGATGATAATGACAATAGCGGTGATGATGATGATGATAATGAGGATAGCGGTGATGATGATGATAATGAGGATAGCGGTGATGATGATGATAATGAGGATAGCGGTGATGATAATGAGGATAGCGGTGATGATGATAATGAGGATAGCGGTGATGATGATAATGAGGATAGCGGTGATGATGAGGATAGTGGTGATGATGTTGATGATAATGCGGATAGCGGTGATGATGATAATGAGGATAGCGGTGATGATAATGAGGATGATGATAATGAGGATAGCGGTGAGGATGATGATAATGAGGATAGTGATGATGATAATGAGGATAGCGGTGATGATGATGATGATAATGAGGATGATGATGATAATGAGGATAGCGGTGATGATGATAATGAGGATAGCGGTGATGATAATGAGGATAGTGGTGATGATGTTGATGATAATGAGGATAGCGGTGATGATGATAATGAGGATAGCGGTGATGATGATGATGATAATGAGGATAGCGGTGATGAGGATAGCGGTGATGATAATGAGGATAGCGGTGATGATGATAATGAGGATAGCGGTGATGATGATAATGAGGATAGCGGTGATGATGATAATGAGGATAGCGGTGATGATGATGTTGATGATAATGGGGATAGCGGTGATGATGATGATAATGAGGATAGCGGTGATGATAATGAGGATAGCGGTGATGATAATGAGGATAGCGGTGATGATGATAATGAGGATAGCGGTGATGACGATGATAATGAGGATAGCGGTGATGATGACGATGATACTAATGATGACGATGGTGATAATGAGGATAGCGGTGATGATGATGATGATGATAATGAGGATAGCGGTGATGATGACGATGATGTTAATGAGGATAGCGGTGATGATGACGATGATACTAATGGTGATAATGAGGATAGCGGTGATGATGATAATGAGGATAGCGGTGATGATAATGAGGATAGCGGTGATGATGATGATGGTGATAATGAGGATAGCGGTGATGATGATGATAATGAGGATAGCGGTGATGATGACGATGATACTAATGATGACGATGGTGATAATGAGGATAGCGGTGATGATGATAATGAGGATAGCGGTGATGATAATGAGGATAGCGGTGATGATGATGATGGTGATAATGAGGATAGCGGTGATGATGATGATGATAATGAGGATAGCGGTGATGATGATGAGGATAGCGGTGATGATGATAATGAGGATAGCGGTGATGATGATGATAATGAGGATAGCGGTGATGATGATAATGAGGATAGCGGTGATGATGATGATACTAATGATGACGATGATAATAATGATTATGATAGTTGTGATGATGAATTTGATTAGGATAAATTGAAGATGACGATGACTGTGTTATAAATAGAGTATATATGTTTCTTCCTCAACTCTTACTTCATGTTAATTCATGATTGAGTTATTAAGCGTTTATGCAGCATTTAGCTGGGAAGCAATTAAAGTGCATGTCCCTCAGGCCCTATTCGTGAGTCTACATAAAATACATCAACAAGTCTGAGTTTAGTGTGGATGTCGTTTACAGAATGAGGTCCCCAGAGGGTGAATTCAGTGATGCTATCCCGCATAGCAGGCTAGCATCACTAAATTCACCCTCTGGGGACCGCATTCTCCTTAGGCCTCATGTTCTCTGAAAAGTTTCTTTATTATCATATTGCTATAGAAACTTCTTCACATAGATTCTATTTCTTTTTTAGTTTTGTTTCTCTATCTCCACAAATTGGCAGACGACACATTGCATAATCGAGGTTCTCAATGGGTGTACATATAGAGGATCTACAACGAGTCCCCAGTTTATAGCAGGATTTACAAAACGAGTCCAGTAAATTAGGTCTGGGCCGAGCCTTTGGCGAGGTCCAGACCTAATTTACTGGACGAGTTTTGTAATTTTCGCTATAAACTGGGGACGAGTTGTAGATTCTATTTATTACATGATCCAAAACATCGACAAAACATACTTAAATCAACAAATGGGACGCGAAACTAACATCGGCTTCTATAAGACATGCGATGACGTTTCACGTAACTATTCGTTGTTTACCGCGTAAAGAAATAGTCCAAGATAAATAAAGACTCTTTGGTGCATATATTGGCGAATTTTTAATGATATAATTTTTCAAACTCTTCATTCAAAATAGTTTGTTGGAAAAATATTGGAAGCTATAGTATTTTGAGACGTAGCTTATGGAATGTTAACAGACCACAAACCGGAAGTCAAAGGTCACCTGGCACTATTTCCTGTTATTAAACGAACGTTTAATATCACAATTTATAGAATGGGTTTATTGAATGGAATAAGGGTAGAATCATGTAATAAAACAATATTCACCATTTGGGAACTTCGATCTGAGTCTATGTCTCCCATGAGGCCATGCTGAATGATTTCCCCAGAGGGTGAATTTGGTGACGCTAGCCCGCCATGCAAGATAGGGTCACTAAATTCACCCTCTGGGGACCTCATTCTGCAATGACAGGCACACTAAACTCAGGCTTGACTGATACATCAACAAGCCGTGAATAGTGTGTCTAACTTTTGTAGAATGAGGTCCCAGAGGGTGAATTTAGTAACGTTATCCCGCATGGCGACCTCACTATGCTTAGGCCTCAACTGCTATGGGAAACCAGGGATCAGATTGAAGTTTCCCAGTTGAAGTTGGTGATGTTCACCGATTAGTCACCTCGATTATGCATTTTATCTTCTGCAAATTAGAGGATATAGAAACTGAACAGAAGGGAAAAAGTAACTAAAAACAATGTTAATAATATATAGATAATTCCCAGAAGATGAGGCCTGAGCAAAATGAGGTCCCAAGAGGGTGAATTTGGTTATGCTAGCCAGCTGTGTGGGGTAGCTTCACTAAATTCACCCTCTGGGGACCTCATTCTGCAAATATCAGACACACTATCTCAAGGCCTGATACATCGGCACGAGACATAATTATTATATTATCAAGTACAAAATCTTATAAATAATTTCACTTAGCAACCTTCCTCTTCCTTATGAAACACAGGTGACTGCATTTCAAGGTAAGAAACGTGCAGTCAGGAAGATCAATTAGAATATGAATTTACACGACTTCTTCCTTGTCTGGAGTAGAGTACAATATTTAATAAAAGCATAAAAAAAACATTCAGGAAGTGGATAGAGCATATCGTGAGCAAATTAAATGTTCAAGAAATAGTTTCAATGAACACGTCACACGATATATTGAGACACACCCAGGAAACAAATCACTGATATTTACAGGGAGAATAATTCATTCTTGTTATGTATATTTCTTGGATGGGAGTATCAGACACACGGTTCACTTTTAGCATATGTCGATCAATGATTCATTTGCACAAGATGGTGAATATTATTTATCTTGTGCGTGATTTATTGTTCAATATTTGCTTTAAAATACATCATATTTATTAAGAGCATGGGACCGCATGTAAAAACCACAGGAGGACTACTATCAAATTTACCGGCACTCAACCAAAGTTCAATTTACAGTAACTTTGACTTGATGAAGCAGAAATGAATCATGAAGAGAGGTAAGTGCTTTTTAACTCACCTGAGAAAAAGTCCTTGTGAAGCTTATATGGTCATCACTCAATATCCTCATCCATCCATGCATACCACTTCTTTAACCCTTTCAGTGCCAGGTCCGATTTTTGTATCAACCCATATACCCTGTGCCAATGCATTCTCTTATATATGCGAGTCAATCATAGGTCGCCTCACATATATAAGAGAATGCATTGGTCTAACAATTTTTCATCATTTGTTATTAATTTTTACAATTTTAATCATTTTTTCTTATATTCTTTTAACAGATTTATTTTGTAGGTTTAGTGCCAGGGAATCTTACGTTTTTCATGGGCATCAAAATTATTACTATGAATACTTGGTGATAGTTTTGAGTTATAACATGCCCCTAAGGTTTTAACCAGTTTGTTTTTAAATTTGCTATAGCATGCTTAAGCATACCCAAAATAAATTCAACCCAAAAAAATCTATAAAAAAAATAATAATAACATTTTTATTTTTTTAGGGCCGATTTTACAGACCGCAAATTAGGGCCGATGAGATCGACCCCTGGTACTGAAAGGGTTATTAAGGAGTCGATTATTTAGGGCAATACTGTAAAGGCATAATTCTGATATTTTCATGCGGCTTAATGTTTGCCAAATTTTATTTATTATAACTTTGAGGGACTTTCACATTGAATTCAACTTTGTTGAGTTCGTTCAGCATGTTCTAAATATAGTGTTTACGGCCTGGTTATAGAAATAACAAGAGCATCACTAGGGCGTGGCAAAATGCATGGTAATATGTGGTAATTTCAACAAAGGACCATAACGCTGGTAAAAATTTGCAGGCGAAACCCACATTCGACCTTGACCTGTATTTTGAGCTAGTAAATTCACATAACAAATTTCATTCCATTCAGTTCAGACTTACTAAAGTTTTCATCCAGAAAAATTTAGTGCAAATTCCAACAAAATGGGCCATACAACTCTGGTGAAAATTAACAGGCAGAGTCCGAATTTGAACTTGACCTGTATTTTGGGCCAATAAACTCACATTCCAAATTTCATTCCATTCAGTTCAGACTTGCTTAAAGTTAACATCCGAAACATAAAAATGCTAACGGATGGACAGTTGGATGGATGGATGAACACATAACATAATATGTCCTGTTTTTATAAAAAAAAAAATGGTTTTAGTAATGTCATTTGAATTGAAGACAGTTCTCAGTAGTAAAAGTTACTTAAAGTCATCTTATATTTTTGTGGGAGGTTGCAGGATCCTTGCTTAACACTTTCTATACTAAATGGAATCTCCCATTCAGTTATAAACATATACATTGGAATGGTATATTATTCATCTGGAGGGGTTTTCACAAAATGTAAGCATGTCAAATAACATAAGTGCAAAAAAAATTATATTAATCAATTATTCACGTTTGTTGAACTTATTATCGGAACATTTCCTCAGGGATAACTACTCATCGATGATGCTTTAATATAGAAATGGTTAATCTTATTATCTGAACATTTCCCATGGGATAACTACTTATCAATGATGCTTTAGTATAGACAGGTTTAAACTTATTATCTAAACATTTCCTATGGGATAACTACTTATCAATGATGCTTTAGTTTAGAAAGGGTTAAACTTATTATCTAAACATTTCCTATGGGATAACTACTTATCAATGATGCTTTAGTATAGACAGGTTTAAACTTATTATCTAAACATTTCCTATGGGATAACTACTTATCAATGATGCTTTAGTATAGACAGGTTTAAACTTATTATCTAAACATTTCCTATGGGATAACTACTCATCAATGATGCTTTAGTGTAGAAATGGTTAATCTTATTATCTGAACATTTCCTATGGGATAACTACTTATCAATGATGCTTTAGTATAGACAGGTTTAAACTTATTATCTAAACATTTCCTATGGGATAACTACTCATCAATGATGCTTTAGTGTAGAAATGGTTAATCTTATTATCTGAACATTTCCTACGGGATAACTACTTATCAATGATGCTTTAGTATAGACAGGTTTAAACTTATTATCTAAACATTTCCTATGGGATAACTACTCATCAATGATGCTTTAGTGTAGAAATGGTTAATCTTATTATCTGAACATTTCCCATGGGATAACTACTTATCAATGATGCTTTAGTATAGACAGGTTTAAACTTATTATCTAAACATTTCCTATGGGATAACTACTTATCAAGGATGCTTTAGTATAGAAAGGGTTAAACTTATTATCTAAACATTTCCTATGGGATAACTACTTATCAATGATGCTTTAGTATAGACAGGTTTAAACTTATTATCTAAACATTTCCTATGGGATAACTACTCATCAATGATGCTTTAGTGTAGAAATGGTTAATCTTATTATCTGAACATTTCCTATGGGATAACTACTTATCAATGATGCTTTAGTATAGACAGGTTTAAACTTATTATCTAAACATTTCCTATGGGATAACTACTCATCAATGATGCTTTAGTGTAGAAATGGTTAATCTTATTATCTGAACATTTCCTATGGGATAACTACTCATCAATGATGCTTTAGTATAGACAGGTTTAAACTTATTATCTTAATATTTCCTATGGGATAACTACTCATCAATGATGCTTTAGTGTAGAAAGGGTTAAATTTATTATCTGAATATTTCCTATGGGATAATTACTCATCAATGATGCTTTAGTATAGAAAGGGTTAAACTTATTATCTGAACATTTCCTATGGGATAATTACTCATCAATGATGCTTTAGTATAGAAAGGGTTAAACTTATTATCTGAACATTTCCCATGGGATAACTACTCATCAATGATGCTTTAGTATAGAAAGGGTTAAACTTATTATCTGAACATTTCCTATGGGATAATTACTCATCAATGATGCTTTAGTATAGACAGGTTTAAACTTATTATCTGAACATTTCCTATGGGATAACTACTCATCAATGATGCTTTAGTATATAAAGGGTTAAACTTATTATCTGAACATTTCCTATGGGATAACTACTCATCAATGATGCTTTTGTATAGACAGGTTTAATCTTATTATCTGAACATTTCCTATGGGATAACTACTCATCAATGATGCTTTAGTATAGAAAGGGTTAAACTTATTATCTGAACATTTCCTATGGGATAACTACTCATCAATGATGCTTTTGTATAGACAGGTTTAATCTTATTATCTGAACATTTCCTATGGGATAACTACTCATCAATGATGCTTTAGTATAGAAAGGGTTAAACTTATTATCTGAACATTTCCTGAGGGATAACTACTCATCAATGATGCTTTAGTATAGACAGGTTTAAACTTATTATCTGAACATTTCCTATGGGATAACTACTCATCAATGATGCTTTAGTATAGACAGGTTTAAACTTATTATCTGAACATTTCCTATGGGATAACTACTCATCAATGATGCTTTAGTATAGACAGGTTTAAACTTATTATCTGAACATTTCCTATGTGATAACTACTCATCAATGATGCTTTAGTATAGACAGGTTTAAACTAATTATTATCTAAACATTTCCTATGGGATAACTACTCAATGATGCTTTAGTATAGAAAGGGTTTAAACTTATTATCTGAATGTTTCCTATGGGATAATTACTCATCAATGATGCTTTAGTATAGAAAGGGTTAAACTCATTATCTGAACATTTCCTATGGGATAACTACTCATCAATGATGCTTTAGTTAGAAAGGGTTAAACTCATTATCTGAACATTTCCTATGGGATAACTACTCATCAATGATGCTTTAGTATAGAAAGGGTTAAACTCATTATCTAAACATTTCCTATGGGATAATTACTCATCAATGATGCTTTAGTATAGAAAGGTTTAAACTCATTATCTGAACATTTCCTATGGGATAATTACTCATCAATGATGCTTTAGTATAGAAAGGTTTAAACTCATTATCTGAACATTTCCTATGGGATAACTACTCATTAATGATGCTTTAGTATAGAAAGGTTTAAACTCATTATCTGAACATTTCCTATGTGATAACTACTCATCAATGATGCTTTAGTATAGAAAGGTTTAAACTCATTATCTGAACATTTCCTATGGGATAACTACTCATCAATGATGCTTTAGTTAGAAAGGGTTTAACTCATTATCTGAACATTTCCTATGGGATAACTACTCATCAATGATGCTTTAGTTAGAAGGGTTAAGCTAGTATTGATTGTTCGCACAACGTTCTGTCACAATTCTATTGTTTTGACACTTTCTCGTTCGTTTCCCCCAGCCTCACATTACCATTACGCCTATACGTACACAGTCAAAGCATTCAGAAGTTTTGTGCCCATCGTGAAGTATACAAAACTTGTAGCAAAGGGAAAAAATCCAATCTTCTAATAACCGAATGAGCAATGTACACTATTCAGGAAGTATGACACTAGGATTTGCCTGAGGGGGAAAGAGCTTGTTTTTGATTGAAGCCTTTTAAGTGTATCGTTGATCGCAGCTTGTCGTCACCACAGATTATTATTTACACTGTTTCCTACATGTTGCACTGATATAGGTTTGGTGCCTTAAAATCACATAAATTTTCTGGCAAAGTGTATCTCCATAGCAATACCATATTAACGCATGTTACAAGTTACACATACATGTGGATAGATCTGCTTACTGATGTAAATGTGAACATCCAGTGTAAACCACACCAAACTTGAGGTTGTTGGCCTATTGTTGAGAGGACAACATCGTGGGATGCATGGAGATTTGATACCTGGATTAGATATGTCTCAATGTTTGAAATCCTGGGCTCACCCTTGCAGCCAAAATTGACATTTGGGTATAGATACAGTATCAAATCTCCAAGAACCCACAATTTTGACCCTATACCAATTAAAATATCATTTAAGAAATGAATGTAGTGGGTGTGTATGTTATTGGGGGATACAGCGCTGTCGTCGCTGGCCGGGGCACATTGTGTGAACTGCGAGGTGCCCCAACAACCACAGCGCCATATCCCCCAATAACATACACACCCACTACATTCATTTCTTATATTTAAATAGCTTATTGAGAATTTGAGACTAGGCTACGCAGCACATTAAGTCAGCCCAATATACGATTCCATGCACATAGCAACAATAACTTGATCGATATAAATAACCTGGCTCAGATGCAATTCGGCTGAACTTTGCCCAATAATCCTGTTAGTGATTAGGTCAGATTAGGTCAACAATTTGTGACGTCATGTACAAGTTACGATCTGTGTTATTGGGGTATGCAATTTTTGGTGACCCAATTGGCAGTAGACCAATCTCTTAAAGTGATGTGAAACACTCCGGTAGGGTGATCAAATAGAAATGAAGTATAATCTTTAGTGGTTATTTTTACAAATATTATATAAAAATTAACATCACACACCATCATTCTTATATATTAATTAAATTCAGTGACTCTCGATGGCAAAATCATTTTCGTTAGTTTATCGACGACAGTTGCATCCCAAATCGAGGTGAAAATATTTACAATTGAGCGTAGTTCAGACGATGTTTTCTATGGCATGGTTTGGTCGATTTGCTTGAGATTTTCAGCGATGTTATTAGAATGCTACATTCCTCTAGTTGGCATAGCTCCTGAATACTAAATTATCAGTTTCGTGCACTGGAACAAGTCCATCATTTAGCAGGATTTAGTGTAACACAGACAGGCTATATTAATATTAAGATTTTAAAACCCAGGGCTGAGATATTTGCTTGGACAGACGCATATAATCCAGTATACCAACCACCAATCTTTGTGTGGGGTTAATTAAATTAATTAATTAAACTCATCTGAACCATCAATCATATGAATTCATTTTGGTATATAGATTCCCATGATCATAACTTCAGTACAGCTAAACCCAGAAGAGTGGAAAAATTAAATGAATCCAATTTGCTTACAAATTTCATGTTTTAATTTTCTCATCTTTGCAAGATAAATTGCACCTCTGCCCCTTCACAAAACAAAACATGAACAATTGGAGATTCATCAACATAAACAACTCCGCTAAGAAAATACACAACCCGGTCATCTTACACAACCCGGTCATCTTAAATACACAACCCGGTCATCTTGTCCTGTTGTAATGCTATCATGCTGGTAGGTCCTGATGAGTATGCCATCATGTTGGTGGGACAAGCACTTCTGTTAACCATTTCATGACGGGAGCTGCGCTGGTGCAGCATTAAATATCCAGTGCATTCTCTTATAAATGCGAGTCTCCATTGGGAGCCTCGGATATATCAGACCATACACTGGCTTACTAGATTAAGGTAAATATTATTAGGCCAATGCATTCTCTTATATATGCAAGGCAACATATGGGCGATTCGCATATATAAGAGAATGCTTTGGCACAGGATTTTCGCAAAATTTCAGGAAGCTCCAGTTGTGAAAGGGTTAATAATTTAGAAACGTTTTGTTTAAAAACTGTCATCTTCAAGATCTGAATAATATGAGAAAAGGCCGTTCTGACTTGGTTGTGTGAATTATTGCATAATGATGTACATGTTCCTCAATCAAGATGATTCTTTCATTTCAGATGCGGCAGAGCAGATGGAGCATGGAGGGGTCCAGCCCCCTTGCACTTGATCAAAGTCTGAACAAATGAATTCTTCTTTTAGATTGAACTCCTTGCTCAATTTAAAAAAACTGATTATTTTTTTTTTACATTAAATTAATTATTTTTTTAATTTTAATTAAAAAAATATAACGCTGTTATAACAACCTTCAGGGTCACCACACAAAATTTGGTTGAAATCGATTCAGGAGAAAAATCACGAACAGACAGATGGACAAACAGATCCTACTCTTTTATTTATTTAGATAAATTGATTGATACGTGGCATCCATGGAATGTGAATTAGCAAGGACTCCTTCTCTCCCTGCATGTGATGCCACTAATATAATTTGAGATTTTGTAATTGTTAAGTTTGTATGACATTGGTTTAAGTATAATGTAAATAAGGTATAAAAACATGATATTTTAAAAATATTGTAACCGTGTTCTTAACTGATTTTCTCAAGTCCACAAAAATTGCAATTTGAGAGAAACAATGGTATATTTCCTTAACAACATCACTTTACCACACAAACATCATAGCTGCATCACCAGGACCCACCAACATTGCAGCATTAGAGCAGGACCAGTTGATCATGGTTGTTACAATCAACTCCGTGCAAAGAACATGAGTCAATGTATGAAGCAAAAAAATAAATCTCTTGACGCTAAAAAGTCCCATGCAAATGATTTATAAATGATCACATGATTAAAATATATGAAGTATGTTCAAAATCATGGTTTAGCTGAATTGGTCATTGTCGCATGGCAGTAGGGATCTCCAAAGGGAGGAAACACAGTAATGCCCTAAATAATTGACTCCTTAACCACAGCATAATTATGGGTAATTTTTCAGACTAAATCCTGAAAAATTACACTTAATTATGCTGTGGTTAAGGAGTCAATTATTTAGGGCATTACTGTATATCGCTAAAGTATGGCAAATTATTATTCACCAAGTACTTTTTATTACAACAATATTGACAAAATTGGTTGGAAAATGTTATCATAGGTATGTTTTGATAGACTTCTCTCCCCAATTAGTTATATATTGTACAAAGCGAGCTATATTCACAAGTTTTAGCTATTATAGTAGATCTATTTTGGGATTTTTTCCACTAAATGTACCAAATATTCTCCAATTAACTGAACAACAAATGCATAACTTCCAAATTGATGCGATATTTGGAGACATGGATGAATACCCTTAATACAAATTTGTGATCCTGGGTCCCCCAGTCATTAACCTTTTCGCTGCTAAATGATGTTATGATGTCGTGTGCTGAGCTGTTGACCGTATTGCCATTTTCCAGTAGGAAAATATAAAGGGAATATCACAAGAACCATAAAACTGACTCAGTTGAAAGGCTATTATCATTCACAATCGTGGAACATCATACACTGTCTACAACTTCGAGATACAGTTATTCCGATGCACCAATCTCTGAGTTCCAGTTATGTATAATGGCTACTGCCTGTGTGCTGAAGTACATGTAGGTCCATAGTACCTACTGAAGATATAGCACACAGCGTGCACTTTTACATCCGTAACAGTTATGTACGTCACAGCAGTGAAGAGGTTAACCCTTTACCCAACAAACCGGCCAAAACCGGCCAAATAAAGCTTCAACAGCCTAAAATATCTTCGGTCTGTCTCAATAGAACCATACACATATGGATATCATTGGAACCGGCTCCTTGACCACATTGTGATAGTTACAGTTATGCCCTGTGCCAATGCATTCTCTTATATATGCGAGTCGACCATAGGTCGCCTCGCATATATAAGAGAATGCATTGGCCTAAAAAAAACTTTTTTTTAACACTTTTTACCATTTTTTCTTACATTCTTTAACAATTTTATAATTTTTAATGTATTAAGCCAATGCATTCTCTTATATATGCGAGGCGACCTATGGTCGACTCGCATATATAAGAGAATGCATTGGCACAGGGCCGTTCTGTTGGGTAAAGGGTTAAAACAATATAAACTTAACCAACTCAGCCAAAGCAGAAAACATACACCATGGATAAAACTCATGAAATTACAGGCACTAGTGAATTAAGTAAATTTAAGTCTGGATAAACATTCCATGATTTTCCATTATTAAGGCAGCCATTGTGCTGATCAGTCTTTATGAAAAGCCAAAGAAAATCCTATCAGATGTACATGTATCTCTATATCTCTCTATTAAAATTAGTTTCTAAGAAGGGATTCCCTCCATTTCATTGGAGAGTGGTGCAGACTACGCGTGATTTCATTGGTTAATGACATAACAGATCACTTCAAGGAAGAATCCAACCTCTATAAAAAGCCGATAGCATCGACAGACACTGTTCGTGATTGGTTATATTTAAATAGCGATATCATGTTGACAATTTTCCCATGCATTGTCTAATGTTGTAAAATTGAATAAGGCAATATCTCCATAATTCATTATACACATCGCAATATAGGAGACATCATCCTTGAGTTTTTATCAGTCAATGAAAGATTATTCCTTCGCATCTTGTTTTATAACTGCTCCTAAATATTCTCACAAACATATATTGCGCCAGGAATGCACTCCATATTTGGAAACGGTTTATTGCATCATGTTGGGAATGCAGCATCGTCGTAGAAATGAATTTGAATAGAGAGATCTAAGAGACGTAGATCTGATAAGATTTTCGTCTGCTTTTCAAAGAAACTGTGTGCTGGTAAAAATTGTGCTGGTCTGTCATCCATGCATATCTGTATACATTAATGCCCTAAATAATCGACTCCTTAACCACAGCAGAAATATGGGTAACTTTTCAGGATTTAGTCGGAAATATGCCTTGTTGCCATTCATCAGAAAGCTCTGACAGAGCTTTCCGATGAATGGCAACAAGCCATATTTCCGACTAAATCCTGAAAAATTACCCATAATTCTGCTGTGGTTAAGGAGTCAATTAGTTAGGGCATTACTGTACTTTTCCAGTGGAATTTTGGCTAGGTTGATAGCAATTTGAGGTGTAGAAAATAAATAGATTTAAAAAGATGGGTTCCTCAACTTAAATAAAATATATTTCACCCCGAAGCAGAAGAAATAATCATTTATGGGTGTTATCAGTCACTCTTCCATAGAGAGCCTCGCATATATAACAATATTTACCTTGATCTTGTAAGCCAGTGCATGCTCATATATGCGAGGCTCCCTATGGGAGACTCGCATATATAAGAGAATGCAATGGCACAGGGTATTTAATGCTGCACCAGCATAGCTCCTGTCACGAAAGGGTTATATATAAGAGAGTGCATTGGCCTAAAAATATTTACCTTGACCTTGTAAGCCAGTTCATTCTCTTAAATATGTGAGGCTCCCTATGGGAGACTCACATATATAAGAGAATGCCCTGGCACAGAATCATTAATACTGCACCAGTGCAGCTCCCGTCATTAACCTCAGGGTTGAGCAGTGAAGATAATTTCAACCAATCTAATTAATTTCAATCAACTTAATTCAAACGGGAGAAATTGCACTAAAGAAATTACTTGTGCATCAAAGAATGCGTTGCTCGACCTCATCCGGATACTGTGCCAGTGCTTTCTCTTTTATATGTGAGTCTTCCATAAGGAGCCTCGCATATATAATCATGGCTTACAAGGTCAAGGTAAATAAAGTTAGGCCAAAGTATTCTCTTATATATGTGAGGCTCCATATGGGAAAACTCGCATATATAAGATAATGCACTGGCACAGGGTCTTTAATGTTGCTGAAGTGCAGCTCCCATCATGAACCTCAGGTTTAAGCAGTGAACATGATTTCAACTGAAGGCACAAATTCTAAAAGCTTACAGTAATGCCCTGAATAATCGACTCCTAAATGACAGCAGAATTATGGGTAACTTTTCAGGATTTAGTTGGAAATATGGCTTGTTGCCATTCATCGGAAAGCTCTCAGTTATGGCTTTCCGATGAATGGCAACAAGCCATATTTCTGAATAAATCCTGAAACGGAAATATGGCTTGTTGCCATTCATTGGAAAGTTCTCAGTGAGAGCTTTCCAATGAATGGTATCAAGCCATATTTCCGACTAAATCCTGAAAAGTTACCCATAATTCTGCTGTGGGTAAGAAGTCGATTATTTAGGGCATTATACTGTACTCAGACTAGATAAAAATTCAATATAAAATAAACATAGACATGCATTCTCACCTCTATATCCATATCACATGTGAGAGTACATGAATTTACATCTAGAATAATGTTCAGTATATTAAATATTTAAAAATCTTTCTGTATATTATAATTTACATTTTTTCTATACTACATTGCTGTGTAACTTGAAAATATGGACATTACAGACATGTCATTTGTTACATGCAACTTGTAGTATATGAAGGACTTTTATAGTCAGTCTCCTCATCATAGAATATATTTTAGGTTTGATTAATGAACTTCCTGATTTAGAAATAAACCGGTTGACCTAAAATCACCAGTATTCTTTAGAGAAATATATTACCTGCATGTTCTTTACTACATTATATTAAAATATAAATAGTAGATAAATAACATGTACTTTCTTTTGCCATAAACCTCTAGTTAATTATTCACTTGTATTATTAAAGGTACAGTAATGCCCTAAGTAATGGACTCCTTAACCACAGCATAATTATGGGTAACTTTTAAGGATTTAGTCGCAAATGAATGGCAACAAGCCATATTTCCGACTAAATCCTGAAAAGTCACCCATAATTCTGATGTGGTTAAGGAGTCGATTACTTAGGGCATTACTGTAGATGAGTGTGAAAAAAAAAATTATTTTGAAGAATGAGACTATGGTAATTATACACTTTGTAGATAGATATTTTTTTTAATGAAATTTTAATATTTAGTATTTTGAAGATAAAATCACATATCCTGGATACCAGTTTATTATTTAATAACAACAATTTCACTTCCTGTTTCTTTACAGGCAGGTCCCCAGAGGGTGAATTTGGTGATGCTACCACGCTTTGCGGGATAGCATAACTAAATTCTCCCTCTGGGGACCTCATTCTGCAAATAACAGGCACTATTTCAAGGCTTGAGTATTTCATGATTATTTCAGATCATAGAGGAAAAAAAAAAGAGCCAATGAATTCATCATCATATGTTAAAGATACGGATGGCCTTCGCGGTGGGTATTTCTGTTAAAATAGTAGCATCCGTTAAAACTGCCTAAACAGAAAGAATATTAAAATATAGACATACCTTGTTCTTCTACCAATCATGAATATCGCGTAAATAGTATATTATTGTCAAGATCGTAAGCTTTGTTATGTGAACAAAAGCCAAAAAGGTTAGAGAACCTGACTTTTGTTTACATAACACATAGTACGAACTTGACGCGATATTTATGATTGGTATAAGAACAAAATTTGTCTATATTTTAATATTCTTTCTGTTTATGGAAGTATTAATGGGTGTGACTATTTAACAGTAATACAAGCCATAAATGACATCCGTGCCTAAATTTAAACCCATACACCAGATGGATCTGTGGTTGTGGAACTTGGCCGATTACGTTGCGCTGTCATTTCCTGTAACTCCGATGACATCTTGACGATATTTCTTGCACTTCCTCCCCTCGGTGCCAGTTTACCTTCCAGGTATCTGATAAGGGCTGGAATCAGAGACAATAAGAGCATGAAATACAAGGGTTTTACAATGGACTTTATATATAATATGACATTAGTATCAACACATATACATGTACATACACAATGTAATACTTCATATAATTACAATGTACATACGGATTAACTGTCATGTGGACTGTTTTTATGGAGATGTAACCGTGAGGTAAGTGGTCATAACTTGTATGTAAAACAGTCCACATGACAGTTAATCCTTATATTTATATACATTTAGCGAAAAAGCCACTTTTGTAAATGTATTTAAATCGAAAAGTGTATCGTGACAAAACCAGCCCAAAATACCCCATAGCACCCTTGGCAAAAGTTAAAAGGAACAATTGAAACCCGATGATTTATTAAGTCAATCCTGCGCGAATCCAAATGCGCCCAAAACATTACGCGTTCGTCTTTCCAAACCCAAATGACGTATCGATGTTGTTATGAGCTTGGAGTTATTAGCTGTTGCGCATTCACCGAGAAATAACTGCAACTAGCCACATGGGCTCCGACCAATCAGAATGCTGGATTTATTGATGACAACACTTAGTATGTAAATATATATAATTAGCATCAATATATAGAGGATTTACAACTCGTCCCCAGTTTATAGCGGAATTAACAAAACAAGTCCAGTAAATTATGTCTGCACCTCGCCAATGACTCGGGCCGGACCTAATATACTGGACTTGTTTTGTAAATTCTGCAATAAGCTGGGGACGAGTTGTAGCAAGATTAAGTTTATTACATGATCCAAAACCTCGACAAGACATACTTAAATGAACAAATCGGACGTAAAACTAACATCGGCTTCTATAAGGCATGTGATGATGTTTCATGTAACTATGCGTTGTTTGCCCCTGCAATGAAATAGTTCCAGATAAATAAAGACTTGTTGATATATTTATGGCCAATATATAATAAAATAACTTTTCAAACTCGTCATACATTAGAGTTTAAATTGTTGGAAAAATATGTTAGTTTCAGGTTACATTTGTTGATTTAACCCTTTCAGTGTCAAATCTGATTTTTGTATCAACCCATATTAATATCCTTGATAATTTTTCAAATTTATTGATTATAATAATGTGATACATTGATATCATGTAATAAATAGAAGAGTCTTTATGATGTATATGATGCACTGTACACTACTGATGTAAGCCAATTAAGTAATTTAGAGTTATCCTTATTAAATCAGATCTATGATAATTATTTTAATGGACCACTCACATTGTTCATTAATTATACACTCACTATAGAGCTACAAAACCTACAGGTACACTCACGTAGAGTCTGGTACATGTATATATTTATAAATTCACTACTGATATAAGCGAATGAAGTAAAGTAGAGTTATCCTTCTTAAATCAGATCAATGATAATTATTCTGATGGACCGCTGACATTATTAATTCAATAATATACATGTATACTATAGTCATAAAACCTGCAGGTACACAAAGCTAGAGTCTGATGTATATGATACACTGTACACTACTGATATAAGCCAATGTAATAAAGTAGAGTTGTCCTTCTTAAAACAGATCATGATAATTATTCTAATGGACCACTAACATTATTCATTCATTATACACTATAGAGCCATAAAACCTACAGGTACACAAAGGTAGAGTCTGGTATTTAACTCACTTATGATGAAAGCCAATGAAGCAAATTAAATGTTCACAGGTGAATAATACATCAATATACATTACTTCAATTTCTTATTTAAATTATTTCAATAATCATTTACGGAAAATGTCAGGGAATAATAGTAACGCCCTAAGTAATCGACTCCTTAACAACAGCAGAATTATGGGTAACTTTTCAGGATTTAGTCAGATATATAGCTTGTTGCATTCATCGGAATGCTCTCATAGAGAGCTTTCCGATGAATGGCAACAAGCCATATTTCCGACTAAATCCTGAAAAGTTTACCCATAATTCTGTGGTGGTTAAGGAGTCGATTACTTAGGACATTACTGTATTTGATTCACCTATTGATATTGATTACACTGTGTTTTACACGCTGTTTAATGGGCTGTATAGATTATGTGATTACATTATATGGGGGAATAACTCCGCAACTAAAACCCTAAATGAGACGACCCGCTGATTGAGTCGTTACTTATGTTTCAGATCAATACCAGGATGCATTATTGGCAGCTTACTTCGGGTGTATCGTTATTACGGAGTTAGGCATCAACCGATCCAAGAACAAAAGACACAGCTTGAAGTCAATGTAGTTTTATGGCGATGAATATCATCTGAACAATAACCATTTCTTCACTGAAGTGTTTAGTCATGGTCTCCAGACATAGGGTAGTCATGGTCTCCAGACATAGGGTAGTCATGGTCTCCAGACATAGGGTAGTCATGGTCTCCAGACATAGCGTAGTCATGGTCTCCAGACATTAGGGTCCCAAAGCCAGCTTTAACCCCTTTTATAATAAATACTCATTGACGAGTAGTTACCATTGGAAATGTTCAGATAATAAGTTCAACAAATCATAGGTCATTTGTTGAATTTTAATCTGTACATTTCCGACCAATGAATATGAATCCTTCTCATTTTGTGTTATCTATTTCTCTGCCTGTTGTCTGCTTCTATAACCTGAAGAACCCCCAGCCTCCAAATTAATAATAGACCATTCCAATATATATAGACAGTTATAACTGGGTGGGATAATCTATTTAAGTATATAAAGGGTTAATTCCTCAATATATTATTGGCTATTATTATAAGCAGAGGACAGGCAGAGAAGCGTCTTATGAATTCCCACTCATTTAACCCTATCATGATGGGAGCTGCACTGGTGCAGCATTAAAGATCCTGTGGCAGTGCATTCTCTTATATATATATATATAAGAGAATGCACTGGCTTAAATTCAATGAAGTCATGATGACACAGTAGCAGAATTCTGATATTGAGACGTGATTATTTTGACGTCATGAATTCCATTAACATCCTGAAGCTTAAATAGCTGCCATGACCAAATCTGACCTGTCACTGTACCATTAATACAAAGGTGAATGTAATTCCGTATATTCTGACATCACGAATGGCAACAACAAATGATTCAACATCCTGAAACTTAAATATCTAGATCCAATCAACATTGGTCGCTGTTTGACGAAATGTGACCCGTCACTTTGCCCTTACTGCAAAGGTAATTATAATTCAATTTTGAAACTACACACCACACCAACCCTGCAATCAAACTAAATTTTAATTGAATATTCAATTTCACAGAAGTCAAGGATTGTTCTTTTTCATCAAGAAAAGACTCCATTTTTGGGATTGTATTTGAATGATCCTATAATTGATGATATCCAATACTTATTTTTATAAAATTTGAAGCCATAAATATTAAATAATACTTGAGAATAATGCTCACGTCATAGTTTTTCAAACATCTTATTAAGTTTCAATTACCATAAAATTTCAAAATTAGGTATCTCCGGGGTATATAAGATAAACAAAACCAATAACATGAAGTTAAAATAATATCAGCTTTCCTAGGTTTATTGCGAAATGTGAAATTTATGATTGCGAAACATAAGTTAATGGATCATCATGCCGGGAAATATTTTATGGAGTCTCAAATTGGTTAGGGCTAACCACTTAGATATTCCCCCGCTCCTCACAATTTGACAATAAGTAATGATGCAGCAATACAATTAAAACTTCAATGAGAGTAACATACATGTATGTATACATATATGTATGAATCAAGGAGAGTGAAATCTGAAAGAGGAGGGGAAAGGAAGGAGAAGCTGACTCCACGAAACTACCACACCTACATGTGTTTATTGAACTTTGTTTACAATGAGTCAGTACAACTGAAGCATTTTGATTTGGAAATGAATCTCTGGACGGCAATAACAATTTGTTCATTTGCGGCGAGGCTCAGACGGGGATTTCCAATTACCAGATTATCCAACGTCACAGAGCCGTGACGCCAGAGGCTATTGAATAACTCTGTACGATGGTTGGAATAGAGGGGACATTCGAAGAAATAGTGGTAGGCATCTTCAATGGTATTTCCACATTCGCAATGGTAGTGCTCTGATATATGGTTACTGTATTTATCCCACAATAAGTCGCTACAACCACATCTAATTATGCAATGAGCAATTGGTTGAAGTCCACCATTAACAGCATCCTGCAGAGTTCTACTGTAATTGCGTGGGTAATTCATTTTCTATTTCTCTTAAGGTTGGAAGTTTTGGACTAGTATCTCTAATTTCCTACAGTAATGCCCTAAATAATCGACTCCTTAACCACAGCAGAATTATGGGTAACTTTTCAGGATTTAGTCAGAAATATGGCTTGTTGCCATTCATTGGAAAGCTCTCAGTAAGAGCTTTCCGATGAATGGCAACAAGCCATATTTCCGACTAAATCATGAAAAATTACCCATAATTCTGCTGTGGTTGAGAAGTCGATTATTTAGGGCATTACTGTACATACTAAATAATTATATTTTATATAACCCTTAACCAATGATTGATTGATCATCAGTCTGTTCCTCACCAGCTATATATATTTTTAATTTTTAATAGAAAATCGGTCCGATGTTCGGAATTGATAGTTTCCAGAGGTAATGTTTAGTGAGAATGTATTTGGGTGAATTCGGGACCAGACAAATTGTTCCGTATGAAGAGGGATTTGGTTTACAGAGTGTCCAGTTGGGAGAGGTTTCACTATAATTTGTTTTGTAATTTATCAGTATATTTCAGGTGTGATCAACTCCTGTCAAACAAAAAGGCTAGATTGGATTAAAATGAAAATTATTTTGGCCTCAACTGTACATTATAACCTTTGATAATGAATACAGGAGGCATGTAGTTTCATTAACGGATCTACCTGTCACTTGATTTGACAGGGAAATATGACTTCCACCCCCAGCACATAGTTCTATCTTCCACATTTAGACACTAATTAACATTAATTATTTTACAGTAATACTTTAAGTTTCTAAATAGCATATTAATATGAGTAATTATACACGATATGAACCTGTGTTTTATGGGGAGCCGGAAACACTTAAACACGCAAAGGGGACGCAAGACATTCCTCAGTGCACATTTCTCAATGAAAATTTATTTATTTGTAAATGTACTTCAGCACTGGCTGAAAGAAAGTGATTTATTACATATCTATCAACGTAATTCGCATGATCGTACGACGTTCCAGGCATGTGATAATTCTCAGAATCGCACTAGTGCAATCTGTCGAGGGAACTATTTCATTCAGTGTTGTTAGACTGTCTCTCGCCGTTACTATTTTTACTTTTTCAACTTTTCAACGCAAGGGCGACAACCCACTTGCCGAAATCGCAATGTGCTGATTGGGTTATATTTTTGGAAAATCTGGGAAAACCCAATTAACAATTTGCGCAGGTCAAGATGGGTCAAGTTCACTCGCGGATAGACGGGCTCCCTGTCTGATTGTTGCGTTAACCCTAAAATGCCGTTAAAACTCAAATTCACATTTTCTGTATCGGAGATGTACGATTGTGAGTCAACTTACTATGATATGGAGATATGTAATAAAAATAGAACCTCATGAGTGTCTGGATTTTGACGAATTATCGCACTCGATTTGTTGGCAGAATGCGATACCTCTCGTGCGGGACTGTGTCCCGCACTCGAGATATCGCTCCGACAACAAATCTCGTGCGATAATTTCGTCAAAATCCAGATACTCATGCGGTTCTATCTATGTCACAATCGTCCATCAGGTCAGGGACCAGCCTAGAGGACAACTTGGGAGACATTTTCTCCCTGAAATGTGTCACTTCTCCCTAATTTTGCCTCAGTATGCATATGTCTCAACATCATATTTAAAGTATATCTACAAGTACTGGATATCCGTGGTCCGATGGTTAGCGCATCGGAATTGTATTCACTGTAAACACATCAATATGGGTTCGCAGCACGTCGCCGGTCATTGAGTTTCCACACAGCAGTGGCTTGCCGCTTTGAGCGACGTGCAATTGTCGGATTGCTCGCTGTTCCAAAACCCGTGCCAAGTTGTGACCCTTGGGCAAGATCGCTCGTACTGTGTCGGCCTCGCATCACTCATGCATTAAACGAGTACCAGTCAGCTTGTCATACTGATGAGTATCAGAGCATGTTCTGATCAAACTAGAGCAGAGCCTGCAATGGCTACAGCTGTTTCATTGGTTGGCTAGTACATGTACAAATGACTGGGGTAATATTGTACCAAGCGTGTTAGAGCAAGAAATTGGTTAATTGCTATATAAAACTGGTCATTATTATGATTATAATAATGTTCTTACTCACTATACTGGTTTTATAATTGGGCTGTTGTTTTGCATAATACTTATTGGATCATAGCAGGTGATCTTGGGGTGTAAATTGAAATTCAGGCATGGTTATTTCTTCTTGATAACAGTCAACTTATCCCTAATAACCAAACAGGGAGAAGAGACTTCTCCTATTTGAAATCTCTAGCCTAGTCTCTGCAACAGGTGCCCCTTTTGTTGGTTTTGCATGTTATTGCATAAGAAAAGCCATGCACCGACGCTATGAAATTAATTGAGATTGACTGTTGTTCCAAAGCATGCAATTGGGTGTTGATGATTATGTCAACTTATGAAGCATTAAAGGTACTAAATCTGATCCTAAATTACTATTTCTTTGGCTTCGGGGGCAAAAAATATTTGATTCGAGTGGAGGAACCCACCCATCAAAGCTCAGAGTGATTAGATATCGATGTTTGAACTTTGCGGTTTCTATTGTTTGTGGGCCACAAACGGATTGAAGCACGAGGGTCAAATGGACGGTCTTGCAGATAAAGATGGATAACTCTAAAATGATGTTGTAATAATAACCACTTGATTTTAGAGTTATCCATCTTTATCTGCAAGACCGTCCGTTTGACCTCGTGTTTCTGGTAATCAAACAATTGAAATCACAAACTTCAAAAGTCTATATCTGATCAATCTAAGCTTTGACGGGTGGGTTCCTCGACTCGAATCAAATATTTTTTACCCCCGAAGCCAAAGAAATAGTAATTCAGGAGCGTCTGATTGGATTGAGTACCTTTAAGATCCTTCAAAATGAGTGTATGATAATTGTTATGAAATTAAATTTCAACAAAGATATATGACTCACCTTCTCCGCTCTCAGGAGACTGTTTAGAAGGAGACAACGGCGGAGATGACAGTTCAAGGTCGAGAATATTAAACTCCTTTAACTCCGCCTCCAGAGAATCAGCCTCCACCTTTTTTTTGGACACTTCCTCCTCAATGCCTTTTATTTCTTTTATTAGTTCACTCAGCTGATTTTCTTCAATTTCGCCTTCTTTTTTCTTGGTTTCGAAGTCATTTTGCACATTTGTAACATCCATAACTAACTTTTCTTCCATTTCCTTTTTCTGTTTTTCTTGTTCTTCTATGAGTGACTTTTCTTTTTTCGTTTCGTCTTTGACTTGAGCAATCTTTTTATGTAACTGTATCATATCCTTTTCACATTTTGATAGTTTTGATTTAAATTCACCCACATGAGAATTAAGAGTTTTTTCTTTTTCTATCTCCTTCTCAAGAATCTCGGAATAATTTTCCAGTTCCATTTCCGAAATTTCGAACTCAAACTGAGCACTTAATTTCTCCGACACAGAAACCTGTTCACGGAGTCGTTCAATTTCCAAAGAAAGCTTTTTGTCATTAACTTCTTTGGTTGAAATTTCTAAAAGAAAAAAAAAAACAAATAGATAAATACATATAGTATAACATATGTTGCTTCAAACCTCAATTCAGTATGAAAACATAATACTAAAATTCTTTGTCTTACATCATATCTCCACACCTTTGCATTATTGGTATTGGCGACACCCCCCCCCCCCCCCCCCCCCCCCCCAACCAGACTTTCAGTAGTTTCCACCAATCGATCCTGCATCTTTAAGACTAAAGAGACATATTGATCCAAAAAATTTACTTCCCTCCCCCCTTAAAAACATTTAAGCACATTTTATAATTCTTTAACCTTACTATACTAAATACTCATTGATGAGTAGTCCCCTTAGGAAATTCAGATTGTCTTTTCATCTGTCTGTCGTCTGCTTTTATTACCTGAATATCCCTCCATGAATAATAGACCATTCCAATGTATATTTGTATAACTGAATGTGAGATTCCATTTTATAGGGTAGAACGGGTTAAAGAAGCACGAAGCTTGTTGTCTGATCGTGGTTCTGAATCTAAGTATATAGTGTGTATTGTATATGATGTGTATAGTGTGTATAGTGTGTATTGTGTGTGTTGTGTGTATTGTGTGTATTGTGTGTACATTTGTTTGATTTTGAATAAGATATTGTTCACACTAAAAGACATATAATAATTAACCCTTTCTTTACTAAATACTCATCGATGGGTAGTTCCCTAAGGAATTGTTCAGCTAGTTCAACAAACAGTCGTTTATTGAACTTATTATCTGAGCATTTCCCACAAATGAATATGAATCATTCTGCTCTTATAACAACTGTTTTTCCATCTGATTTTATTATGAACACCCCTCCATTTGTTGAACTTATTTTCTGAACATTTCCAACAGTAATGTCCTAAATAATCAACTCCCAAATCACAGCAGAATTATGGGTAACTTTTCAGGACTTAGTCAGAAATATGGCTTGTTGCCATTCATCGGAAAGCTCTCACTGAGAGCTTTCCGATGAAATCCTGAAAAGTTACCCATAATTCTGCTGGGGTTTAGGAGTCGATTATTTAGGGCATTACTGTATGAATCTTTCTCCACGTGTATTAGCTTTTTGTCTGTCTGTCAGTGGCTCATGTTTCCTGAACACCCCTCCAGATGAATAATAAACCATTCCAATGTATACTTTTAAAACTGAGTGGGAGAATCCATTGAATATAGAGAGGGATAAAAGCTCCATACCTGTATTGAGCAGCACTATTTGTGATTCCTGGTGTTTCATTCTGTCTTTCTGCATGGAAACAAGCCTCCATAATCGCGAGTGTTCTGCGTCATTCTCACTCGTGCTATTCACGCTAGTCCGTGACGCACTTCTGACTGAACTTACACCACTCCGCACAGAATTATTCCGTCTATCCTGATTGGGATCGTAATATTTGTCAAGCTCATATTCCTCTATGTATGGACTAGAAGATCGATCAGAGTTAAGCTCGCGATCACATGACTGTGCGCGAAATCTATTGTCTGATTTCGGAGCCTTTAACCTATCACATGACTGAGCTCGGGATCTATCGTTGATAAATCGCTCATTTGAAGTCCGATTTGGAAGAATTTGATTCTGTGTTTGTTTATGGAATGGTTTTTGTGGAATTTGTCCATTTGGAACATTTTGATGATTTTGGAATGGAAGCCTATTGGTCATTTTTTCTGTATACTGATTTTGTTCTTGTCTCTTGTACGGAACATTACCTTGTCCGTAATTTCGATTGGTCGTCGGCTGTGGATGATGAGAATGAGTATTTGAATAAGAAGGTGGGGCTTCTTGAGGGACAGGATGATGAGCACTCGTACTATTTTTAGCATCCCTATTAGCTACGTTATCTGAATCACGAAGTCTCTCGCGTTTGAAAGGTGGTAGCACGTTATGATGAGCACCAGTAAAAGTCAGCGACCTTTTTATATTTCCACCGTCATGACTGTGTTCCGATTTATGATGAATCGGCAACACATTTAAATTTTGTGAATTTTGTTTATCAGAATGGTTGAGATGAAATCGCACCTCTGATGCATATTCTCCCCACTTCTGTATGACCTCTATCGGATATTGAGTCGGCGCGAGTGGCCTCTCAATATCCCTCCACTTCTCTATTAACGTAAACCTCCCGGTCCTTCCCATGGCGTTGGCGAGAGCGATGACGATATCCTGACACGTGGTGTCCGCGGTCACACCACAAACAACCCGCTGAATTCCGTCAACCCAAACCTTAAACTCCATGATCGAACAAGAAGTATCAAGTCACATAAATTTCCAATAATTTAACATCACACAGAAATTCATCCACACCGAAGCCTCTGAATCCAGACAAGTCGTTATCGTTAAGTTGTTCCTATATAGTCCTCTCCATACATCTAAAACTTTTCTGCAGTGAGAAAATTACACATGTGTTGCATTTGTCGTATCATATTGTCCTCCGGCAAGTCATTTCCATCACTTCTGAATCAATATTTCGCATCCTAGTGACACATTTGCCTTCAGTTTACTTTGACCTGAAAATATCGAAATGTTTGATTAGTCCCACGATAATATAGGAGGTGTTACAATCATTTGATCGGTCTCTCTGTAATACGATAGCGAGGTGCTATAATTGCTATTCCAACATGGCCATCGGCAAGTAACAGTATAAATTTATTTAGATTGATAACCAGGTGACGGACAGACCCACGATCCAGAAATAATGTCAAGCTGCGTAGGTGAGAGATAAGGCATCAATTAAACATGACGTGTGGTTATAATTATATAAAGTGTGGCAATAATAAAAGTTCATATGTTACAAGCCTGTGGATATATGACATAGCTCCCTGTCAATCAAATGAATGACACATCAGGTTTCTCACATGAAGATCTCTGACCTGGAGTCCCGAAAAAGTCTATTTTATAGGTTTTAATACAATGTATGACATTTGCAGAATGATTTTCTCTGGGGACGCCATTCTTCATAAGTCTCATCTTCTGGGAAGTATATATTGTTTTAAATTAACAATTGTTTTTAGTTACTTTTTCCCTTCTGTTCAGTTTCTATATCCCCTAATTTGAAGAAGATAAATTTCACAATCGAGGTGACTAAATTGTTAAACATCACCAACTTCAACTGGGGAACTTCAGTCTGATGTTAGGTCACCCATAGCAGTTGAGGCCTAAACAGAATGAGGTTCCCAGAGGGTGAATTTGGTGATTTTAGCCTGCTGTGTGGGCTAGCATCACTAAATTCAAACTCTGGGGACCTCATTCTGCAAATGTCAGACAACACTAAATCCAGGCTTGTGAATAAGATGGTATTTCATTGCAGGGGCGCCCGAGCACCATTTAATAGTGCCATTTAACCCTTTACCCAACAGAACGGCCCTGTGCCAATGCATTCTCTTATATATGCGAGTCGACCATAGGTCGCCTCGCATATATAAGAGAATGCATTGGCTTAACACATTAAAAATTATAAAATTGTTAAAGAATGTAAGAAAAAATGGTAAAAAGTGTTAAAAAAAGATTTTTTTTAGGCCAATGCATTCTCTTATATATGCGAGGCGACCTATGGTCGACTCGCATATATAAGAGAATGCATTGGCACAGGGCATAACTGTAACTATCACAATGTGGTCAAGGAGCCGGTTCCAATGATATCCATATTTGTATGGTTTTATTGAGACAGACCGAAGATATTTTAGGCTGTTGAAGCTTTATTTGGCCGGTTTGTTGGGTAAAGGGTTAATAGTCATAAAATGACAAATACCTGAAATATACATTGTTGTATTGCCCTAAAAGAAAAATATATCGATTCTAGTAACATAATTTGAGCTTGCACCAAAACAAAATGCACAATATAAAACAAACAGATACAAAACAAAATGTGTTTAATTAACCTCTTCACTGCTAAATGACGTTATGACATCGTGTGCTGGGCTGTTAACGTTATTGACATCGTGTGCTGGGCTGTTAACGTTATGACATCGTGTGCTGGCTGTTAACGTTATTGCCATTTTCCAGTGGAAAAATATAATGGGAAGATCACAAGAACCATAAAACTGACTTAGTTGAAAGGCTATTATCGTTCACAATCGTGGAACATCATACACTGTTTGAAACTTCGAGATACACTGATGCTGATACCAATCTCTGAGTTCCAGTTATGAATAATGGCCTACTGCTGGTGTGCTGAAGTAAGTTCGATCATATTCCACCAGCACAAAACCTTGGAACTTTTTGAAGCATTGACAGGGAACCTTATAAAGTAAAAATATAATGCGGGAAATATATTTCTTAGTTATTACCTGTTCCTTAATAATGTACTTCACGATTTAAGTGACTTTGTAAGCCATTTTGATTTGTGTCACTTTCAATTATGGAATTTCTCCTGAGTAATTAATTCCATGTTTATTGTGAAATTCGCTCACAAATGTCACAGAAAAGCATGCAATATCCAGCTGGGACCACCCCCTAATATGAAGTAGATTATTTGGGAACTAATATTAACAAATTAACAACAAAATATATATTCCATGTCTTGTATGTTCAATGTAAAAAAGTTACCCTGTCAGAAAGGGTCAGAACATACATATGTATCAATAACTTCCCAGGTTTTGTACTGGTGGAATATGATCTCTATGGGCTTTAGCCAGAGTGGAGATTCATGGCATGATCTAAAAGTAGAGTAGTGAATACTTTTTTTTCCTTCAGTTCTATGTGTTACGACAAACAAAACAAGCATTGCAGCATCTGGGAGACCCAAAAGGAAGCATATATGCTAATTATTAAAGAAGATAATCTAACTTCAGTTCTATGTTTTACCACAAACAAAACATGCATCTGGAAGATCTAAGAGGAAGAACATGCCGGTTATTTTTTAAGCAGACAAACTATTTTGACAATATACCTCCAACTTGTATTTCAATAACATAAATTTCCCTTCAAAAGTTGACAAGTTATTCAGTAACCCAGTTCAACCATAAATAAGCAAGCCTTGAAATAGGGTGTCTGTCATTTGCAGAATGAGGTCCCCAGAGGGTGAATTTAGTGATGATACCCAGCATAGTGGGCTAGCATCACCAAATTCACCTTCTGGGGACCTCATTCTGCTTACACCTCAGCAGAATGAGGTTCCCAGAGGGTGAATTTGGTGATGCTAGCCCGCTATGCAGGGTAGCATCACTAAATTCACCCTCTGGGGCCCTCATTCTGCAAATGACAGACACCCTATTTAAAGGCTTGCATAAATAAGCACTGAGAAGACAAATTCATGAGAAAACATTTATCATAAGCTTTCTTACCAGTGTTATCAACGTCCAATATCCATACATTAAGAATGTTGTCTAGTCATTAATAATAAGTGAAAAATTCACACAACGGAAAAAAAGTCAGAAGAAATCATATTCCTGTCTTATCCATGTTTAAACACAATCATCACATAAATCCAAATAAATGTTTGATCGCAGCACACAATAACCCACTCTGATCTAACAGATCAATGAATGATGGTAATTACCTATCAAACAGAATATCTAATACAAATACATGCGCCCAGGTGTGCCTAACGAGCCGGGTACCTCAGGTGTGCATAATGACTCGGAGTACCTCCGAACATGCATAATGCATTTTGCACCTCCCACTGGGTATTATCAAATCAATAAAACAAATTTAGATCTCCGAGTGAAATCTACCGCAAGTTGGAATAAATATAACTTAGCTCGTCAGTTGTAGATGGACAGGACGTATTGACAAACGTACTCTAGTGGCATCAATAGGATGAATCGATTTGGGGAACGGCAAACATCATGATTTCTATGGACTGTGTGAATTGTCAATTAGAAGCCTGGCGTGTACCCCCATATCAATCAATTAAGTGGTACAACCGAGTCCATTGAGAAATCGTTGAGCTGAGCTTTTAGTGAAGATGTGTCGATAAGCCATGAGTAGATATAGTAACCATCACCTACATTTGTCGTTATCGGGATCCAGTGTCAATTTACGTGGAATCGTGACCAACAATGCTCAATTTGAGACTTCATATTTTTACTAAAACAAACTTAACTTGACTCAATATTCGCTTATAAATTTTTGAAATGGGATAATATAATGCAAAGAAGTCACAATTTCCCAAACAAGAAAAATCAGAAATGCCAGCAGCAACTAATTAACGCTGAATAGGTCACTCTGAAATTGTTATAAAGTTACCCAGGTTGGAGAAAATTGTGATCAAGTTACCCAGGCCAAGCAAATCTTACAATAAGAACTTGATTTAAAAGTGACTGAGGGAAATACTGTTCAGTTTTGGCAAGTAAAAGCCCCTATTGAGCACACATTAAAATATATTAGTACTGTAGTTCATCATTTTGATCGCAAAAATGAATTATTTGTTGCTAAACATGAAATATTCTTAACCTGGGTAACTTTATCACAATCCTCTCCAACCTGGGTAACTTTATCACAATTTCAGGAACCTGGGTAACTTTATCACAGAAAACCGGTGAGAGTGACCTATTCAGCCTATAAATTAACACTGCTGAGAAAAAGAACAGAAAAATGAGGAAAAAAAACTGCCACATTATTTGATGACACAAGATGATGGGTTCAACAGACATGGTCACATACATGTGTGGGTGATTCCTGATCAACAGAGGACTATCTTAAGTTGTACACAATTACCAAGGATACACATGTAGAAACACTATACACTCCGTACAATCGCTAGAAGCAAAATCTTTCCATAATTCTGATATGTAGTGACGCGATTAATGCTAGAGGTTAATTACTATGTGTATACATGTAGGTATGCATATAAATTAACTGCGTAGGTCAACTGCTGTTGGAACAGACTATATGCTTATCAATTCCTGATAAGGTCAGTTTACACACCAACCATAAACGGCATAATAGAACCTCAATAAACAAATAATTCACATTCTTGCGATGGCCGATATAATCTCTCTTCTTCAGTTATTAACCCTCTCTATAATTAATGGAGAAAGAGTCCTATTTATTGGAGGGAAATGTTCAGATAAGAAGTTTTGAAAATTTACATAGATTTGGGATCATATCTACTGGGATGGTCATTTGTTGAACATTTTCTAAGGTAACTACTTATCAATGAGTATTTAGTATAGAAAGTGTTCAAGCTGGCTCGAAGTTTGAAGGATCGAACCTTATAAAGTCAAAGAAATTACGCTGGAAAATATTTATTCATAAGTATTAAACTGTTCCTTAATAACATAGTTCACTGTAGGTGAAATTCCGAACTCAAAATTTCACAATTTAAGTGACTTTGTGAGCGATTTTGCTTTGCGTCGCTTACAATTATGCCAACAAAAGTCACAGAAAAGCATGCAATTTTGAGTTGGGAACTACAGTGAAGTACATTATTAAGGAACAGATAATAACTAAGAAATATATCCCCCCCCCATGTTATTTTTATGACTTAATAAAGTTCCCTGTCAAACCTTCAGGTTCCCAGGTTTTGTACTGGTGGAATATGATCTCCACATGCATTAGCCAGAGTAGAGATTCATGGCATGATCTAGCTCGAGACCATGATGACCTACCTTTTTAACTGTATCAATAGAAAGGTAACTTAGAACAAGATGATTTAGAAATTCTTTCCATACTGTGTTATTTATGTCATCAACATACCCAAAATAATCAAGTAATTACTAAGTAACATACTTCGGATGGCATTCGCTCAACTGTGAAATTAAAGACAAGCCTTGAAATAGTGTGTCTGTCATTTGCAGAATGAGGTCCCCAGAGGGTGAATTTAGTGATGCTACCCCACATAGCGGGCTAGCATCACCAAATTCACCCTCTGGAGACCTCATTCTGCTTACACCTCAGCAGAATGAGGTTCCCAGAGGGTGAATTTGGTGATGCTAGCCCGCTATGCGGGGTAGCATCACTAACAAGCCAGGATTTAGTCGGAAATATGGATTGTTGCCATTCATCGGAAAGCTCTCGCTGAGAGCTAGCTTTCCGATGAATTGCAACAAGCCATATTTCGACTAAATCCTGAAAAGTTACCCATAATTCTGCTTTGGTTAAGAGGTCGATTACTTAGGGCATTACTGTAATTTGCTGAGTATTATAAGTTACGGAACGCTTAGTGGTCGGATATGGTGTCATGTGAGGCGAAGTGAGATCAATATTAGGCGAGGCCATATGCCTCGCCCAATATTGATCTCGTTGAGCCTCACATGACACCATATCCGACTACTAAGCGTCCCATAACGTATTTATTATGTTAGTGGACAAAATCCAACATATCCATTTAATTAATCGTCGCTATCATTTATTTTAATTTGGTAAGTTAAATGAGTTGTCTAATGGCCATTGAATTATGTAACGTCACAGTATAACGCACCATGGGCATTGAACATCAATGCATTGAGTCAATGGCTAATGACCAGAAGTAGGACAACACATTGAGTTTGATAGTTAATTTATGAATCTTTAGAATTCCTCAAATATATCGCATGCAGGTTTTGGTACATGGTACTTTATTTTGTCAACTTTTTTTGGGATAAAATTTATGACCGACAAATTATTCCTCTTTCTCATCACAAGAATTTTAAAGGGGAAGCAGGTTCCTGGAGGGGTTTAACCCTTTACCCAACAGAATGGCCCTGTGCCAATGCATTCTCTTATATATGCGAGTCGACCATAGGTCGCCTCGCATATATAAGAGAATGCATTGGCTTAACACATTAAAAATTATAAAATTGTTAAAGAATGTAAGAAACAATGGTAAAAAGTGTTAACAAAAGATTTTTTTTAGGCCAATGCATTCTCTTATATATGCGAGGCGACCTATGGTCGACTCGCATATATAAGAGAATGCATTGGCACAGGGCATATCTGTAACTATCACAATGTGGTCAAGGAGCCGGTTCCAATGATATCCATATTTGTATGGTTCTATTGAGACAGACCCAAGATATTTTAGGCTGTTGAAGCTTTCTTTGGCTGGTTTTGGTCGGTTTGTTGGGTAAAGGGTTAAGAAATGTTCAGAAAATAAGTTCAACAATGACCATATGTCATTTATTGAACTTATTATCTAAACATTTCACTCCAATGAATATGAATCATTCTATTTGTATTATCTGTTTTTATGTCCGTCTTCTGCTTTTATTACCAGAATGTCCCTCCAAATGAATAATAGTCCTTTCAAATGTATACTTTTAGAACTGAATGGAAGAATCCATTCAGTATAGAAAGGGTTAATATTGAATTGTGAACAGTTTTAGAACATACCGGTACCCCCACCCCAAAATGAAGTCTATTCAAGTCAAAAGTAAAATTTACATTAAATACACCATTAACCCTTTGGCGATTGGAACAACATTTATGTCGCTTAACAGTTGGCAGGTTGAACGACATATATGTTGTTTTACGGTTGGCAGGTGGAACGACATATATGTTGTTTTATGGTTGGCAGGTAGTTGTTTTAATGTTGGCGGTGGAACGATATATACCGTTTACGATAGTTTTAAGGTAATTATTATGTTACCATATCATAACTTCGAAAAATCATCTCCTAAATGGAAACTTTTCATGGATATAATGTGGGTGAATATTATTTTGATTATTTACATTGATTCATGCTTTTAATAATGTAGTCTGTATGATTTATTTGTTACAATATGCGATTGTTACAATATTGCTCAAAAATATATTCACCCATGGATATGACGTACTCACCCATCAAAGGGTTAAGTAGATTTACTGGACTTCATATATTGTGACACTGACATTTCATGATAGAGATACAGAGAATGAATAATTTATGTATAAATTATCTGAACTTTCTCTCACATGGCAGATATTAATAAGTAGAGTGGATTGCATATACATGTTCTAAATGTCAAAACATGATGTGAATATGACTAGTCAATTGTTTCCATGCCCATATATGTCTGATAGATCAAATCGCCCTGTCAACGAGACCTCTATCTCACTTAATATTCACGCAATAAACATTTCAACTGACAATATCTCCGTCATGCAATCATTCATCACGGCTACATGCAATCAATTTAATGCTGTGAAAACTTGCAGCTAGTGCACTGTGTATTATCATGCCTCGATTGTCCTGCATTTTAACTCTTTCATGACTGGAGCCTCCTGTAATTTTGTGAAAACCCTGTGCTAATGCATTCTCTTATATATGCAAGTCTCCCAAAGAGAGCCTCGCATATATATAAGAATACATTGGCCTAACAATATTTACATTGACAGCCAGTGCATTCTCTTATATATGCTAGGCTCCCTATGGAAATATATAAGAGAATGCACTGACACAGGATATTTAATGCGGAAGGGTTTCAAATCTGACAGGGTGAACGATGGTCCAAAGTTTCATGCAAATTCTTAGATTCTTAGATTCTATAGTTTAATTTAATTACAGTAATGCCCTAAGTAATCGACTCCGTAACCACAGCAGAATTATGGGTAACTTTTCAGGATTTAGTCGGAAATATGGCTTGTTGCCATTCATCGGAAAGCTCTCCCCGAGAGCTTTCCGATGAATGGCAACAAGCCATATTTCCGACTAAATCCTGAAAAGTTACCCATAATTCTGCTGTGGTTATGGAGTCGATTAATTAGGGCATTACTGTAGTTTCATCTTGACGAAATCTCTCTCACTTTGATAAATCACTAATCAAGCCTTCACACATACATTTATGGGAGGCACTAAAGTTGCATAGTGTTGATTTCATAAACAACTTGCATAATTTTGTTAAGTGATACCATTATGAACAAAACTGGGCTGGGTGTTTATGTTTGAAAATGGAGTGACTCTTGGGTGATAATTTGGAATGGTGGTTGCATGATCCCACCCAGTACCGCCGGGCTTTTGTATATATGAATTATATATTTTTGCACATTCTACATTTGTCAAATCATGGCTAGCAATAAACTCATTCTCAAAAGTGAGTTGAAAAACATATGGCATACCTTATGTAAACACAATTGATCTGCTTGTCACTAATACGCACTAATTCATTTGATCTCTATTAAACTTCAATATTCAAATATATACCCTAAATTGAAGCCATTGCCAAGTCGATTACAATAACCAGATTATCTACACCATTCCAATTTATACTGAAGGAATTTATATTTATCTCCAACAAGATCTTCATAAGAGGATTTCCCACCAGGGGTGCCACAGTAAGAGCCAGATTATAATAGTAATTAAGTTATTGTCGTTGATTGACAGTTACATGGTGTGACATAGAAAGCTTGAATTTTACATTCAACAGAGGCGCAGAACAGTCAATGGGACACCACGTTACCATCAATCAACCACAATACAATCAAGCAGCCACAATACCATATGTGACCCGCCATATCAAATCCAGTCGTAAGTCGGGATTTTTTTACCCCGTGCCAATGCATTCTCTTATATATGCGAGTCGATTATAGGTCGCCTTGCATATACATGTATAAGAGAATGCATGGCCTAATAATTTTTTATCATTTTTTTTAAATAAATGTTTCTTACAATTTTTAGGACATAAAATAAAAAACATCCATTACCCTGCAGGGAGCCCCACACATATATAGAAGCATATAGAAGAGTGTCGTCTGCTCATGTTTGTCTGGGGCTCTGTATGGGTGAAATTATAAAATTGTTAAAGAATACAAGAAAAAATTATTAAAATTGTAAAAAATTGTTAGGCCAATGCATTCTCTTATATATGCGAGGTGACCTATGGTCGACTCGCATATATAAGAGAATGCATTGGCACAGGGTAAAAAAATCCCGAATTACGACTGGATTTGATATGGCGGGTCACATATATGTTCTGCTGACAGTGCTGGTCATCAATAACCATTTGATATATACAGGGGCGCCGGAAGAGGGGGGCAGAGGGGGCAGCTGACCCCCCTGCCCTTGACCAAGGGGGCGAGCGGGGACAGGACTTGCCCTTTTTCTGGAGACAGAAAATGCTTTTTGTGTGTTTAATCTCGTGTTTTTATAGCAAAATGTGACTTTTTTGGTCCAAATACCACCAATTTCACAAGGAATATTAATTTTTTGTCAATTTTATCACAAAACGGCCATAAAAACCGACAAATACCATTAAAATAGGGATTTTTTGCCACAATGAATTTATGGTTATTTTCCCGAGTTTGCGGAGAAAATGCCCTTTTTTGCGGAAAAGTGCCCTTTTTTTAGGCTCTGCCCCCCTGCCCTTAGATGCTTCCGGCGCCCCTGGATATATACTAGTATTTGAAAAAAAAGAATCAGCATAAACTGAAATTTCAATTTGAAATTCTCCTATTGAAACGACATATTCTTGTTTTATTAAATGGAGTATCGTTATTTGTATGTTGCCCTCATGTGCTCTTTCAATAAGGCAAACATATCTCTTTAAATTGAATAACATTGAAATCTACTGCAATTTCAGTGGTATACACCACCGTAAAGCAAATTTCTGTAAAATTTTTAGTCAAAATAATTCTGAAATTTCATTGAATTATAACCGGAATTTCTCTAGTATAAATGATTCAAATTTTCTTTAAAACTTTTAGTGAAAATAATTTTGAAATTTTGCCGAAATATCAGTGAAATTTTATCACTGTGTATTTTCTCTTGGTTATCTTCATAGTATTATGCAACATAAGTGACACCTTGAAGAAGTTGTTTGGCAAGATGAGGTGAGAGCAGTTGTATTGGTTTTCTTATGATTGGGTCTTGAGGCATCAACAAAGAAATTATTATGGAATTATTTATGTTTTAGGCTAATCAAAGAATTATCGGAGGCAGAACATAAATTACTTACTATGGTTGTATGCAGCCGACTAACAAACAAACTTTTGATATACATGTAAGCATTGTTCGCGCTACCGCTTGCCAAATTTGCCAATGGCATAAATAATTCACACTTGGCAAAAAATATTTTCATTTGGCGAAAGTTAAGTTGAAAAATAGTGGTCAATCAATACATGTATCATGCATTTCAGGAAACAAACTTTATAAGGTGTAGGAAAAGTTAAATCTTCTATCAAGATACAGTTACTCTGATAGCATTAACCCTATACCCAACAAACCGGCCAAAACCGGCCAAATAAAGCTTCAACAGCCTAAAATATCTTCGGTCTGTCTCAATAGAACCATACAAATATGGATATCATTGGAACCGGCTCATTGACCACATTGTGATGGTTACAGTTATGCCCTGTGCCAATGCATTCTCTTATATATGCGAGTCGACCATAGGTCGCCTCGCATATATAAGAGAATGCATTGGCCTAAAAAAATCTTTTTTTAACACTTTTTACCATTTTTTCTTACATTCTTTAACAATTTTATAATTTTTAATGTGTTAAGCCAATGCATTCTCTTATATATGCGAGGCGACCTAGGGTCGACTCGCATATATAAGAGAATGCATTGGCACAGGGCCGTTCTGTTGGTTAAAGGGTTAAGTAACCAAAGATGGAGGGATTACTAGTACTAGTATGTAATGTGGTGTTTTTTTATAATAAATAGCTAAAATCCTCTTTGTTCTGATGTGCTCTTCTGATGACCCAACCCATGTAAAATGTTATTATTCAGTTATCGGTTTATTGTTGTATGATAAACCACAGTTGAGAGGTGAGAATATTTAATAACTAAATGCTTTTCTATCAATATAAAAAGAATTTAGCAAAAAAAAAATTCATTAGACAAAATAGCTGGAAAAAGTTAAACTTCGGTTCAGCACGGACCCTGCTTGTAGGTATAATACATGTTATACCCCCCAACATAAAATTCCTTGCTGTCAAATGTGATTTGATTTGGGTGATTCTATATAGTGTCAAACGGAACTATTAAACAGTACCAGAGTGAATAACAGAGAATATCTATCAAGATTACTAACACCATGTGGATGTGACATGCACGAAGCAGACCTGAAAAGAAGGTGCCAGACATTTACAGAATGAGGTCACCAGAGGGAGAATTTTGTGACGCTACCCCGCACAATGGGCTAGCATCACTAAGTTCACCCTCTGGGGACCTCATTCTGCATGGCCTCATCTCCTATAGGAGACATGGGACTCAGATACAAGTTTCCACATGGTGAATATTGTGATGTGCACCGATTGGAAATCTTATTTCGTCTGCCAATTTGGGGAGAGAAACTAAACTAAAAAAGAAAAAGAATCTTTGTGAAGAAGTTTCTAGAGAAACTAAAACACTAATTTGATAATAAAGATACTATCCAGAAAAGAGGATACCTAAGAAGAATAAGCACGCAGAGGATGAATTTAGTGATGTTAGCCCACTATACGGGGTAGCGTCACTATATTCATCCTCTGGGGACATCATTCTGGAAATGTCAGGCACCTTATTCTCAGGCCTGGTATGAAGACAGGTTATAGGATAATTACACCGGTACCAGAATATTTGAGACAAATTAAAAGTGACTCAAGGCACTCCCTTTGTTCTCATATTCATTTAACCCTTTGAGTGCCAGGGGCCGATCTTATCGGCCCTAAACCTACAAAATAAGTCTGTTAAAGAATATAAGAATAAATTATTAAAATTGTAAACAATTGTTAAAAAAAATAAAAAATATTAGGCCAATGCATTCTCTTATATATGCGAGGCGACCTATGGTCGACTCGCATATATAAGAGAATGCATTGGCACAGGGTATATGGGTTGATACAAAAATCGACCTGGCACTCAAAGGGTTAATATACATGTATTGATAGTTCTCCAAAAATTAAATTTCATAAGTTGAAATCATTATTAAGCAAACAAAACTGTTACAGTGATTTGTCAACAAAACATTGCTAATTGTGTAGTAAATAAAAATATTTAAGTCTGAATATGATTTCTAGAATGATTTTCAATACTTCGACATTTTCCAACATTTACAATCAAGTTTTGATTAAACTTAAATGGTATCTTATTGGATTAATTGGACTTTTATCAGTAATTCCACTGTAACAGTAATGTATAAATAACAATGGTTTTGACATGCAAAATCTCATTATCAGAGATTAATTAATAATAAAAATTAGAACAAACTCAATCTATTATTAAATGTACTTGTTGATGAGAGTTGTTTTGGAGAATTTTATGTTATTCACATGAACCTAGATCATGCCATGAATCTCTGCTCTGGCTAACGCCCGTAGAGATCATATTCCACCAGTAAAAAACCTTGCAACTTTTTGAAGTTTTGACAGGGAACCTTATAAAGTTAAAAAAATAACTTGGGGAATATATTTCGTAGTTACTATCTGTTTCTTAATAATGTACTTCACTGTAGGTGAAGGTCCCAACTCGAAATTTCACGATTTTAAGTGAATCTGTAAGCGATTTAGCTTTGAGTCGCATACAATTATCACATTTTTTCTGTGTAATTAATTTGATGTTTGTTGCGACATCGGCTCACATAAGTCAAAGAAAAGCATGCAATTTTGAGTTGGGACATTCGCCTACAGTGAAGTAAATTATTAAGGAAAAGATAGCAACTAAGAAATATATTCCCTGCTTTATGTTTTCGACTTTATAAGGTTACCTGTCAAAACTTCGAAAAGTTCCAAGTTTTTTACTGGTGGAATATGATCTCTACGGTCGTTAGCAAGAGTAGAGATTCATGGCATGATCTAGCATGAACCCACTTCGAAGGCCTCAGAGTCCCTTTTAAAAATGATAAATTTTGAAATTTATTTTGGCTGAGCATCTTACCTTACCTTGCTTACAGAAAATTCCAATGTGAAGTAAAATAAATGTCACCCAGTAGTTACATCAACAACCCAAGGTACTGGTATTAATTATAAAATAAATGTCACCTAGAAGTTACACCCACAACCCAATGTACTGGTATTAAATATAAAATAAATGTCACCTGGAAGTTACACCCACAACCCAAGGTACCGGTAATATACACAAAGTCGAGGAAATGAGATGTGTGTCAGATAGCTTGATATGGGCAAGCCTGCAAATAGTGTGTCTGTTATTTGCAGAATAAGGTCCCCAGAGGGTGAGTTTAGTGATGCTACCCCCGCACAGTGGGCTAACATCACGAAATTCTCCCTCTGGGGACCTCATTCTGCTTGGCCTCAACTGCTATAGGAGGCCTTATTTTCTGTGAATGTATCTATAGTCTCAAATTAACATTGTGTTTAGTTACTTTTTCCCTTGTTGCAAGTTTCTATATCCCCTAATTTGCAGAAGATAAAATGCACAATCGAGGTGACTAATGGGTGAACATCACCAACTTGAACTGGGGAACTTCAAACTGATCTTAGGTCTCCCATGGTAGTTGAGGCCTAAGCAGAATGAGGTCCCCAGAGGGTGAGTTTGCTGATGCTAGCCCGCCATGCATTATAGTCTCACTAAATTCACCCTCTGGGGACCTCAATCTGCAAATGACAGACACACTATTTGCACATTTCTTAACAGCATATAGGCAACCAGACCCCGAGGGTAATTACTGATACACTGACGTGTAAATTCATTTTGCTTGCATAACTTATAATTCTGTGCGTTGACCCCGAACATATGTCATACAAGGTGTTCGTTGTAGCTTCAAGCATTTGTGTGTGTTAGTACACATGTTTAAATATTCCAAACACTTGTATAATTGTATTTGAAATTAACAATTGGAAGTTTAGTATGGTAAACATAACCAGGTTTGAATTGATTTGAAATTAAAATGAAGGTATACCTACATGAATTGTTTAGAAATTGGACTCTTTGGGTTATGCTTTGGGTTATTATATAATAATAATAATAATAATATTTTGTATAGCGCTTTTCCTCAATAAGCGGGCCCTATAATGGGGGGGGGGGGGGGGGGGGGGGTAACACCCCCACCTCCACTGAAATACCTCTTAACCCTTTCATGATGGGAGCTGCGCTGGTGCGATCTTATGCCAGTGACAGGGAGCCTCGCAAATATTAGAGAATGCACTATAGTAATTCCCAAAGTAATCGACTCCTTAAACACAGCAGAATTATGGGTAACTTTTCAGGATTTAGTCGGAAATATGGCTGAGAGCTTTCCAATGAATGGCAACAAGTGATATTTCCAACTAAATCCTGAAAAGTTACCCAAAATTCTGATGTGGTTAAGGGGTCGATTACTTAGGGCATTACTGTAGCTTACAATGTCAAGGTAACTATTATCAGGCCAATGTATTCTCTTATATATGTGAGGCTCCCTATGGGAGACTCACATATATAAGAGAATGCATTGGCACAGGGTTTTCGCTACATTTCAGGAAGCTCCAGTCATGGAGGGGTTAAATACAAATTAAATGCCACCTGGAATTGGGAATAACAGTTAACATATATATGCATGCAATATGCAACAATAGCTTTATCGTGGACGCGTACCATGTATTACAGACATAACTTCATAAAAGTATGTAGTTTTTAGGTCAATATTGTAAAGGATACATACTAAATTAGCATAAACGACAAATTGTAAAACGTAACATAGGAGATAATAATCAAGTCCTCTTGTCAGTTTCGCGATTTTATTCTGGCGAACTGTGAATAGTAAGTATATTGTGATAAGGCATGCAGGTAGTTTTAAATCAGGAATCAGTTGATAACAATCTTTTAAACAAGCATTCAGAAAATCATACCTTACCAACCTTACATTCAGCTTAGAAAGTACATGTAGTTAAATATCACAAATGAAGAAACATACTTCCGCTTGACATATTTTCATCTTAAACCTGTACACCCATATAAGTATTATGTAAGGCCAAACAGTATAAATCCTTTAACGGAACACGAATAACAGCCTATTGAATGAGAACTCTCGAACAGACAGAATAAACAAACTGGACTTCAGAACGGTATGTACACCAATATATGTATTATATAAAGCCAAATACTATAAACCCTAGAATAGAATATCAAAATCTCCTTATGAATGAGAAAACCACTATTCCAACAGTGACATAATTACCCAAGCTATTACCCTCAAATATACCCACTTAAGGAGCAATATGGTGGTCTTACTCAGACAATAGCCTGTATTTATTCTATGTAACAGACTCATTTGTATTTGTATGAAGAAAAAAAATAACAATCTGTTCAGCTTATAGAAACCCCCTTAGGGTACGTTCATATGCTGGCAACTTTGCAAGGTATGTGTTGCAAGGATTTCGTCATAGAAAACCACATGGTGCCAGAATATGAACAGAAACATCATATAACATGCATCTTTATTAAAGCGAATGACATGAGACGTAAAATCTATGTAGTTCCAATTGTAACAGTGCTACTGTAATTTGCCTTCAAATACCTGTCTGATTGAATCTTGTGAGATAATTGCATGTTATTTACAGGCAAATTACAGTAGCATCACTACAGATGGAACTACAGAGATTTTACTTCTCACGTAGTTAGCTGTGGTACAGATGCATTTTATATGCGTGTTTCTGTTCATATTCTGGCATCATATCGTTTTCTACGACGAAATGCCTGCAAACCATACCGTGCAAACTTGCCAGTGTATGAATGTACCCTAATGTATGTACAGTAATGCCCTAATTAATTGACTCTTTAACCACAGCACAATTATGGGTAACTTTTCAGGATTTAGTCGGAAATATGGCTTGTTGTCATTCATCAGAGAGCTCTCGGGGAGAGCTTTCCGATGAATGACAACAAGCCATATTTCCAACTAAATCCTGAAAGTAACCCATAATTCTGCTGTGGTTAAAGAGTCGATTAATTAGGGCATTACTGTATATAGAGAATTTACCTCAGCATAGATAATATATATAAAATTGTCCTTCTAAATCCGGATTCCATTTATACCTAATATTATTTTAAATTTTTAATTTAATATTTGAATGTCAAGCAAATTATATTATACCAACCTTATTTTCAGCCTAGAAAGTAGTTGATGAATAAATAAATTTCCACTTGAACCAAGTACACCCATATAATGTATTATGTAAGCCCAAATAGCAAAAATCCTTCAAAAGAACTAGAAAATCCCCATTGTGAACATGAATATTCCAGACAAATATTAACCTCAAGAGAGCAAAGATATTACTCTAAATACCCACTTAAGAGCAATACAGTGGTCTGGTTCAGACAATGCCAAGTATTTATTCTATGTAACAAACCAGATGAGATCCAGACCCCCTTGGTATTTATGAGTTTGGCTGTCTGGTTTGTACAAGGTGTAAAATTACACTGACCATATGCCCTATTAATTACAGGTAAAGTGATACCCTGCTATGATAACGACATACCTGTGAATACCACAGGTGAGACAAATACAGGCAGGTGAATGACTTGGCCATACCACACAAGATGGTCAGTGTGAGGGTGATATATAAAGTTTCATGGGGATTAGGGCAGGATTAGATGGTCATTTAACATAGTGGGTGTTTCAAACATTCATAATCAGTTACTGTGATAATATGTTTAATAAGACATGCTGGAATGGACATATGAATATAAAATATGGTCTGTGATGACCCACGGTGTGGAGTAATTATTTCACTAATGTTACCCATTAGGGGTCTGTGGCAAAGAACAGGGGGCATGTAGGAGGTCTATTTAGGCAGGCTTAGATGATCATTTACCATAGTGGGTGCATGAAAAATACATTATCAGTTACTGTGATAATATATTTAATAAGACATGCTGGAATGGACATATGAATATAAAATAGGGTTATTGATGACCCACAGTGGACAATTTAGTGGGTGTTTCACAAACATATTATCAGTACAGGTGAATGGCTTGGCCATACCACACAAGATGGTCAGTGTGTGGGATGATATATGAAGTTTCGTGGGGATTTAGGCAGGATTCGATGATCATTTACATTGTGGGTATATCAGACATACATAATCAGTTAGTGTCATAAAATGTTTAATAAGACATGCTGGAATGGACATATGAATATAAAATACTGTTCATGATGACCCATGGTGTACAATTTATTTTACTAATGTTAACCACAAGGGGTATGTGGCAAAGAACAGGGGGCATGTTGGAGGTCTATTTAGGCAGGATTAGATGGTCATTTAACATAGTGGGTGTTTCAAACATACATAATCAGTTACTGTGATAATATGTTTAATAAGACATGCTGGAATGGACATATGATTATAAAATACTGTTCGTGATCAGGGGCGCCGGAAGAGGGGGGCAGAGGGGCAGCTGACCCCCCTGCCCTTGACCAAGGGGGGCGAGCGGGGGCAGGACTTGTTATAATATGTGCAATTTATTCTACTAATTTTACTTTATATAGTTTATGACAGGCACCATTATATTGTCATTAGATTCAAATATATCATAATATATTACCCTACCATTGAGAAGAAGTCACAAGTTCACCAATATTCTGGGGCACTAGAAGAAAACAAAAGCAAGAGGGGGTGGGGATGATATGCAAACTTCAGAAAAGGGAACGTTTTAGTTAAATGTATGGTATAAATGTCAAAAAGGTACTCATACAGCCGTTCATATAACCAAGCTCATATTAAGAATGGATATACCCTTTTTCTTTTAAGGCAATATAACGGTGCTCATCACCATCTTCACCATCCTGGAACTTAAATCTTAGTATAGATCTCCCATAACATAGGAGGCCATGCAGAATGAAGTCCCCAGAGGATGAATTTGGGAACATTAAATTCACCCTGTGGGCACCATATTTTAGGTCTTGATAAATGAATAGGAATTTTATGACTTCACCTCAGGGAGTAAAACACACTAAACAGTTTTCAAAGGCTTCAATTATGGAAGGTAGAAGCTGATTTTTATCTTGTTATAGGTATCTTCTAAGTCTCCAGCCAATACATTATATGAGCCATGTCTAGTGAATCAACTTCAATCAAGGTAGACAGGCATGTTGCCACAATGATACCCTGACACCACTCACAATAATGTGTTCAATTGAATGTATGAGTACATTAGGTGTATATGTCCCAATGTATTGTAAATAACTTAAGTATAAAGTATGTTTCTTAAATTAGGCGTGAAATTAGATTCACAGGTGTGATTTCATTCATGATATCACACATGAAATCACACAAATAGAATTGAAAATAAATCTGGGGTATGCGTCAGACAAACTGTTTAACGCTTTCTATACTAAATACTCATTGATGAGTAGTCCAGTTCCAGGCTTCAGCCATTCATAATCTGAAACAAGTTTGATTGGAGCCAATGAAAATACAGTTGCATAAAGAACTAAAAAACATGTTCGATTTTCTCTTTGGCGAAAATCAGTCTGGTATTTCCTACAGTAGCCAAAATTGGCTTCGCAAATTGCCTCATGCATGGGTAATCCAGACAGTATCCACAATTTTTTTTTAAATGCTATAGCAAAAAAAAAGTGCTAAAAGGACAAATCTTATTACCTAACTCGTATTTAAATTCGCGCAGTACTATTTTTCGCTCAGTTTTGAATTCGCGCATTTTAAATTCGCGCACCTAGCTGCGAATTCAAAACTGACAAAAATATTTTCATAATATTTCCATGATATTTTCGTATATCTTGGAGCTGATGACAGTTTCTGTTCTTAGTCATTGCTGGCGATAGTATATGCGTATATTAAACACCATCGTGGCGGATTCACAATAAACTAGTAACTACACATACACCATCATTTTGTGGCATCCTGGAATTGTAGTATTTTTTATACAAGTTCAACAATGTCTATGTTACCATGATTTGTCGCTTGGTATTAATTGTGAGCAATGGTCTTGATAGCAGTTGGCCGAATGTAACTATATGCACACATGTATAGGCGTAATTGTCTATTCAACCGTTCATAATAGATGTAAACTCAGCAACATATAGCCCTCGTGTATTACCTATGGACTGTGGTTTAGATTAAACTTGGGAGTCGTACTATTTTTCGCTCAGTTTTAAATTCGCGCACCCATGGATGCACGAAAAATAGTACTGCGCGAATTTAAATACGAGTAAGGTATATATTTTGGAACTTCTGTCTGTCTGTCTGCATGTGTGTTAGACTCGAAAATTTCTTGACCGATCCGATTCAAATTTGGTATGTAGGCCTACTTTGATCCCAGGAACAATATGGGCAGGTCCAATTTCATGTGCGACCGTGTTCTTGACCTTGCTCATATAAGCATGTTTCTGGACCTCAACCGATCCGACTCATATTTGGTGTGTAGGCCTACTTTGATCCCGGGAACAATAGGGCAGGTCCAATTTCATGTGCGATGGTGTCCTTGACCTTGCTCATATAGGCATGTTTCTGGACCGACGCTGTACATTCTGCCAAGACAGAGGTGATCACAAAGAAATCCCTAAATAGCCCGGACGAAGCTTGCATTTGCTATTTTAGGAATAAACAAAAAGACTCATCTCCACTCCCACCCATATGGGCAATCCAGTTACAAAGTTATATGAAGTTATCAACCTTTACATGTGACATTAATTTCATGAAACCACAAAGCGAGCAGACGTGACAAGTTGTCACGCAAGTGTGTTATTTGTGGCGAAATGAAACCCACACCATGGCTACTCATCTATTTTATGTGATATTAATGGAGTTGTCACCAGTTTATTATATAAGAGGACAGTATACAGTGATAACTTAACACAATGATAACTCAAGCCTGATGACAGAACATATCTGGAAATAACATGGCTAGACTGGGCTAGATAAAACAAAACAGATATGTCAAGGTATCCGACCTAGCCTTGATATAATGTACATGTAATATACTGGTATCTCTTGTCCCCAAATTGGCAGGCGGCACATTGCATAACCGAGGTACATCACAATATCCACCATTTAGGAACTTCAATCTGAGTCTATGTCTCCCATAACAGATGAGGCCATGCAGATTGAGGTCCCCATGGGGGGAATTTGGTGATGCTAGCCTGCTATGTGAGATAGCGTCGCTAAATTCACCCTCTGGGGACCTCATTCTGCAAATGACAGGCACACTAAACTCAGGTTTGCTCTTTTTTAGCTGAAAGCTATTATTAGCTGAAATCCATTTAAAGTCACATGGCGGTTTGCGCTCAAGCCTTGAAATAGCGTGTCTGTCATTTGCAGAATGAGGTCCCCAGAGGGTGAATTTAGTGATGCTACCCCCGCATAGCGGGCTAGCATCACCAAATTCACCCTCTGGGGACCTCATTCTGCTTACACCTCAGCAGAATGAGGTTCCCAGAGGGTGAATTTGGTGATGCTAGCCTGCTATGCGGGGTAGCATCACGAAATTCTCCCTCTGGGGACCTCATTCTGCAAATGACAGACACGCTATTTCAAGGCTTGTTTACGCTCCATAATACACCTAATAATATTCACTTTTAAATTTTTTTCCGTTTTTCAAAATAGGTCGATAAATACATGGGTACATTTCTACGAGCATTATATGTCCCAGAAAGATGCATTGTAGTCATAAAAAAAAACACATCAAACACAACAATCGGACTGTGAGCAAAAACTGTACCATTTGTATTCATTCAGATTCTGGAATTGAAACGGAATAACGCGCGATATATTGAGTTATCTTTACCTGATACCATTTTAAAACTTCACGCACAGCTTTCTCTTCGTTTTTATCATCAAAATTATACACTACCATAAACGTATCAGAGTTACGACAGCTCTATATTTTCTTCTCATGGTCTACTGTTGCAATTTTTACGTGACAAAATGATCTAAAATTTATCGAAATATATAAGAAAGAAAACACATATTTTCTGCACTATTTCAACAAATTTGTCTAAGAAATCTTCTGTGTAGGTATGTTTTGAGATACCTCTTACCAAATTATGTGTTATTTTAGGATTCGAACAAGCCATGTCTGTTTAACCCTTTACCCAACAGAACGGCCCTGTGCCAATGCATTCTCTTATATATGCGAGTCGACCATAGGTCGCCTCGCATATATAAAAGAATGCATTGGCTTAACACATATTAAAAATGATAAAATTGTCAAAGAATGTAGAAAAATATTATAAAAATTGTTAAAAACTGTAAGAAAAAATAATAAAATTGTTAAAGAATGTAAGAAAAAATGGTAAAAAGTGTTAAAAAAAGATTTTTTTTAGGCCAATGCATTCTCTTATATATGCGAGCCGACCTATGGTCGACTCGCATATATAAGAGAATGCATTGGCACAGGGCATAACCGGTACTTAATTTTATTTTGGGATCTGAACAAGCCATGTCCAGTTAAATTATTTAACATATTTTATTTAGCAAATATAAAGCTAAGGGATCAGAGCATCAGTTTCAAGTCAATATTAATAAGCAATACACAAGTACCCCACTCTATACATATAAATGATTGAATCTAAATCAAGTAACTACTCATCAGTGACTATAAGTTATTGAAGGGTTAAAATGAGAATGCAATTTCAAATGTTTCAGAAAAAGGCTTCCGATGTGTGTTTCATCTCCAATAATACAGGTGATATATTGTGGAAACTAACAACCTTGAATTTCACCAGTGACTGTAGCTATACTGTAACTACATGTAGTTCAATCTTCATGTACAGCAATGCTCTAAATAATCGACTCCTTAACCACAGAAGAATTATGGGTAACTTTTCAGGATTTAGTCGGAAATATGGCTTGTTGCAAGCCATAGCTTTCCGATGAATGGCAACAAGCCATAATTCCGACTAAATCCTAAAAATTTACCCATAATTCAGCTGTGGTTAAAGAGTCGATTATTTAGAGCATTACTGTATCTAACAAACTGTTCATATAGACCTTTAAATACTTATTACATATTCTTATGAAACATGCGCCATATTTATCCAAACAATCAGAGTGGAACGTATTAACATGCATGAAAACAGGTTTCTTTTGACATTTTTGTCCTTGGTATATTAAAACTTTATGTGTACTATAGTGATGCATCAGCGGATGAATAAATCACATTTGAATTTGAAACTTAACGTTATTCTAAAGTACATATGCACGCCCACTATAGAACTTGAGAGATGTGTACTGAGTACGGTACTTCTTGGGTACTGTCATGAAGAATGTGAACATTTTAACTCTTTCAAGTCCAGCAGCAGTCACAGACAAGCAAAACATTTTTATTGACAGTCTCAAATTATATCAGGCATGACTAATTAATAACTAGAGGTCAATCATCCCAAAGATCAATATAAGGTTTGATGACGACTGGATGAGAGATGTGACCTGTAGGGTTGATAGATGTAATGATGGACAATGGGCACCAACCAATGGCAACAGCTCAAACTTGGCTTTGTCAAGTTGAGCTAAAAATTATTATAAGTGTTATAATATCCTTACAATCTTACAAGCATGTCAGTGTGTCTGTCATTTGCAGAATGAGGTCCCCAGAGGGTTAATTTAGTGACGCTATCCCCCATAGCAGGCTAGCATCACTAAATTCACCTCTGGGAACCTCATTCTGCTTGGCCTCATCTGCTATGGGAGACATAGACTCAGATTGAAGTTCAGAAATGGTGAATATTGTGATGTACACCCATTGGGAACCTCGATTATGCAATGTGTCATCTGCCAATTTGGAGATATAGAAAAGCTAAACTAAACGAGAGGCCGATCACGATCGGCAGATGTTAACCCATCCCTTGGCGATAGTAAATTACTATGATCGGAATCATAAATGAGAGTTTTGGTGTTGAATTATAAAGTATACTGTTATGTTCTATTATAGACAAATGTACATAACACAAATTAATGGATTTTAAGGGTCACTCGCATTTATATAAGAGAATGCACTGGTACAGGATCTGTAATGCTGCACCACCACAGCCTTGGTTTTAATGTGAAAGGTGACCTGGACATGGAATACTTGGGTTAAGAGTGTCCAATTTAAGTTTACAATGATAATGTATCAAATTCTACCAACAATATAGATCAAGATAAGCCACTTCACTGCTGACCCATTAATATCAATTATATAGCAGAGCTGTCAACAAATCACAGGAATTGTTTATGTTGAAAGCTGGCATCTCTATTAAACCAATAACATTTATAATGACCTCAGACCATCTGTAGAGTGATATCTGTAGAGTGATGTTCAAATCTACTGTTAATATCATGTGATGTGTATTGTTGAATCTTTATTTTAAATTAGATACCATAGCTTTCTTTATCAGATTATCTGCACATTGGCATAAGAGACATCAGAAAATAATATAGCCTTATCAATAGCTAAGTAGTCCAAAGGTATGGGATGGAATTGATGAATTGGATTTAATGTCGCTCCAAACAAATTTACCACTACATAACACAAGATTTTGGACCGATTTAAACAAATTTGGTGTGGTGACTCGGGGTACCCTTGGAAGAGTTATCATGGTGTTAGTTTTTCAAATTTTGTTAACTTTAAAAAACGAGAGGCCGATCACGATCGGCAGATGTTTAACCCATACCTTGGCGATACCGATTAGCTATAACTGATAATTGGTCAAAGATATGATCACAGTGATACACATATCAGTACCTAACTTAAAATCAAAAGCTCAAATTATTTGTCTTAAGAAGAGGTTAAGGTAATTGGGGTGGGGAGGAGTCGTTTTAAATCTCATAACTCTGTCCCTATTCAACCAATGACCTCTCATTGTGAGATCCAATTGTTTAGCCATTAATCAATTTGACAGATAGGACAAACAATTATCCAGCCAGCAGGTTCATCTTTACCTTCATACAACCACCCCCTAGAGCTATGTAACATATGTCACCACTCAATTAATAACAGATTTCACTTGGAATGACATCTATTAAAGGTATTCGCATGTGCTCTGGATATTGGATGTTCACATGGCAATTTATTGATATCATTATATTACATGCAACTATTTATTTTTTTTAACTCAATAATTTTTTTTATTATTATAAATGTTTTTAAATATTTTTTATGTTAAATCGAGCGAGGAAATTCAATCTAAACAAATATGAAAAATCAAAATTTTAAATTTAAAAAAAAGAAAGAAGGGTCATAACTGCTTTAAGATAAATCGGATCGAACTCATATTCACTCGAACTGTATTTTGGGATGAGAAACCTATACACAAAATTTGGTTCCGATCAAATAGAAAATGTTAGAGATATCACATTATGCCTAAAGTGTCTAAGAACTGACAGACAGACAGATAGAGACGGACGGACAGACGAGTGGTCAATCTGGACATTGACACTATGTGTACCATACTATGGTATAGGTACACATAAACAGTTTTATCTCATGCAGAGTACAGGAAAAATACATCAAACTGGTGTGCCCCTTTAATATTTCAATTCACATTTGTAAACAATTGAAATCAATGTCGAAAAAGCTTTTGATTAATATATAGATAAAACAAACTAGACCTACAGTTCTAAGAGTGTTATGAACAATTATTTTGTTCCCATAGACTGATACAGAGCTCTCGTTTTTTAAAGTTTGAAAACCAAAGTTGTCTTCCCATGCAACCAACAAAATTCCAATGGTAATGCTTTTAAACAATGAAACCAGATTATGCCTTTAAGGTGAAATTTAAATAACCATGAATATAAAATATAAACATTCCACCTATGATATGGCCAGAGATACTTATAGAGTATAAAGTATATCTGATATAGCCAACACAACTCCTAGCAGTTAATTAACTCAATACCAGTACAAGAGAGAGAGAACTTCATGGCATTGTAACTGGATAGTATCTCTTGTCTCCATAGCATTGTGAAACTGATTTATTAGATATTATCTAGACAGTGCCACCTGTGTATCTTTGATATATTTTAGCGATGAATAAAATAATCAAAGGGCCATAACTCCAGTAAATAGTACCGGATCAAACCCATATTCGAACTCGATCTGTATTTTGAGTTGAGAAACTCACATACAAAATTTGGTTCCTATCAGTTGAAAACTTGTTGAATTATCGAAGCATTCATGAATTCTATGTCAAAGGGCCATAACTCCATTAAAAAATATCGAATCAAACCCATATTCGAACTCGATATGTATTTTGAGTTGAGCAACTCACATACCAAATTTGGTTATGGTCAGATAATTTCTTTTTGAGTTATGGCAGCATGCATAAATTCTAAGTTGAAACATAGCAGCTCTATTACAATTACCAACAGGACATTCATTGCCATTTTATATTGGTCTATATATTTATAAAATAGAAACTCATAAAAATTATGCAATCTTCATCATAAAAATTTTTTTGGAACATGAACATATTTGGGCATACCTCCCGCAAAAATCTCACGAATTGACATTTTCAAAACTTAACAGGTCTGGTATAGACCTTGATATTAAATATGATTGATAATGGTTGGATATAAAATATTTTAACACAGAATTATCAGATAACTAAAGGAGAGATATGAGAAGGGTCAAATTGAAAATATTAGAGTCATAACATTGGATTGCGTACAGTATACATGTACCTATGGTTAATTTTATTCTAAGCTGATCATTGGAAAGATACAATGTCTGTAACAGCAGAAATATTCAAGAATACCAGAACCATTATTATTATCCTGCAGCCCAAATGCAATAGAGGGAATTTCAAACCAAGATATTTCCTCAAATGATGAATATTCAATTGGTGGCTTATAGAAATTCTTAGTGAACCTGGCCCAAGGCGAAAGAGATAATTTAAAATCTGCCTATCAGATATCATGTGTCTATGGAATAGGTTAATTTTAATCATGAAATACATGCAAGTGAAAAGTGGATCACAATCAACCTGGACATAGAATAGGAGAATGAACATATAATGTGTGGAGAGGGTTAATCATTTCCAATGACATCATATGATGGAACTAATGTGTGGATTAATTTTTTTCTCAAGATAAGACAACAGTGTCTCTGTAAACAACAATTCTCTAAACAGCCATGCTCCAGAACATCCTTCAGATGGACAATGGACTATTTGTATTAATGCCACGAACATGTTTCAACAGGTTGGGTTAAATTACTATTGCACACAAACTGGAGTAAATTATCATCAATCACTGTCAGCCTCTGGGAGCAGCAGTGGTTTGGCAAAGAGTATCCAGTGTCATTTTCTGATTCCAATAATGCAGAAGATTACTGTGTAAAGTTGTTTGTCTTAAATTCTCACAGGGCATATACAATAGGTAGTAAATTACTTGAATTATAAAGGGCCATAACTCTGTTAAAATATACCGGATCAAACTCAAATTCGAACCTGATCTGTATTTCGGGGTGAGGACCACATGTACCAATTTTGGTGTAGATCAGATGAAAAATGTTTTGAGTCATAGCCGCTTGCATGAGTACTAAGTAAACATAAGAGTGAAAAGGGTTAACAAAACGATACCAAAATCGATACAGATAAAGAACGTGCTAACAAAGACCTAGGTAAGAAATATGAGGCAGATCATAAGCAAATTGTTTGACTTAGATGCATCAGATAGAATTTGTGAGTGGGGTTAATTATTTTCTAAATCGATCAACTGATCGATACCAAAAACTATACAGGTGAGGGGTGTGTCATCATAAACCTACATTTTAAATATGAACACAATCGGACAAAAAACACTTGGGTTATTGCATCGGATAGCACATGCCCATGTGTGGATGCAAAGTGTTAATAATTTCTAAACCGATCAACCGATCGATACCAAAAACTATACAGGTGAGGGGTGTGTCATTGTAAACATGCACATAAAATTTGAACATGATCCGATAAAAGATACTCCAGTAATCGAATCGGATAGCAAATGTCTACGGACAGACGGACGGACGGACAGACGGACAGACGGACAGACGGACAGACGGACAGACGGACGGACGAACGACGGATGGTTGATCCGGACGTCAGCATTATGTGTACCATACATGGTATGGGTACACATAAAAATTGGTTTTTAATAATTTAAAAAAGTTAAATTTTATTATATATTTTTAAAAAGATTTTTTTTGGGTTAAATTCATATACAAAATTTGGTTCCGATCAGATAGAAAATATTTGAGTTCTCGCACCATGCGTAAAGTGTCTACAGACAGACAGACGGACGGATAGATGGACTGACTAACGACGAGTGGTCAATCTGGACAACGACACTATGTTTACCATACTATGGTATGGGTAAACATAATAATAGAAGAAGTTTCTATAGAAATTTGATAATAAAGAGACTTTCCAGAGAAGATGAGGCCTAAAGCAGAATGAGGTCCCCAGAAGGTGAATTTGGTGATGCTAGCCCGCTATGTGGGATAGCGTCACTCATTCTGCAAATGACAGGCACACTGAACTCAGGATTGATGTACATATATGTCCTAAATAGAGAAAACTAGTATATCTATCTATATCTACAGTTTTTGTTTGAATACAGAAATATCTCATGAGTGTCTGAAAAGAAATATCAAATTTTTACGAGTGAAGCCACGAGTGAAAATTTTATATTTCTTTCAAGACAAGAATGAGATGTTTCAGATTTTCAAACAAAAACTGTAGGTGTACTTTTTATCATAATGCACCTTATTAATGCTTAAAGTTGCTAAATTATCCAGTACTTTTTACTTTTAATAGCACAACAAATTAAACAATACACGGAAAGTAAAACCTGGTTGACCCAAATTTCGGACACCGATCAGCTGACAGGTAGCAAACCGCTTTCAAGTGAAGACCACATGACATCATTAGGCAAGTGAAATAACAAAAACTACCATGAAATAACAAAAAAGTATTTCACTGTAGCTTATAAGAGATACATACCAAGATTTATGTTACAGTAGTTTTCGGTTTTTCAAGCATATAATAAATCCAGGTTATTAATATCTAGAAATTAGAAACAATTTCAGAAAACTAAGATTTTGCGCAAAACCCAGATATTTCTAACAGAACACATGCCACACAATACAGGCTCAGTTTGCATATTAACATGCTCTCTTGAACCATAAACAGACCATGGCTTATGAGAACACCATAAAACACACCCCTTGAAAACTTCCTTAATTGCCATGGAGGACCCTTTAGGATATATCAGGTACTTTGTTTCATTGTTACTGGTACCTAGAACAGGCATGTGCCTTGAAATAATGTGTCTGTCATTTACAGAATGAGGTCCCCAGAGGGTGAATTTAGTGATGCTACCCCGCATAGCGGGCTAGCATCACCAAATTCACCCTCTGGGAACCTCATTCTGCTGAGGTGTAAGCAGAATGAGGTCCCCAGAGGGTGAATTTGGTGATGCTAGCCCGCTATGCGGGGTAGCATCACTAAATTCACCCTCTGGGGACCTCATTCTGCAAATGACAGACATACTATTTCAAGGCTTAAGAACAGGCATGCATACCTAATACACAACCCATAATTCTATCAAGTGGCTAGGTAAACATTTACTCAGGGTACTTACTCAAACAAAAGGGCAGAATGCAACACAACATTAATTGTGGGCTGGGCTTAGCACGGACCTATTGATCTAAATTGTTACACAAAATAACCCAATGACAAAAATATATCTTATCGTGATTAATCTATGAGTAGGTTATACATGGAATGTAGATAAGGGATATGTCTTTGAGGTAATTGTATTAGGAGAACAAAGATCAAGGTTTCAATTAGTGCGTAGACCGGTAATTAGTGGCCTGGGGTCATTGAAATTTAAAAGCAAAAATTAAGTTATAAGAATCAACAGTTTTTTAATCTTGGTTTAGTATTATGAACAGAATTTAGATACGAGAGAGATTAGTTTGGGTAATTATATTACCAGAGAATAAAACTCAAGGTTTCGATTAGTGTGTAGACCAGTAATTAGCGCCTTGGTGTCATTGGGGTCAATGAAACTTAAAAGCAAACATTAAGTTATAAGAATCAACATTTTTTAAATCTTGGTTTAGTATTATCAGAGATATTATATAGATCTTTAGTATTATGCACAGAATTTAGATACAAGAGAGATTAGTTGGGTAATTGCATTATCAGAAAACAAAAATCAAGATTTAATTAGTATGTTGACCCATAATACAATTCAGTGAGATTGGGGTCATTAAATTGAAGAGCAAATATTAAATTAAGTGCATGAATGTTCATACATAAAGTTCAACAAACAGGCTGCTTTAAAACTTATGAGTTGCACAATCCCCACAAATGAATACTTATGGTGTTTCTCTGCCTTTTTTATATAGCATCAAAAGGGCAGAATGCAATACAAAAGTACAGTAATGCCGTAAATAATCGACTCCTTAACCACAGCATAATTAATGATATTTTTTCAGGATTTAGTCGGAAATATGGCTTGTTGCCATTCATCGGAAAGTTCTCAGTGAGAGCTTTCCGATGAATGGCAACAAGCCATATTTCCGACTAAATCCTGAAAAATTACCCATAATTCTGCAGTGGTTAAGGAATCGAGCACGGACCTATTGATCTAAATTGTTACACAAAATAACCCAATGACAAAAAGATATCTTATCCTGATTAATCTACGAGTAGGTTAAACATGGAATGTAGATAAGAGAGATGTATTTGAGGTAATTGTATTAGGAGAACAAAACTCAAGGTTTCAATTAGTGCATAGACCAGTAATTAACGACCTGGGGTCATTGAAATTAAAAAAAGTTATAAGAATCAACAGTTTTTTAATCTTGGTTTAGTATTATGCACAGAATTTAGATACGAGAGAGATTATTTCGGGTAATTATATTACCAGAGAACAAAACTCAAGGTTTCAATTGAGAGCTTTCCGATGAATGGCAACAAGCCATATTTCCGACTAAATCCTGAAAAGTTACCCATAATTATGCTGTGGTTAAGGAGTCGATTATTTAGGGCATTACTGTAAATTAGCAAATCAACAGTTTTTAAAACATTGTCACTGATGATTATCATTACATCAAAATTATACACTAAAGTGGATAGATAAGCAAGCCTCAAAATGTGGTGCCAGACATTTGCAGAATGAGGTCCACAGAAGGTGAATTTAGTAATGCTGCCTGCACCGTGGGCTATCATCACTAAATTAACCTTCTGAGAACATCATTCGACAAATGTCTGTCACTTGCATTATCTGTTTTGTTGTCTGATTATATATTTCTTAAATATCCCACCAGATGAATAATAGATTATTCCAATGTATATTTTAACCGAATGGGAGAACGTTTTTAGCAAACTACAGGCAGAGTTATCTCCCATCGCTCCGCTGAGATACCACTGCCACAAGGACATTTGGTAAGGATTTTTGACATGATCTTAGTTCTTATGTTTTAGGATTGAAATTGTCTATGTCTGGCTCAGTTCAAATTGTTCTTATCAATATCAAAATAATTATTATTATTGCAAACTTGTGGTGGTCAAAATAAGATAATAGGTGACTAAATATAGCTCTGACGATACGTAAAAATAGATGTATCGGTCCTCAAAGTACCATCCTTGTGGCAGTGATCTATCGCAGTGATAAAGGAGAGGGCGCTGCATGGAGTTTGTGTTTTTAGTAAAGAATTGGTTAATAGATACATTAACTACTTCAGGCGATTCCAGATGATTCACAGTCACCGTGCACCATAAAATGAATCCATAATGCGTAATGCATGTTCCATTATGATGGTCTGTTCTGTGCTTCTTGAACATGGCTCAATCTATTTACAATACTGTATGCATCTCGCACCTGAGAGTTAATTATATTTTCTATTAATGTTCTGCAAGCTGTGTTATTATAAAGTCTTTGACTTTGACATTTTCAATGAGTTAGCAACTTTCCACACAGAACATAAAGCTAGTAAATGAATGGAGCATTTACTCTATGCCCTGCTTTCCTGTCAAGCCAGTTACCTTGAATTCCTCACATCATTGAGTCTGAGTGCTCATCTATAGACTGGCCATAGAAACTGAACACATGAAAGGACCAAAACCTGATAGGAAAGATAGGAAATGCTCATTTTGTAACATTATGGAAGATGAAGAGCATTTCTTATTATTTTGTCAGAAACACCCTGAACATAGAGCACCCCTTTTGAATAAGCTGGGATTAACCAGATTAGATTTTTCGGCAGGATCAACAGATGCAGGTCGAATAATTAAAAGAATTTTAAACCCTAATAATGCAAAAGATACGAAGTTGGTATCTGAATTCATAAAAGCATGTATGGAATTAGTCCAAGTCTTCTTGTACTAAAACCAGCTAAGATATTGGGATGGCGATGCTGGCGTTTAGTCCAAGCCCGCTTGCATACCAATCCTACCACATGAGTTACGCCCACGATCTGTGGCGGGAATTTGTGGTGTATTTTACTCGATTTACCTAGCAAATCAATACATGATGCTATATACATCGGAAAGGCTTACATCTAATGGTCATAAGGCCTTACCAATTTAATTAGTTGGTTTACGAACATGGGACCCAAAAAGATGTAGATGGAGGAGGGAAAAAAAAAAAAAAAAAAACTCCCTTCGGGCTTGTTCTATCCGGTATGAATTTTCACACGACATCACCACTGGAATTTTGTAACTTAAAATGGACATGTTATTTACCCTGAACACTTCATTCAACTTAAACTTTCAAATATATTAATATTTAATATATTAAATAATAATATAAAACAACTGACTGGATACCTTCCAATCTATCTACATGTATCTAGAATTACCTGTCAACTCCCCTTTCGGGTATTACAGACAGGGTCCAGGTCTCGACTGTGGTCGGTGCTTTGGTGGGCTACTCTAACCTACAGCCGGGTTCTTTAACGTGCACATAGTCACCCATGTACACGGGTCAGCCATTTATGTCGGCTCCCGATCCGACAGCGTACTGCACTCACAACAACATACCTGGACATGATGTCACCGTGAAGGGAAGTCAGTCTTGTATTCTGATATATATTATGTGATCACGAATGAGACTTTTCAGTCGTACAACGTGGTAATCTGACCAAGTTTGGATTTTTGTCAGAATACCCGACCGGGAATCGATCGCCGGACCTTTAGCACGAGAGACCAGTACGCTATCCACTCGGCCACTTACTTCCTTTATTGACCAATGTCAAGCAACATAAAAATATTAGTTTTAAAACAAAAATATTTATAAAGATGGTCTATCTGCAAGTGGAAAATATGGGTATTTATACAATAAACCACTATAGCTTGTTAATCAACAGGAACAATAAAAAATAAGATGACACCTGTACACGTAAAATTACTTCTTTTCTTTGTTTTTCAATAGTTAGTTTTCTGTGTTTATTTTATAAATATATAGACCTAAATAAAATGGTAATGAATGTCCTGTTGGTTGTTGTAATAGAAGCAGAAACGTCGTTTAAAATAAGTGAAAAAACGAACCCAATTTACAAAGGTTACAACCGGACATGAATGGTTGAAAACGAAAGTACAAAATGACCGTCTTGCAATTTTACCCGAAACGAAACGTACACGTTCCGTTCACAATGCGTACCTCTAATCCGTTACTAAGAACAGTTACTGTTCATCAATGAGGGCCAACAATAGGCCTACAGCAGCACACTTCTCAGACCAGCAGCATTTAGAAAGACACTTCGTTTAAAATACGAAAAAATACGTAGAATTCCACTAGATACGGCCGGATATGCACGAAACCGAAAGTATAAAATGGACTCGTTTATACAGTTTTTCCCGCAATCGAAATGGACACATCCGTTCGCATGGTTTGTGACTTAGTAGTTATTTAAGTGGCATTATTAAATCTATTGTTTATACTTTTACGACAGCTACCGAGGGTGTGAACTTAATTAGTCCGGAATCGGAACCGGAATGAAACTTAGACATAAAACGGGTAAAGTACAAACGTGTTTCCATTGAAAATAATTTTTTATTTTTTTCGCATTTCGGGAAAAAAGTTGTCGGCGGGTTCGTAAACCAACTAATAAAATTGGTCACGCCTAATGGTGTATAATAATCTAACTTTAATGTTAAATTACACATAGAATATTCCGGTTGATTGCCACAAACATCGATTTGTTTCTCTGTTTGTTTACGTTTTAACCGAAAGCCGAAGTGGTCCGAATAAGTTCGGCATAATCCGCTGTTTGTTCTGGGAATTCTACTTTCCATTTCTATATATAGCGCAGGTTTTCCGAACAAAAATGGGGAAAAACCGATCGCCCGAAAGTCCAGTTTTCTATGTGCTTTCAGAACAATTCCCGCACTAAAAACTTAATGACATAATGGAGGATCAGAACGGTAGTTTTGTTGACAATTATCGCAAGCAACTTGTCAAAATTGGAGCAAATTAGATATCTTGTGTCTGACTTGCCATGCGTGTGGTGTGCATTTTGACATCTGTGTTGATAAAATAATCGGAGAACCGAATCACACAGTTTCGAAATATAGTTCTTCCGTTTTAGTGGGACTTTTCAAACTTAAGGTTCATTTATTTAGTGTATTACATTTATATCTCCAATGTTTAATTAATCTATTTATTATTTTATTTATTGACACACATAATTACGATTACAATGGAGAATTCATCGTAATTTGCGTTGTTGTCCAAAATCTACGGAATATTTTCAACGGAAAATGCCGAACACAGTTCGCGAGGTCAACCGAGTTCGCATACTTTTAAAAAATTGTAAACATTGAGGTAAATGTCTCTTTTCGCATTAAATTACCGTTTTAAATTCACAACTGATGTGGGTTTCAGATAAAATAGCATGTCTTCTGCGGAAAATATCCGTTTATTGTCGCAATTGTGATATTTTATTTCATATAATTGTGGTTTTATTTGAGCGGGTCACTAACGCTTAAGCCGTGTCATAAGCGAGCATATAGGGCGGTCTTGGACTAAACGCCAGCATCGCCATCCCAATATCTTAGCTGGTTTTAGTACAAGAAGACTTGGACTAGTATGGAATGAGATAACCTACTCCTCAATACCATCAATTAAAGGAAAAACACTTTTTTTTTTCTCTTTTTTTTTCTTCAAAAAAACATACATATACATGTAACAATTGTTCTTTTTGTTTTGTTTTTGTAATAAATGTTTGTTCATGTTATAGCAGAAACCAAAATTCATTGGTATTGCTGAATAAAAACTTGAAACTTGAACTTGAATTAAAGGGGAATACTCTAGAATATATTCTTGCTTTATTCAATTTCGTTATTCCAGTCTAAAATTTATTCCTGGTACTTCTTTCCTGTTATTCCAGTTACCTCAAATAAAGTGGAATACTCTCGAATATTCCGGAATATTTTTGCTTTACACAAGTAAAAAATTTATTCCTGGTACTAAACTTGAATAAACTGGAATAAACTGGAATTGTGAGAAAACAATGTAAAATCAATGGAATTTACGAATTCTTTATCTAGAATAAACCGGAATAAACATGAATGTTGTGACTTTGCAATAAATTAGAGAAGAAGAACCTTGAATAATCTGGAATATTTTATTTTTAGCTAAGATAATGAGACTAGAATAAGCATGAATTAACAACAAGACTTTTTTACTTTGACTATTTTGCAACAAATTAAAACAGTTCAAATATTCTACAATGCTCGTGTTTATTTTAACACGTAAATTTTATTCCAGTTTATTCATGGTCCCATATACCATTTTGGAATATTCTTAGTAAACTTTTATGCCAAATTTCATTCCATTAAGTTCAGAGTTACTGAAGTTATCATCCGGAAACAAAAATTGTGTGCAAATTTCAACACAAAGGTCTGAAACTTAGGTGAAAATTGGCAGGCGGAACTGGGCGGAACCTGTATTTTGTGCTAGTAAACCCACATACAACATTTCATTCCATTCAGTTCAGACTTACTAAAGTTATAATCTGGAAATGAAAAAAGTGATCGGAAGAATGGACAATAACATAATATGTCCCATTTTGAAATGGGTGTATAATAATGAACCCTGCACAATTCACTGTAATAACATTAAAGAACCCACCTTAAGTTAACTGAGATGCTGTATTTGCCGTATCTCCGATCATTGTGCATGAAATGCATCTGCTCCTCGGGGTATCAGCATCCTGCCACATGACCCATGATGGAATACTTCAGACAGATTCTAATCACGCCTACATTATTCAGGGGAGATAAGCCTGCCTGGTACCCTGTAACATGACACAAAGGTAAGTGAGTATGAGCCATATGCGTAGACAGTAATAGTTACTTTCACTCTCATAAAATACAACAATGCAGCGCATATAGTCAGCAACAAAAAATGTCTTCATAATGGAATTTTCGGAATGCATTGTACCTGCGTGAATATACTATTGGGCACAATTTTTAATGACTGCCATATAATAAAACAGTTGTGTTAATATAAGTAAACCATTTTGACCCTTCCATTATTCAATTCAGTTCCAACAGTATACATTGGAATGGTTTATTATTGATTGGGAAGGGAGTTCAGATATTACAAGCAGAAGATGGCTGAGAAAATCTCTAAGGAACCCTTTTAGGTATGTTCAGCTAACAAGTTCAACAAATGCCTTTCAGGATTTTTGTTCAACTTATGAGCTGAACATCCCTTTAAATGAATCAATGGGAATCAAGCAAATTGCAAATTGTGGGCAATGTGACTTCACAAGCTTGCAATGGATTGGGACCAAAAATTAACCAGGTGATCCTATTATTACATGTACGTCGAGCTCTCGCGACTATGATTGAATGTGTCGCCTTAAATAGGAGGAATACGCGCGTATAAATATCCTATTTGACAGCGACCCAATTATCCTGCTGGTTAGCCACAAAGCGAGAAATCGACGAAGCATAAAATGACTACTGTGATCGCCTCGTGGTCAGCAATTCAGTCGCTTGCGGTGTGAATATAAAAATCACGCGCTTCGAACTGCTACGGACGACTGAAAACGGCCGTTATAATCGCGCACTCGCGTCTTGTGTGGATTGACCTTTAGCTAGGCCCCTGCGAATATTCAATATTCGTTTTGTTATTCGATTTGACCTCTATATTCGATTCGACTTTGAAACAACGAATAGTAAATTGAATACACCAAACCAGTGAACACGAATGTAATGCATTTATTGGTAATATTTGAACATTCACAACTACTGCGAAGTATAAAAAGTAGATACACTCGCAAGTATACATCCTAATCGATCGTTTTAAGTTTAACTGACCTAACCCTCTTGTTTCTTGGCATGAATATAACAGTTAAGTTATAATTTATTTCGTTGATATTCAATTGGAGATCGACGGAAAGATACTTCACAAATCTGTTGAATGGTACGTCACATGACTGCGCATACACACTATTAGATGCGCATACACACTATTAGATGCATTATCTTTTCATTATTTGATTGTGTTTGCTCAGTTTTGACTTGCAGTGGCAGTTGTAATGACGTTCACGAAAGTGCAGGTCAAAGCCCTTTAATCAAACCACCGTTTTATAGTTGAGAACGTCATGATAGTTTTGAATCGATGTGGAATTCCCCACTAATGACATCGGAAGTTTATTTTCCTAATTGCTTGTTATATTTTGAAGAAATTGTATCTTTAATATTGTCGATCAAAAACCCACTATTTGCAGGGGCTTAGGAGAAGTACGTGTTATCAGGGCAAGTCTGCAAATAGTGTGTCTGTCATTTGCAGAATGAGGTCCCCAGAGGGTGGATTTAGTGATGCTATCCCGCACAGAGGGCTAGCATCACCAAATTCACCCTCTGGAGACCTCATTCTGCTTAGGCCTCATCTTCTGGGGGAAGTACCTACAGTATCAAATTAACATTGTTTTTAGTTTTCCCTTCTGGGAAGTTTCTATATCCCCTAATTTGCAGCAGATAAAATGCATAATCGAGGTGCCCAATGGGTGAACATCACCAACTTCAACTGGGGAACTTCAATCTGATCCTAGGTCTACCATAGCAGTTGAGGGCCTAAGCAGAATGAGGTTCCCAGAGGGTGATTTAGTGATGCTAGCCCAATGTGCGGGATAGCGTCACTAAATTCACCCTCTGGGGACCTCATTCTGCAAATGACAGTAAGTACACCATTATAACCAGAAAAACAATTGAAATATTCTGTTTGGACATATACAAGCTGGACTATCAGGGAGAATCACTTCTCCTTACGGGAAAAAAGTAGAGAGAAGTGTCACATTTTAGAAAAAAAAATATCTCCCAAGTCGCCCTCTAGACTAGTCCCCATGTAGAACAGATGTAAGCCGGTGAAGGTTGATCAGGAAGAGTCCATAGCATAAAAATGTTCTAATGGGTTTAGGGAGAAATGTCACACTTTAAAGAAAAGATAACTCCGATGAATGGCAACAAGCCATATTTCCGACTAAATCCTGAAAAGTTACCCATAATGCTGCTGTGGTTAAGGAGTCGATTATTTGGAGCATTACTGTACAAGAAATATGCAGTTTGTTGCATTGGGGAAGATAAAAAGTTTTAAACTGCCTGAACTACATATGCTGTGAATTCAGTCAGATATCTGTAGTAGTTAAAATCTGTACTGAGAAGTACAATTAGTGAAAGCATTGTATATTCCTTATGCATTTTGCAAAATCAAACGTTTATTAAAATTCTTTCCCATACATAAACTTCCAACAATAGACGAAACCACGTATCTGTATATCAGTTTCATCTGATAGCTGTCAAGTAAATTTGCACAGGGAAGAATTTTTTAGAAATTTTCATTGAAGAAAGTTTGTGAACCTAATAGTGTACCCAGAACATGCTCGCAGCAATTTCCTTTCTTTTATATGCAAAGGAAATCTTGCAATATATCTAAGTATATTACACACAGTCACAGTATATATAAATAGGTGCTGTGAGATCCTATGGTTATATATACTAGTACCCAGATAGCACACCCACGTTGGGCCAACGTTGGGCCAACGTCATTTCTATCGTTGGGCCAACGTTGGAATCCAACGTTGGCCCAACTATGGCTGTTGCCGCTGGCTCGGCGTCGGCTCGACGTCGGATCCCGTCGTCGACTCGACGGTGGTTCGACGTCGAGCCGACGTTGGTGCGCCGTCGGGCACCGACGTTGAAACGACGTCGAACCAACGGTGAATTCCACTAATAATACGACGTTGGGCCAACGTTGGGCCAACGTCATTTATATCAACGTTGGAATCCAACGTTAGGCCAACTATGGCTGTTGCCGCTGGCTCGGCGTCGGCTCGACGTCGGATCCCGTCGTCGACTCGACGGTGGTTCGACGTCGATCCGACGGTGGTGCGCCGTCGGGCACCCGACGTTGAAACGACGTCGAACCAACGGTGAATTCCACTAATAATACGACGTTGAGCCAACGTTGGGCCAACGTCATTTCTATCAACGTTGGAATCCAACGTTTGGCCAACTATGGCTGTTGCCGTTGGCTCGGCGTCGGCTTGACGTCGGATCCCGTCGTCGACTCGACGGTGGTTCGACGTTGAGCCGACGTTGGTGCGCCGTCGGGCACCCGACGTTGAAACGACGTCGAATCAACGGTGAATTCCACTAAGAATACGACGTTGGGGCAACGTTGGGCCAACGTTGTGTTTTGGGCATTGACAGGGACGGATCGAGGCTCCACTCGTAGGGTCGATTCCCCTCACATTAGGGCGTCCTTATAAAATTAACATCCGATGAGATACAACATACCAATAAATTTAAAGTCCCACATAATGTTTGCAACTTCAAAGTATTATAATTGGAAACAATATTCAATTTCACAAATATGAAACCAAAATAAAATGAAACATATAGAAAAAAAGTGTATGCCGATTTAAATAAAGACAAAATGACATGTCATTAGTTGTTGATTTTAAGAATCTTGACCATCTACTCACTCTAAAGAAAAATATTTTTTATTGGTCTCCTGAATAAAGTTATCGAAAATGCTACATATTTTTGTTAGCTTATATATCCCTTTACCATACAAAAGAAATGTCTTTATTTCAGCTTAATTTGCGATTTTGTGCTCTCGATAATGTTGGGAACAAAATATTCAAACATTATGTGGCTTTAAACTTTGGTCAGGTTACATCTTCTTCGAACATCATTATTCTGGAGGGTGATCTGATGTAGATGTGCAAAATTTGAAACGGCTCAAAGTACATCTGATTAAATTAAACCTAGTAATTGCTCATTTACGTACCAGTGCTATTATATAGAGGGAACTCTGTGCATGGCGATATACAATGTCACATAAGAAAGAATATCGCGTTTTTGCAATCCGTTTTCTAATTAGTCCATGATACTGTAGATTCTGATTATATAAATTCAATACATACATGTACAGCAATTAATTTTATCTGTTGACATATTATGAAATGAGCAATTACTAAGCTTATTTGTATCTATGCACATATGTATGCCACTTGTTGCATATGTTGGAATGATTTATCTGGGAGAAATTAAACCCATGGATCCATAAAGATTAATTTATGTATACAAAACCCAACATATTATATGAAATATAATATTTTCATCATTCCACGATCTGTCATGAACTGGATTCAGTGTACTCATGGCTCATGCATATATGTATGCAGGAACTTGGCTTGTATGAAGCAACTGTTTTGTAGGACATTGATTGACAATTCTTCTGAAGAAATCATATCGCGAGAGAAACCATTTTATATTCACCTCCTTGAATATCTGGAATTTATCATTTTCATAGGTTATCATTACGTTATTAATAACTGATGTATCAGATGTATAACTGCCACAACAAGATGAACACACATAATCCTTTCAGTGCCGATTATCGATACACCGATGAATGCCGAGTTTTTTTTGCATCCGATTGAATGCACAACACAGGACAAGTAAGAATTTCCATCCAAGTGAATAACCATAAACTGACGAATTCATGTCGTACATGGTGTTATGTCGGTCGCGCTGGTGTCAGTCGTGCAATACTATTCACAATATAACGATGTGCAACACGATATAGACCATGCTGCCATGATGCTGGAATACTGGTACATGTAAGTTCATATCCCCAAGCCGTTGATGGTTTCGACAGACGAGTAAACTTTGATCGAATCCGCTTGTATAGTACCGTAGCTTATACACAAAATATCCAGATCCAGAAACAGGATAGCAAGTAAATGAGTCCTGAAAGAAACAGAGAATAACGTTAGCCCAATGAATTTTCTGTGTGCAGCTTGACATTGTCACACACTGTACACATCTTGATATATAAGAACCAGACCAATCCGGGAAATTCATACATGCATTTGCATGCACGAGAGTACTTTAATTATTTGACCGGTTGCCAATAATATATATAAAATATGTATGCATATGGTACTTTAATTAATCGAACGGTTCCCGATAGTATATATAGGTACCATACCTTTGCACGTGGTACGTAATCGTTACATATACAGGTCTCGAGGAATTCGTGAGTTGGAAGGACTTGAGCACGTGCTGATGACACCGACGCCGGTAGGCGGAGATGTTATGCGCGCGCGAAGTTTTTCTCAACTCATGAATATCTCTGAGAACAGCAGGTAATTATCTTATATACCCAATACCCAGGATCGTCTCAATCAAACAATTGGTCACGGATTCTCAAAACTCGCTAAGCCTACGTACTGCTCACTCTCGTCGGTGTCAATTTCTAGCAAACCTGTCAATCAGTTCATTAATAAAATTGCACAGATCCCACAAGAGCCAGCGCATGGTAAGTTTCTGCTCATTGGAAATTTTCACCAGCAAATATGAGACCGAACATATTAGTAAATTCGCAAGATATTGAGTAATTATTTTAGCATGTTTTGAATTGTTGTCAGCCGTATCATCAACGATAAAGAGTGTTTGTGTTTCAATGCCCATTTACTAGTACGATGAATATTAAACAGCGGTTTGAAAACTTGCTTTATAAAAAATCTCAGTATTTGATGACAAATCGGAATGGATATGAAGAACGGGGTTTGAGAACGGGGGGGGGGGGGGGGTAATATGTCAGGGACTTTGACAGAAGCCTTCCTTTTTTGAGGGGTTAAATTGCAACCACGGGTCCGTGAACCAATCTGTTTTCCCAACTTGACCAAGTTTCATCTGGTCTCCCATTCGATGCTGAGTTTGAAATCCAACACACTACCATTTAATAGCTATAATATAGTCTTTGTAGAAAATAATATAATGTACTCTAAATATTACATATCTGTTGGGAACCGAAACTATCCAGACGATCTCAGAAAGATTTTGCCTGAAATTCAACTTATGATATTGAAAATTCCAAATCTTGAAATTAGCTCACCGCATAATAATGACCAAAACGATACTCATTAGAAATTTGGAAATGTAAACTATCGAAATGATCTCAAACAGATTTTGCCTAAGATGTTCAACTTATAAAGTTATTGAAAATTTAAATAAAATGTTGAAATTATCTGGGGGGGGGGGGTAATACCTCGACCTCTATCGCCACATCCATGTTGCGATCACCCTAATTATTTGTTCTAACCCACAACCTCCTAGAGTGGGCAATCTTACTGTCAGGTCAGGGACAATACGGGTAAGGTTGTCCCGCCCCATTAACTTTGACCAAAATGTTCAACAGTTAGGCATTTCATGACTGACACGACATTAATTTAAGTTAATGAAAATTCCAAAATGTTGAAAAGTTTGACAAAAATTGGGGAGGGTGGTAACACCTCAATGTTCAAACCCCTGTCGCCACATCCATTTTTGCACACATTACCATATTAATTCCAACCCACATTGTCACAGATATTACATTCTTACTGTCAGGGGCGTGTGGACAACGGGGGTGGGGGCTTGACAACAGCATGTTGATAGCAGACCGCCTTTCTGCCAAACTGCTCTAAATGTAGGCCTACTGGTTAGAACAACAAATTATTTCAGTTGGTAGCTTGGTGAGCCCCAAGCCAAGTAATTAATTGATATGAATACCTCAGACAAAATATGGGATGGGTAATATTTGTTTATTGGTAAAAAATGCCCCATATGTATCGCCAAATTATTAAAAATTTCCAAAAGTTGTGCATGTCGCCACCCCCTGCATGCCGTCACATCCCACATATCCCCAAAAAGTTGAATTACCCGCCCAATAATATCTAATCATGTCTATTATTGGGGGGGGGGGGTGTTCACATTTATGTTTTAGGGACACGTGGCATTTAATACAGTGACAACGTCCATTATGTAGTCATTGGTCGTTTGTGGGGGATGCATCAATACACAAATTGACCCCAACCAAATACATACATCCTAATATTACTCAACGTTACGACTATAGGTCCACACTACAGCTGAAATAATTATTGTGACACAGTGTGACGGGAACATGTCTCTATTCCGAAGGTTCGCTATTCCGAAGGTTCACTAATCCGAAGGTTCATTAATCCGAAGGTTCACTATTCCGAAGGTTCACTATTCCGAAGGTTCGCTATTCCGAAGGTTTTTGTTATTTTAAAAGTTAATTCTATATTCTAAAGTATTGAGAGGGTTCTTTAGTACGAAGACTCTTTTTATGAAGGAAATAACTTAAAACATTAAAAAAATTAATGTGATTTTTGTTTTCGTGGGTTTCCTTGAGATTTAACCCTTTTATATTTGGCGAGTAGAACGACATATATGTCGTCTATCGGCTGAGGACTAAAACGACATATATGTCGTTTTAGGAAGTGTTATTTTACGTAGACATAACTTCAATAAATCATCTGATTTATAAATGATTTACATAGGAGTTATTTTGATTAATATAATGTCCCAAATGCTAAAGGCGGACTATAACAGTGGGGCTCTTACGGTCAATCAATACTGGAGCTCTATAACTTACTGTATAGCAGAATACCGCTGAATGGACCTGACTGCAATTCTGACTTTGTTTTGATTTTAATGTTGATGTTTCTTTCAAGTACAGATTGCCAGTTCGGGTAGAATGCATCTCTAACTCGTAGTTTATTTCAGTCATTGTGTTTTCAACTTTCTATAATATTAAAAAGATAAACTGATACTGTCTTCTTGCTATTAATAACCGACATCTGGGACAAATTAGATATTAGATTGTGGTGTATAAATGTACGGGGGGGGGGGGGCAAATTTTGATTCATTTCTGGCTAAAAACTCCCATAATAGAAAACCTTCGGAATAGCGAACCTTCGGAATAGTGAACCTTCGGATTGGTAAACCTTCGGATTAGTGAACCTTCGGATTAGTGAACCTTCGGAATAGCGAACCTTCGGAATAGAGAACCCTACCCAGTGTGACAACGTAATAACTTCCTTCCAACAGCTCCAGTCATGTGAACATTGACACAACGTATCAATATGACGTGATTCTTTGACGTAAACAATGTAAAATGATACGCACGTAATGTAAAGTTTGTAAAATGAAATTATTGTTTTGCAACTATGGGTGTATGCCAATTGCTGGACAGCGGATCGCGTTTCAAACCCCTGTGACGTGGGTCATTGTAGAAAAAAGTTGAAAATTTCATGTCTGACACATCATTACTTGGTAACTTTAAGTACATGTTTTCATTGTCTGATTTTCCAACAATCAGTAGGAATATTTTTGTTTACACCTCCGGTATCATATTTTTAAAACTTTTAGACTTTAGTAAAAATTGTTGTCTGACATGAACACCATTTTGGAAATGTTCCAGTCTTATTCAGTTTGGAAATTGCCAACAGTTGAAAAGCCTGGGTGCCGGTTGGAAAGTTTCAATGCAAAGCGGCGGGGGGGGGGGGTGCAAATTGAAACTCGCGAAGGAGTTTGGTGTCTGGTTCAAGAGGAAATTCAACGTTGACACACCATAACAAAGACCATGTAGCCACGTCACTGATTCGGAGACCATAAATAGGTACATGTACATATTTCAGAAACTAAAAACTTCCCCGGGAATCATACTCGAAAGAGCAGATAGACCCTTTCACACCCCAATATAAGCCCCCCTCCGATTAAGTATGTACTGCATGGTAATCACACAAGAATGGCCTGGTTGACAGAATATTGATACATTGGCGCCATATGCTCTGGTAAGTACTTTCCATTGTCATTTTCCAGCTGTTTTAAATGTTTCGCAGAGAAGTGAAACGAACGCTCTTTATTTATAACATATATCAGGAATATATAGACTAACACGGAATGCTCCGTGTAAATAGCTGATTTTTGGTTGGGACCCAAACATCGTGTTCAAACTTGTATTTGTTATGACTTCAATGCATCTTTTTGTGACATGTATTTATCGACCTATTTCGACACGGGGAACAATTCACAAGAGAATATTATTAGGTGTATTTTGGAGCGCAAACCGACAAGTGGATTTAAGGTACCGGTTGGAAAATACCGAATTAAGGGGAGGTTGTTCGAACTCCATGCATAAATCAATCTCCTACATAACAGGGCGTCAGACACCGTAGTGAGGAGACTGAACTCTGGTTTGCAGCTTGAGCATTTTATACAACGAAAGGGGGTGGTGCAATCGTAAATTCCTATGCTGGTAGTACACCCCCCTCCCAACAGCTATAAGCATAATAGCCTATTATAGGGTATACAACTGAAAGTGGAACGGTATCCACTGTCGTAGGCTGAACTTAATTATCCATGGAACTCCATGACAGGGACGTGGCTAGATGGGTTTCAGCGTTGGGGAGGGGTGCATCCACCTTGGAATTTTCAACTGCACCCCCCTTTGGGGTTTGATTTCCCCAAAAGTTACTGGCCCCTCACAGCCTGGATGTTAGCATTATTCTAAATGGATCAGTAGTATTGTTGCCACAACCAGAAGAGGAACGGAATACACTGAGAACATTTTGAGATCCGAACCTGAAAATAGCAAACTCCTAACATCTAGACTGGCCTCAAGAATTCCAATTGTTGGAAATTTCCAACCTGAGACCCCCACCCCCCCCCCCCCTAAGGTCGTAAAATTTTCAACTGATGCCATTTCAGTCAATTTTTTTTTACCAAAAGTAGGACAATGTGCAAATGATGTTCCATAAACAATTAATAATTGTTGGAAAATCAAACTACGAGAACAATCTCAACCTATAATATTGTTGGTGTGACCGTGCGAAAGTTCCAATTAATGTTGTGTCATGTATGAAATATCCAACTGTTGACAATTTTGACCAAAGTTGTGGTGGGGTGGGGGATGCGAGACACACGTGCAACACCCCTGCCGCCATGTCCCTAAATCCATGTATTATCACACATGGATCGTGAAATTTAGATAGTAATTAGAATGACATTTTCCTCCTCATACAGTCGGGTGCCATCACACGAAACTGACATAAATTTATTTGTTTTCGTTTCTGACAATTGAAGGGTTAAACTTCAAATTCAAACTTTAAGTTGGTTGTGGAGGAAATGAATCCGACGACGCACGCTTATCGTTGAAATTCCAAGTTATTCGGCATGATATTCTCAACTAAAGTACTTACCGGTACTTCTTCGTGTCCCTATAGCTGGTGATGGTGTTCCGTGGTGCATTATCCAAATAATAATCCATTAAACCGAGAAGCTCACTCAGAACACAAATGCAAGTTCAGTCAATAAACCAAAGCGTTATTTGAAAAAGAAACACGCGACCAGTTAACAATGACGTTAAAATGACGCTACGACGTAATCGACCGATTTCTCCACACTATATGACCAACGTTGGGCCATCGTTGGTCCAACGTCGACATCTAACGCACCTACTAACCTCACATATCGCCTAGTGCGTTACGTTTTCAACGTCGGGCCAACGTTAAACCAGCGGTAAAACCAACGTTGCCCCAACGTTGGTTGTCCAACGTCGGGCCAACGTAGCCATGTTTGAAACGTGCAAAATCTGACGCATGTCGACGTTGCGCCATCGTTGTACCAACCACAAAATCCGACGTTGCGCCAACGTAATTATTCCAACAAGTCGACGTTGGGCCATCGTCGTACCAACCACAAAAGCCGACGTTGAGCCAACGTAATTATTCCAACGCAAGTCGACGTTGGGCCATCGTCGTACCAACCACAAAAGCTGACGTTGGGCCAACGTAATTATTCCAACGCAAGTCGACGTCGGGCCATCGTCGTACCAACCACAAAAGCCGACGTTGGGCCAACGTAATTATTCCAACGTTGGCCCAACGTACGTGTGCTATCTGGGTAGTAATGCTCTAAATAATCGACTCCTTAACCACAGCAGAATTATGGGTAATTTTTCAGGATTTAGTTGGAAATATGGCTTAATTGTTGCCATTCATCGGAAAGCTCAGTGAGAGCTTTCCGATGAATGGCAACAAGCCATATTTCAGACTAAATCCTGAAAAATTACCCATAATTCTGCTGTGGTAAAGGAGTCGAATATTTAGAGCACTACTATACAGAAGACAAGGGCAGGTTGATCGAGTCTGTCGGTCAAAGGAAGAAACCGAGAGAGAGATTTATGTTGTGTGCAGTGGAGATCCGGCCTGAAAATATGGCGTCAGACATTTGCAGAATGAGGTCCCCAGAGGGTGAATTTAGTGACGCTATCCCGTATAGCAGGATAGCATCACCAAATTCCCCCTCTGGGGTCTTCATTCTGCTTAGGCCTCATCTCTCTGGAAAGTTTCTTTATTAACAAATTTCTAAAGAAACTTCTTCACATAATTTATATTTCTGTTTTAGTTTAGTTTCTCATATCCCCAAATTGGTAGACCACACATTGCATAATCGAGGTTCCCAATGTGTACATCACAATATTCACCATTTGGGAACTATGAGGTCATGCAGAATGAGGTCCCCAGAAGGTGAATTTGGTGATGCTATCCCACACTATCACTAAATTAATCCTCTGGGGACCTCATTCTGCAAATAAACTCAGGCTTGGTGATGATATTCATGATAGAACTATTGAACTGAATTACAGTAATGCCCTAAATAATCCACTCCTTAACCACAGCAGAACTTTCCGATGAATGGCAACAAGCCATATTTCGAACTGAATCCTGAAAAATTACCCATAATTCTGCTGTGGTTAAGGAGTCGATTATTTAGGGCATTACTGTACTTACCGCCTCAATCACATATGCTCATGAATAGAATAGACCTTATTCTTATATTTATTACCGATAACTCTTTAATGACGAGACATCGCATGTTTAACCCTTTGAGTGCCAGGTCCGATTTTTGTATCAACCCATATACCCTGTGCCAATGCAATCTCTTATATATGCGAGTCATCCATAGATCGCCTCGCATATATAAGAGCTTGCATTGGCCTAACAATATTTTTATTTTTTTTACAATTTTAATAATTTATTCTTATATTCTTTAACAGACTTATTTTGTAGGTTTAGGGCCGATGAGATCAGCCCCTGGCACTCAAAGGGTTAAACCATTGTTATGTAAACAATTACTGTTACAGTGAAAGCCATATTATCAAAAACATCAAACATATAAATCCAAATGCATTTCAGCAAAACAAATGTTTTAGTTGAAAATCTTTTTCTGGAATTTTCATTGCTCAAACCTTTTGTGATTAGACATACATGATTTTATCAGTATTTGCTCAATTGTTAGTTGATACACTGCAACAGTAATGTTTACATAACAAAGGTTTTAGATACGATGTCTCGTCATTGAAGAGTTATGTGTAATAAAAATAAGAAGAAAGTCTTTCTCATGCTTCCATGTTATTCTTAGTCACAATGGTTGAACAAACTGTTACATTGTTTCAAATTTACCCACAGTGAGTGGCTTTAATATGTTCCATTAAGCAAACAACCTTAGTGGGTGTTAACCGTCTCATGACGGAGTTTCGCTGGTGCCGCATTAAAGATCCTGTTCCAGTGCATTATCTTATTTATGTGAGTCTGCCATAGGGAGCTTCGCATATATAAGATAATGCACTGGCTTACAAGGTCAAGGTAAATATTGTTAGGCCAATGCATTCTCTTATATATGTGAGGCTCCCTATGGGAGACTCGCATATATAAGAGAACGCATTGGCACAGAGTTGTCACAAAATTTCAGGAAGCTGAAGGTTAACCCTTGCTATACTAAATACTCAATGTCATGAGTACAGTAATGCTCTAAGTAATCGACTTCTTAACTACAGCAGAATTATGGGTAACTTTTCAGTATTTAGTCGGAAATATGGCTTGTTGCCATTCATCGGAAAGCTCTAAATCCTGAAAAGTTACCCATAATTCTGCTGTGGTTAAGAAGTTGATTACTTAGAGCATTACTGTAGTTCCCATAAGAAATGTAGACAATAAGTTCAACAAACAACGAGTTGAATTATTATCTGAACATTTCCCACCAATGAATATGAATCATTCTGCTCTAATATTATCTGTTTTTCTGTCAGTTGTCTGCTTTTATTACCTGAATACCCCTCTAAATGAATAATAGATTGTTCCAATTTGTAACTGAATGGGAGAATCCATTTAATATAGAATGGGTTATGCTGGAAATATCCAACAGTTGAAAAGTGTGTGGTGTGATACCAGTTGTAAAATCTCATCCCAAGGGGGAGGAAGTAATTGTAATTTCCAGGACTTTGACATAATTGGTTCAAGAGTTTGACACAGCCTTCCCCCTCCCCAATGGAATCCCTGTAGCCACGTATCTGGAAACAAGCCTGATTATAGTGTATCTGTCATTTGCAGAAAGGGGTCATTTTGAATTACTTTACATCCGGTCTTAAAAACTTATATGTACAATTATTTTTGAACCAAAATTATTGTGAATCACATTTCTGAACACATGATCACCCTTCGTTATCGCGAAGCCCCATTGGCTGTTACCCCGTCATGTTTTCATAAACAATAATAATTACACCCAATCACGGAAACCCGCTGTTTCCAGCGCTGTCTAATTACGTTAACCCGTTTTCTCTATTACTACGAAACACGAAAACCTATTATTCTTTTTTAGTTTAGTTTCTGTATATCCCCAAATTGGCAGATGACACACTGAATAATCGAGGTTCCCAATGGGTGTACATCACGATATTAACCATATGGGAACTTCAATCGGAGTCTAGGTTTCCCATAGCAGATAAAGTTATGCAGAATGAGGTCCCCAGAGGGTGAATTTGGTGATGCTAGCCCGAAGTGCGGGATAGCATCACTAAATTCCCCCTCTGGTGACCTCATTCTGCAAATGACAGGCACACTAAACAGGCATGGAAACTTGGTCAATATATACAACTCGGTGAAATCTACTTGATGTTGAAGGTCTCGCAAATGCATCCATGTGCACGCATGGTATAGCAGTGTATAGTAGTAATTCTAAGTACAGTAATGCTCTAAATAATCGACTCCTTAACCACAGCAGAATTATGGGTAACTTTTCAGGATTTAGTCGGAAATATGGCTTGTTGCCATTCATCGGAAAGCTCTCGGAGAGCTTTCCGATGAATGGCAACAAGCCATATTTCCAACTAAATCCTGAAAAGTTACCCATAATTCTGCTGTGGTTAAGGAGTCGATTACTTAGAGCATTACTGTATCTGAACTTAGAACTGTTTGCGAAGGCAACAGGAGAACGGATCCAAACAAATAGTATTACATGCTGATACGAAAAAACTCCTCAGATACCTATTAACCCTTTGTTTCCTGAATGGATTCTCCCATTCAGTTCTAAAATTATATCTTGGAATAGTCTATTCTTCATTTGTGGGAAGCTGAACCCTTTGGTGACTAAATATTCATTGTTGAGTAGTTCACATCAGAAATTTTCAGATAAATAATAGACAAGAGGCGGTGGAGCAGGAATGTTGCAGAGGATCCAGCCCCCAACTCCCCCCTCCTCCTCGCCCAGCCTTCAACTGATGCTAGTATGCATTCATAATGTATATAGTGAAAAGGGCAATTTTGAGAGTTGTGGACCTTCATTGCTTCCTGTCTGATACTAACAGACCTGAATACATTTGAGTCCATATAATGCTTCTTTGCCTGTCCACTGCTTAACATCTCAAAACTAATACAGTAATGCTCTAATTAATTGACTCCAACACGAGAGAATCCACTCCAACTAGCCAGTAACGACTTTTAGAAATAGAAAACGCTCTTTATGCCTTCTCTCGTCTCAGTAACGTACTGATCAAAGATAGGACCTCTCCTCCTTCTCACTGAGCCATGTAAGCAATTCTGAGGAAATGCAACATCTCAGTGTCGAGAATAGATTCCTATCGGGTATTCCTGTGGATTGAAGGTACATGCACCATGTATGTAGATGTGTAGAAACCCGACATAACAATGTTGTTGTTGTTGTCATCATTGAGTACATGGGGGCCCTCGGACAAGCCATATTTTCCAACTAAATCCTGAAAAGTTACCCATAATTCTGCTGTGGTTAAGGGGTCGATTACTTCAGGCATTACTGTAAATGGGCCATTTCGATATAAATTCTCAGAACTAATGGGACAATCATTTGGTTAACCCTTGTGAAAACCCTGTGCCAATGCATATTCTCTTATATAAGCGAGTCTTGCAATGGCACATCTTACAAACAATATCTGGCTGCTCGGAATTTGTTCTTGTCACCTATATCAATACATGCAATTATTGTCAACAGTAATCAATACATGCAATGGACCTTAAAATCAAACCATGCTGGTAGACCAGCTAACTATAGTGAGAAACCCACCAGACCTTCACAATAAATAAATCATACATAGACTAACCTGAACCATATGAAATTACACCTAGGTCCTTAAAACTTTCTCCCCGACAATAACATTATTTGCATTCAGCTGATAGTTTATCCGGCTCATTGTTTGCCTAAATGGAGTTGGTGTGCATTTAATGAAGGTGTATCGGGATCGGATTGTTCCATATGAGGCCAACCCACTCTACGACAGCACATGCTTTCAATATGCAACAAAGGTGAGGAAGAAAAAGAGCATGTATCGCATTGTGTGTGGAAGGATTAACCATTCCGGGGTTTAACAATCCAATTAACAATCATGGTTCATTCAGAGTAATGTACTAGTAGGTTACAGGTCTCATGTGGACTGACTAAAATGTCCTTATAGTTCACACATTGACTAAGTGCAGACTAACTGCCGAGCATATGTGTCCATAGATCATGGCATAAATCTCTGCTCTATAGCTATGCCCCGCATAGAGATCATACTCCATAAAATCAAACCTGGGAACTTTTTGTTGTTGTGACAGGAGGGTATCACCCCCCCCCCCTTTTCGATACGCGGGATTCATGGTGTTTTGAAGCCGTACGCGGGATTCATACCCGCGAATTAACTGGTAATCGGGTTCAAGCAAAACATCTTGGATGCAGGTTTTGATGGCCCAAAATAATATTTTGTGCTAGTTATCTGTATGAATGAGTGGGTAGAATACATGTAGCTTCTTAGGCATATTCGACCACCATGCCATCATAAAGTATCATTAATCGTATCATAACGGCCTCATAACACGACCGGTGTCTCTTCAGTCGTTAACCGGAAAGCGTCCGGAAACTATATTTGATTTGTGTTCCAATTCCAAACTTTTAATTAACCGGTATATTAAAACAGTCAATTTGTATGTCATTTATCGCATATTATTTCTTAACATGTATTCAGGATTCACCCCCCAAAATTAACTGGTATTCAGGATTCAGGGGGGAGGGGGAGTGATACTTTCATATATGGTGTAACTGCTCTATAGCTACCGGTATGGTGGCTCAGCCTATGCCCCGTATACAGATCGTACTCCATAAAATCAAACCTGGGAACTTTTTGTTGTCGTGACAGGGAAGTGTACAGTAATGCTCTAATTAATCGACATCTTAACCACAGCAGAATTATGGGTAACTTTTCAGGATTTAGTCGGAAATATGGCTTGTTGCCATTCATCGGAAAGCTCTCGGGGAGAAATTTGGTAATGCTAGTCCACTGTGCAGAATAGCGTCAGTAACTTCACCCTCTAGGGACCTCATTCTGCAAATGACAGACACAATTTTCAAGGCTTGTGTACAGGCACATATGTACAGTAATGCCCTAAATAATGGACTCCTTAACTCCAACAGAATTTTGGGTAATTTTTCAGGATTTAGTCAGAAATATGGCTTGTTGCCATTCATCGGAAAGCTCTCACTGAGACCTTTCCGATGAATGGCAACAAGCCATATTTCCGACTAAATCCTGAAAAATTACCCATAATTCTGGTGTGGTTAAGGAGTCGATTATTTACGGCATTACTGTATATATATATATCTGAAAAATGGAGGCACAGACTCAGTAAGAGTGTTCATTGCTTTAGTGAGCGTGAACAAAATCTCATTTCAAGAAAGCAAAATTAATTTACAAATGTCTGAGTTCATAGATAGCAATCTCCACATAATTATATGAAGCAGCTTGCAATCATAAATAACTAATAACATTTTGCAAATTTTATATATGAAACAATACCCAAAGACAACATATGTCTTGAAATAGTGTGTCTGTCATTTGCAGAATGAGGTCCCCAGAGGGTGAATTTAGTGATGCTACCCCGTATCACTAAATTCACCCTCTGGGGACTTCATTCTGCAAATGACAGACACACTATTTCAAGGCTTGAAGACAACATATGAGATGCTCCTATAGCAATTATATGCAGTCTGCATTTTAACATCTGGAAACATTTAAAGATGCATAATCCGAATTAACGCTTGAAAATTACTATTTCCTTGGCTTTGGGAGTAAAAAACATTTGATTCGGAATCGAGGAACCCACCCATCAAAGCTCAGAGTGATCAGATATCAATGTTTGAAATCTATTATTTTTCACCACCGATAATTTGAAGTGGCCCATTAAACAGTCAACGAGTAGACTTTCTGTGACCAAATTGCAGATGAAGATGGATAACTCTAAAATCAAGTGGCTTTTTTGTGTCAGATATCTGACAAACTGGCATCATTTCGTTGAACAAAATGTTGATAAATAACACGTTTTGGGCAATTTTTTACTATAGTTGACAGTGGTTAGGATTATTTTTGGGCAATTGCTCAATTCTGATAACTGAAACAGCATTTAAAAAAAAAAAATTGTTGTTGGAATCTGATGATATGGGGCAAACTCCAGGCAGAGTTATCTCCCATCGCTCCGCTGAGATACCACTGCCATAATGACATTAATTGGTAAGGAATTCTTACGTGTTTTTAGTTCTTATGTTTTAGGATTAAAATTGTCTATGTCTGGCTCAGTTCATATTGTTCTTATCAATACAGAAAGAATTACCATTATTGCAAAATTATTGGTCAAAACAAGATAATAGGTGACTAAATAGTAGTAAATACAGTTCCGCGACGATATGTAAAAATAGATTTATCATCTGCAAAGTACACTCATTGTGGCAGTGATATATCGCAGCGATAGCGTAGAGGGCGCTGTATGGAGTTTGGATATGGGGGGACCATCATATAAAATTGAGTACCTTTTAAAAACAATTCCTCACAAAATGAGCTCATTGCACAATTATTATTGTTGACGTTGTCGCCAAGAAAGATGACGTACATTACGTCGATCATCTGCTTCCGGTGATCCCCCCATAATTACTGGCTTTTTGTCAGACTGAAATCACAATGAAGGTCGCTATAATAACAATGGATGTGACATTCATGGATTGAACTTATCTGACTGAACGGTGTAGAATAAATACAGAACACAACTTGCATCATAATCGAGAATATTTTATCGAACTCGTTGCGGACGGCGCAAAGTTATATTTCGCGAGAGCTACGCTCTCGCGAAATATATCCTTGCGCCATCCGCAACTCATTCGATAAAAGATTCTCGATTAAGATGCGCGTTGTGTTCTGTCTATATATTAACCAGAAATGCTACTTCATTACTACATTGGATTGGGAGTTAAAAACTATAGCTACCAGTAGAATATATATAACATTTCCCCATTATTTACAAAAGAAATTTAGCCTTAACCCTTTCATGATGGGAGCTGCACTGGAGCAGCATTAAATATCCTGTGCCAGTACATTCTCTTAGATATGTGAATCTCCCATATGTAGCCTTTCGTATATATAAGAGAATGAACTGGCTTAAAGTTCAAGGTAAATATTTTTAGGCCAATGCATTCTCTTATATATGCGAGACTCGCATATATAAGAGAATACATTGGCACAGGGTTTTCACAAAATTTCAGGAAGCTCCAGCCATAATACATGTGTTGTGTAATTAATACCTGGAATTACAGGTAAATCCTTGTAACACACACAGGTGAGAATGAAGAATCTTATCATCTGCCTGAGGACAGGATAGATATCTCTACAGAGAAACATTCAGGGACGCCAGAGAAGGGGGGCATGTGAGGGCACTTGCCCCCCCTTGCCCTGGCCCAGGGGAGTCCAGTGGGTACTCAAAAGGTGCCCTCCTGACTGGTTTGCCCCCTTGCCCTTTGGTGCTTCCGGCGTCCCTGGAAACATTACTAAGAAAGCGAGAGTAATTATTGGTACAAATGCTTGAGTTCATAGACCGACTTCTTCACATCTGAAGCCAAAGACAACAACATCGGATATCCCCCTTTAGCAATTGTGAGACTGTCTGTCTCAGTACATCTGGAAACATGGACTTATATCTATTGACAATACTGCAATCCTGCAGAGGGTTAGTATTATGTGTGAAAACAGCTCTGCAAGAAATATGATGCAAGCGCCCGTCAACATTATACAGGAAGAATTTTGCCTATATTATTATGCATGACATAATTTTATATATTACATATTAATTTACAAACAACAATGAAGTTTCACCTCATCATATTGTATTTATATACATGTATGTATGTATACATGTATGTATTAATGTGTGCTACATGAGCGACATATGGACAATCTAACATATATATACATATATACTATTTTATAGCATGTACGCATTTGATACCATGAATGTCCTATATATAAGAGAACTGATTTGGTCATTGAATTAAAACTTTCACGGATAGCAAAAAAATACAATAACTGAAGATTAATAAAATTATACATAGTTATAACAATCATACGTAGTAAGTCAGTGGATTTGACATGTAAATGTGTATATGTTATCCTCATCATTGTTTACTATAACGTTCTTATTCTGCGTGAATACGCAGCATGATACTTGTACCTAATAAACATTAAACAATAACAGAAATGACTCAAGTTTATTTCCGCACAAAATGAGCTCATCACACAATGTCTAATATTAATATGAAAAGAAACATTGTTTAACCCTTTCAGTGCCAAATCTGATTTTTGTATCAACCCATATTTCCTTGATAATTTTTCAAATTTATTGATTATAATAATGTGATACATTGATGGAAAGAGCTCTTAGAGCTCTTTCCATCAATGTATCACATTATTATAATCAATAAATTTGAAAAATTATCAAGGAAATATGGGTTGATACAAAAATCGGACTTGGCACTGAAAAGGTTAATAGTGAATAGAAAGTTAAAAACTGGTGAAGAAATGTACTGTAAAATAACCGGATAACATTTATTCATTATATACCAAAGAATTTTAACCTAGAATTTTCAGAAAAATATTTACATGTCTTGTGTAAGTACCTGGAATTACAGGTAAATCCTTGCAGAGCTAGAACACAGGTGAGAGAGAAGATATTATCACTGGGCTGAGTGAGTATAGGACAGATATCGCATCTCTATGGAGAAACAGTACAGAAAGCAAGAGTAATTTACAAACATCTGAATTCGTAGAGAACCTTCATCGCACTTATGAAGCAATAGCCAATGACAACAACATGATAGCAATTACTGTATGCTGTTTGCATTGCAACATCTGGAATTGTCGAAATTTTTCGCAGAAAATTAACTCATTGCACAATGTCTAATATTAACATGAAAAGAAATTACATTTTATGCAGTGAAAAGGAAGTTAAACAGCCGTGAACTAAAGCACATTAGTATAGTCTTTTAACATTTCCACATTATTTAGTAAAGAATTTAACCTAGGGCAATTTCAGAAACGCTAATTGAGAAATATTTACATGTGTTGTGTATTATCTGGAATTACAGTTAAATCCTTGTAGCACACACAGGTGAGAGAGAAGTATCTTATCACTTGGCTAAGTACACGACAGATATCTCCTTTATGACTGTGAGACTTTACACAACCGGCAGTATGCTACAGTGCATTACCTACGCTAATGGGTAACACATAATGTATCTGTTATGACAAATACCAAATACCATGACCTATGTATACGATTAGCCACCTACGGCTGGGCGGCTATAATACTAGAGTGTTCATAATCAGGCCAATTTTCAAGGTTGACAAAGCTCAATAGTTCATTAAGTTTTACCTTATATTCAGGTGTTCAAAGTCTGTTGTTTGTACACATAAAAGATATATGTTATTATTGTGTGAAGATTTGTGTGTGATTTTTGCTTGATGAATCAGTAAATGTCCCACGGACACAGTGTATCTACTTATGAGATATGGAGAAAGTGGGCTGGAAATAGTGTGGGAGTAAATGAGTCAGACCGCTAGGGGCAATTATTATGTTTGCCCAAAGTACTCCAGCAAGTTTACCCATTCATACAATCCTACTCTATGTCAATTAAGTCTGTTTCAAAACATAGTACAATGTATCGTACTTTCAACTAATTTGCAAGATGGCAATTAAAGATCCAGCAATATGAGTACATGCCTGTGACCCATGTAGAGTTCACACTGGCCTGAGAATTCTTTTGGCCATTTTATTGGGTATTTCTAATTTTTTTGGCAATTTTTCAGAAACATTGGCCAAATTGAAAAACCAAATATGGAGTCAACAAGAAAACCGAAACGAAAACAAAAATATAAAGAAAGAAACACAAAAACAAGATATGGACTGTCGTTCAGTGCATACTAGTACCCCCCATGTGGCATACTGCCTTGTATGGGCATAGCTGAATAACTCTAGAATGAAAAACCTGAACAAAACGATTGAACACTCCATTGAATGTACTCATAGTGGTGAACATCCAAATTTCATGAAGATATGACACCCTATGGTTGAGATATATGCTCGGGACGGAAAATTCCCAACATTTCATTTAGATTATGGCCTGAACAGACATATCAGACGGACAAAAAACTAACATTTCCAGGGTAAACAAAGATGAATAGCTCCAGAACAGAAAACCCAAACAAAATGATTGAACACTCCATTGAATTTCCTCATAGCAGTGAACATCCATATACAATTTATTCAGATCTGACAACAGGTGGTGGAGATATCTGCTCAGACGGACTAAAACTCAACATTTCTAGATAAACAAAGATGAATAATTCTGGAACGGAAAACCCAAACAAAACGATTGAACACTCCATTGAATATTTTCATAGTAGTGAACGTCCATATCAAATTTTATTGAGACCTGAGAGCTATAGTTCAAGTTATGACCCGAACAGACATCAGACAGACAAAAAGCCAACATTTCCAGATAACCAAAGATCAATAACTCTAGTAGTGAACATCCATACTAAATTTCATTGAGAACCGAGTGCTACTGTTCAAGTTATGACCTGAACAGACATCTGATAGACAAAAAAACAAAACAAATACATTAACTTTCTAATGGAACAAATTCCAAGCCGAGACCGGGCCAATGCTGCGCCTCTGAAACGGCGAGACCGGACACCCGCGTTGGTTTTGTTCTAATAAAAGCGCTCTTCCCCGCCCCGCAAACCAGATAAATATGTATTGTTTTCAGTACAGCACAAAGTCACACCCAGAAATATTTGCAACTTTTAGATTGATTTTTCAAAACTAGGCCAAGTGTGGAATTCAAGAAAACTAATTTCATAAATAAATTTATGGCAAAAATTGCCAATTTACCAAGCCCAGCTGCCAGTTAAATGTTATGTCTGTTTAATGATATGGCTGCTTCAGTTCCCAGACAACTGCTTCATAAATATCTTTTGCTGCAGAGATTTGCATGGAAATCCCTATTCGAAATTGGTCACATGACCTCCCCGTTAATGGTTTCATAGAGATCTGATAATAATCAGAGAGGTGATTACTTACTATATACAGAAATGCCCTAAATAATTGACTCCTTAACCACAGCAGAATTATGGGTAATTTTTCATGATTTAGTTGGAAATATGGCTTGTTGCCATTCAACGGAAAGTTCTTCGTGAGAGCTTTCCGTTGAATGGCAACAAGCCATATTTCCGACTAAATCCTGAAAAATTACCCATAATTCTGCTGTGGTTAAGGAGTCGATTATTTAGACACCGGAATTATGGCTTGTTGTCATTCATCGGAATGCTCGCTGTGAGAGCTTTCCGATGAATGGCAACAAGCCATATTTCTGACTAAATCCTGAAAAATTACCCATAATTCTGCTGTGGTTAAGAAGTCGATTATTTAGGGCATTACTGTACTTACCACTAAATTCTCTTAACCCTTTGAGTGCCAGGGGCCGATATTATATATTAGGGCCGATATTATCGGCCCTAAACCTACACAATAAGTCTGTTAAAGAATATAATAAAATATATTAAAATTGTAAAAAATTGTAAAAAAAAATAATTGTTAAGCCAATGCATTCTCTTATATATGCGAGGCGACCTATGGTCGACTCGCATATATAAGAGAATGCATTGGCACAGGGTATATGGGTTGATACAAAAATCGGACCTGGCACTCAAAGGGTTAAGGAGTCGATTATTTAGGGCATTACTGTATAGACTTGAAATTTTCTTTGGCAATTTTCCGCTAACAGCATGAACACTGGGCATGTGTCTGTAACTTGTTTGGAGACCACTACCCCCTCCCTGCCTATTGATATAAAATTATTTTTAAAAGTGATTTTTACAGAGAAAAAAAAATAATTTCATACTGATATATGATTGTAAGAAATGACTTGCAGATAGATTGGGGTCATTCGTTTGACCGGCAGAGTAATTGAACAAAGTTTGTGTGAATCCTTTCGGGTAAGACCAGGTTGAGATTCACAATGTGAAAATCCAATTACCCCAATTGAGGAGTTGGTGGCTGAGTGGTTAGTGTGTTCGACTACTGGCCAGAGGTTTTGCTTGGACCCCGGATCAATTCATCTCGATCCTAGACAAAACAAAAGTCGGGAGCTCTGAGCGTGCCTATATAAAGTACCATGAATGCCTCGCTGATGTGTCGTTAAGCGGTAATCCTCTCATGCCCGGTGTCATGTACAGGGATGAATCTGGTTTGATCACGCCATCCCATCAGGTGGAAACGTAAATGGCTGTCCCGTGTACTACCATATGTGCACGATAAAGATCCATGGGTTAATGGCAAAATTTCTTGTCAAAATTCCTCCCTTCGGGGCGTGAGTTGATAGACATTTCAGGTGATGGTGTAATAGAGTTATTTGTCTTCAATGGTGGTGGTGCAACACACTCAGCTGCGGTATGTATATAGTGTATATATGGTGTGGTGAGGTTGAAAATGACATTTCAGATATTGATGTAGTGTGTGGTGGAATACATAAAAATACACAGAGACGTGGTTGTCCTGAAGGATGGATAGACACCCAGAAAAGAGTGTCCGATAGTACATAAGATAGTATATTTATTGTTATATGTGTTCCCGGATCTAGGTTAAACTTCTTTTCCCCAGTGATTGTATTGATAGGGTTAATGCTATAGCGGTCAGCACTATGTACGGGAGAGATAAATAATATACGATGAATACGGGCGTACACGCATAATTAACAAGATCATATACCTATTTAGTTATGACTGGTAGCAACCATTGTACAAGTGAGGGAGTATCATTCTATAGTAAACAATAGTATGATACACGTCATAGACAAGGGTATCATGGTATCTCAGACCTTATATGGACACATGATACCAACGATACTAGAAAATAACTACCCGTTCTCTGTAGCGAGGAACGGCACTACACCCCAGAACCTTAATTCCTACCAGCAACACCTCTTCACAACCCGTTTACATAGTGCTTACCGACAAAGACTTATACAAGAATGTAAAAGTTATCAAAACTTATGGACTCCTGATTTTGTTCCTGTACACAGCCAATCTAATATTCTACACTAGCTATGGGACATAACGTCACATAAGACGTAAGAAGTAAGAATCGATCTGCAAGTCATTTCTTAAATAACACTTTCTTTACTAAATGGATTGTGGATTATCCAATCTGTTATAAAAGCAAACATCAAGTCTGATTATAGCATGCAGGCTAGCATCACTAAATTCGCCCTCTGGGGACCTCATTCTGCTTAGGCCTCATCTTCTCTGGAAAGTTTCTTTATGATAAAATTTCTATAGAGACTTAGATTCTATTTCTTTTTTAGTTTAGTTTCTTTAAATCCCCCAAATTGGCAGACGACACATTGCATAATTGAGGTTCCCAATGGGTGTACATCACAATATTCACCATTTGGAAACTTCAGTTTGAGTCGATGTCTCCCATAACAAATGAGGCCCAGAGGGTGAATTTGGTGACGATAGCCCGCTATGCGGGATAGCGTCCCTAAATTCATCCTCTGGGAACCTCATTCTGCAAATGACAGGCACACTAAACTCAGGCTTGGCATACATGTACATGTATATTGGAATGGTCTATTGTTCATCAAGATGGAAGTTTAGGCAATAAGATCTGATGACAGAAGACAAAAATCTAATACAAGTGCAGACGGATTTATATTTGCTGGTGAGAAATGTTCAGATATAGAGGATCTCACATGAGTTTCTATTTTATACGGCATTTATCAACCGAGTTCACTAAATTCGATTTGAGCCGAGGTTTACCGAGGCTCAAATAGAATTTAGTGGACGAGGTTGATAATTTACGTATAAAATAGGACGAGTGTGAGATACTTTTTATCACATGATCAAATAAACGCGAAGCAATGCGAAATATCCATCGAAAACAACGATAAAAACCGCAGCGATCGCAAGTCATTTGAAGAACGATGTGACGTCATCGCACGCGCTGATATTAAACGTGTCTATTATCGATAATTATGAAACTGCTTTTATGGGCAAATTATGTGATAAAATATATTACTATGGTCGTTTGTTGGTACAGTAAAGTAGAGCTTTCCGATGAATGGAAACAAGCCATATTTCCGACTAAATCCTGAAAAGTTACCCATAATTCTGCTGTGGTTAATAAGTCGATTACTTAGAGCATTACTGTACATTGTATTTCCCAGGTTCACAAAACTGGTATTATGCTACCCAGGTTCGGCTCATGTATATAATCTATTCGAGATTTGATTCGTGAATCTCACCCCTAATTTTATTTTAGATTCGATTTGACTGTAAACCCCCCTCTCTACCCCTCCCCCGATTCGCAGGGCCCAAATGACATACCTACTAGTACTTGTTTTATTTGTTTGACAATGGATTTGAGAAGAGACACTGGATTGTAAATATGAATGTAGCTGCTAAGATCTAGTTTGTTACACTTGACGGGTAATATTGTAGACATGCTACCTTACACTGTAATGCTCTCTGCCTTTTTACATGCCTTGAAAGAGATGAAAGAAAAGAAAATCTTTGCAAGCTGTTTGGATTAATTAATTTTCTGAGATTTTATTTACCTTCAATTAATGACATACTAGTACTGGTTAGACCAGGTCAGCCTCAGCTTTGACGCAGCTATAACTTTTGTAGATCTGTTAATACCTTACAGTTTGATGACTGGCTTAACCTTAGGACCCTATTGTCTGATGTACAGTATATAGATCATGCCATGAATCTCTACCCGTAGAGATCATATTCCACCAGTATAAAACCAGTATAGGTGTAGACCTAATTTACTGGACGAGTTTTGTAAATTCTGCTATAAACTAGGGACGAGTTGTATATTCCATTTATTACATTGTCCAAAACCTCGACAAAACATACTTAAATCAACAATGGGACATAAAACTAAAAAGGCATGCGATGATGTATTGCGTAATTATGCGTTGTTTGCCCGTGTAAAGAAATAGTCCCAGATAAATAAAAACTCTTTGGAATATTTAATGGCCTATATTTAATGGCATACATGTAACTCAAAACTCTTCATTCAGTATAGTTTGTTGGAATAATATTGGAAGCCATAGTATTTTGAGATGTAGTACGGAATGTAAACAGATGCCAAACCGGAAGTCAAAGGTCAGTCTGCACTATTTCCTGTTATTAAAAGAACGTTTAATATCACAATTTATAGAATGGGTTTATTAAATGGAATAAGGTAGGATCATGTAATAAAGACCAATTCAGCAGTATTACTATGTGTAGTGAGGTAATATGGGGTATGAAATTACATGCGTCAGATGGGTGATAGAACGTGTTACAATGTGTAAGCCCTAACAGATCATGGCATGAATCTCAACTCTGGCTAACACCTGTAGAGATCATATTCCACCAGTACAAAACCTTGGAATTTTTTAAGTTTTGACACGAAACCTTATAAAGTCGAAACAATAACATGGGGAATATATTTCGTAGTTATTATCTGTTCCTTAATAATGTACTTCACTGTAGGTGAATAGCCAGACTCGAGATACAAAATTGTTAGCGATGCAAAGCAAAATCGCCCACAAATTCACTTCAATTGTGAAATTTGGAGTTTGGCCCTTCACCTACAGTGAAGTACATTATTAAGGAACAGATAGTAACTAAGAACTATATTCCCCATGTTATTTTTGACTTTATAAGGTTCCCTGTCAAAACTTCAAAAAGTTCCAAGGGTTTGCACTAGTGGAATATGATCTCTATGGGCGTTAGCTAGAATAGAGACTCATGGCATGATCTAAAGACCTACCAGCGAACCAATGGAAGTTTAAGACTCGTGGCATGATCTAAAGACCTACCAGTGAACCAATGGAAGTTTCAGTCGCAACAAAAATCTTCTCATCTTCAAGTTATAAATGTTGGTACAGTTTTTTGTGTTTGTAGTGTTTTAACCCTTTACCCAACAGGAGGGCCCTGTGCCAATGCATTCTCTTATATATGCGAGTCGACCATAGGTCGCCTCGCATATATAAGAGAATGCATTGGCTTAACACATTAAAAATTATAAAATTGTTAAAGAATGTAAGAAAAAATGGTCAAAAGTGTTAAAAAAAGATTTTTTTTAGGCCAATGCATTCTCTTATATATGCGAGGCGACCTATGGTCGACTCGCATATATAAGAGAATGCATTGGCACAGGGCATAACTATAACCATCACAATGTGGTCAATGAGCCGGTTCCAATGATATCCATATTTGTATGGTTTTATTGAGACAGACCCAAGATATTTTAGGCTGTTGAAGCTTTATTTGGCCGGTTTTGGCCGTTTTGTTGGGTAAAGGGTTAAAGTGTTTCTTTAAAATCATGAACATTGAAAGTATGCAAGTAGATTTCAAGAATGTCTAGACAAACATATCTCTAATTAATTAAGGTTGTTCGCATTCATAAAATGTTTTCAATATTTCCAATGACTCCCTAGGCCTAAAGTTGCATCATCAGATGAGAAATACATTGTATTGCTGTTAATATGTTGGTATGAATTGTACAAATCAATGTAGCAAGGGAAAAAAAAGCGAGTTAAGTTAAAATATATCAGGCATTATTCTAATAGACATATAGTTAAATTCATATTTTTTTAGGTAATGTAACAGGCATAAAATACATAAATTATACTAATTAATGTTTAAATAAATGCAAAATCACTAACAACTAACCATTTCACTATTCTCAGCCCCTCTATAATATATTTGCGTACGCTGCCGTTATCTTTTCATTTCACACTCAGCGGCAGATCGCTCACTCACTTGGGATTATTGTGGAGGCTTGATAAATTTCTCGCCAATGGAAAGATTCCACCCATTATTGAGAGACAGCTATTCATACTACCTTTTTATAAAATAAGTGCTGGTCGCCAAGGCTCAAAATGAGTGGCCGATCAAGGTCATTGTCTGACGAAAAATAGCTTATGTCCAGTGCACTTCTCTATCTGTCGGTCATTTTGTCCAATGCAATATTTAAACAATCTGTATCTGTTTGGGTATGTCCAAGGAGCCACTACTGGCCAAATCGGATATTGAAAGAAAAAATAGCTCTTTTTAATTTCAGATCAATTCAGAGTGAATATAATTATGTTGTTTGTGAATTTTCCTGGGTGACGATTGGACGTTCACTAAAATGTGCGCATCATTGATGAATAAGTCGATTGGAAATTTAAATACTGTCTCATACAGTAAATCTGAAAATTTGACAGGCACCATTTTCAAATGACCAACACCATCCATTTGGTGCCTGTCATTTTGACCGTCATTAAAAAAGAAAATTATTTTGAGCCTTGCTGGTCGCAAACCATTAACACTGGCTTTTATCCTTAAACTAAACTTCATCTCATAAAATTGGAAACATGTCCAGACCTAAATCATCTTGAATTGGGTCAACACACCATTGTATAACAATTTCATGTCTACACATCTGTTTTCGTCATTTAAGTCAATTGTAATGTTCGTCCTGTGATTTCATGTGCTAGATTCAGCTAGAACACATAAAGTATGTAGAAACCTTTACTACTATTCCCATTATTCACAAAATTGCTCAAGGAGGATAACTCTAAGAAAATGGAACTTATAATTGTATAAGACACCTGGTTATATGTCTCATGCTCATAACCGACCAGGGTTTTAGTAAGACACATGTGTATTATCAGCATGTGCAGTGACATAAGAACTTATATGATATTATGATATTGACCAATATTATTATTATGTTAATGATAATATTATTATGATATTTAATTGGTGTTGGGTTATTTAGTGTACGTTGACTGTGAGATAAAAACATGGTGATAAGGGTGGTTGAACATTTTTGTCAACATGAAAATTAAGACTATATTTGTTCCCGAATGTGTCTTTACCTCCTCTTTTAACCCCAGCCATTTCGAGAATGTTTTTCCTTGCTAAAATGTGATTATGAGATAAAAAACGATCTGAAATTTGTTGCAATTCTATATGAAGTTTAATAACCTTGTACACTAAATTTGATTCAAAACTCGCAAAAGTTCGGCTTGAGTCGAATTCAGTGCACTTGGTTAATAAATTTTGTATAGAATTGCGACTCATTTGAGATCCTAGCCAAGCCTTGAAATAGTGTGTCTGTCATTTGCAGAATGAGGTCCCCAGAGAGTGAATTTAGTGATGCTACCCCCGCATAGCGGGCTAGCATCACCAAATTCACCCTCTGGGAACCTCATTCTGCTGAGGTGTAATTTGGTGATGCTAGCCCGCTATGCGGGGTAGCATCACTAAATTCACTCTCTGGGGACCTCATTCTGCAAATGACAGACACACTATTTCAAGGCTTGATCGTAGCAATTATTTTATAGCTCTGAATATTGAATGCCATATTATCAAAATATAGTTTGGAAAGCAGAAAGTTAAAGGTACTCAATCTGATCAGACGCTCCTAAATTACTATTTCTTTGGCTTCGGGGGTAAAAAATATTTGATTCGAGTCGAGGAACCCAACCGTCAAAGCTCAGATTGATCAGATATAGATTTTTGAAGTTTGTGATTTCAATTGTTTGATTACCAGAAACACGAGGTCAAACGGACGGTCTTGCAGATAAAAATGGATAACTCTAAACTCAAGGGGTTATTATTACCACTTGATTTTAGAGTTATCCATCTTTATCTGCAAGACTGTCCGTTTGACCCTCGTGCTTCAATCCGTTTGTGGCCCACAAACAATAGAAACCGCAAAGTCAAACATCGATATCTAATCACTCTGAGCTTTGATGGGTGGGTTCCTCGATTCGAATCAAATAATTTTTACCCCCGAAGCCAAAGAAATAGTAGTTGGACAATTTTGATAAAAATAAGTAATTATTCCCCGTTTAGAACGCACTATTGTTCCAGGTCCTGTTCCGGATCATTGTCAAATACTTTGATTCGGTTTTACAATAACGTCAGCGATTGGCTGAAAGTAATTCCTATAGTCCAATAAAATTTGCGTTAGTGTATGGTTTTCATAGACGCGCCAATCTCGAAAGATCAGTTGAAAATAATTTCTGTTGACCAGCCCGCCCTCCCAGAAATTTTATATTTCTGTTTTAAATAGAATATTCAGGCGTTTCCAGTTTGTAGCGGGGTAATGTCGCAAGAGCTATACTCGTCCTTGACCTCAATAAATGGTATACTCGTAGGGCGTGCATCTATAATCTTAAATCGACCCAATTCCACCAACATGTGCAAGTTGACTTATATATCAAGATGTTCCACCCACTTTGGTGTTGAAGAAACCACCCAAAAAAGACCCGTTAATTAGTTGAATATAACGTGACTGCAAATTCTGTGGTGAAGGTCGAGTATAGCTCTTGCGACATTACCCCTCTACCTTTCCAGTGACTTTTGTCACTAGATTTAGTATATTTTATTTCGTGATGGTTGCGGCATTGTTTGGTTATACCCTGGTATGAGTGGATGGTTTAACCCTTTACCCAACAAACCGGCCAAAACCGGCCAAATAAAGCTTCAACAGCCTAAAATATCTTCGGTCTGTCTCAATAGAACCATACAAATATGGATATCATTGGAACCGGCTCCTTGACCACATTGTGATAGTTACAGTTATGCCCTGTGCCAATGCATTCTCTTATATATGCGAGTCGACCATAGATCGCCTCGCATATATAAGAGAATGCATTGGCCTAAAAAAAATCTTTTTTTAACACTTTTTACCATTTTTTCTTACATTCTTTAACAATTTTAAAATTTTTAATGTGTTAAGCCAATGCATTCTCTTATATATGCGAGGTGACCTATGGTCGACTCGCATATATAAGAGAATGCATTGGCACAGGGCCGTTCTGTTGGGTAAAGGGTTAATAGTATGAATATAATGTACAATTGACTAAGTGTAATGTGAATTTTCTTATTGCATGATGTTGTGTGTTGTCTAGTTCTCAACTATTCATTTATGTTTTCCTGTCTGCATGATTATATATGTTACCAGTTGCATGTAATTTATGTTTTCCTGTCTGCATGATTATATATGTTACCAGTTGCATGTAATTTATGTTTTCCTGTCTGCATGATTATATATGTTACCAGTTGCATGTAATTTATGTTTTCCTGTCTGCATGATTATATATGTTACCAGTTGCATGTAATTTATGTTTTCCTGTCTGCATGATTATATATGTTACCAGTTGCATGTAATTTATGTTTTCCTGTCTGCATGATTATATATGTTACCAGTTGCATGTAATTTATGTTTTCCTGTCTGCATGATTATATATGTTACCAGTTGCATGTAATTTATGTTTTCCTGTCTGCATGATTATATATGTTACCAGTTGCATGTAATTTATGTTTTCCTGTCTGCATGATTATATATGTTACCAGTTGCATGTAATTTATGTTTTCCTGTCTGCATGATTATATATGTTACCAGTTGCATGTAATTTATGTGTTCCTGTCTGCATGATTATATATGTTACCAGTTGCATGTAATTTATGTTTTCCTGTCTGCATGATTATATATGTTACCAGTTGCATGTAATTTATGTTTTCCTGTCTGCATGATTATATATGTTACCAGTTGCATGTATTTATGTTTTCCTGTCTGCATGATTATATATGTTACCAGTTGCATGTAATTTATGTTTTCCTGTCTGCATGATTATATATGTTACCAGTTGCATGTAATTTATGTTTTCCTGTCTGCATGATTATATATGTTACCAGTTGCATGTAATTTATGTTTTCCTGTCTGCATGATTATATATGTTACCAGTTGCATGTAATTTATGTTTTCCTGTCTGCATGATTATATATGTTACCAGTTGCATGTAATTTATGTTTTCCTGTCTGCATGATTATATATGTTACCAGTTGCATGTAATTTATGTTTTCCTGTCTGCATGATTATATATGTTACCAGTTGCATGTAATTTATGTTTTCCTGTCTGCATGATTATATATGTTACCAGTTGCATGTAATTTATGTTTTCCTGTCTGCATGATTATATATGTTACCAGTTGCATGTAATTTATGTTTTCCTGTCTGCATGATTATATATGTTACCAGTTGCATGTAATTTATGTTTTCCTGTCTGCATGATTATATATGTTACCAGTTGCATGTAATTTATGTTTTCCTGTCTGCATGATTATATATGTTACCAGTTTATGTTTTGTAATTTATGTTTTGTTGTATGAATGTGTTTGTTATGATACGAGTATGTTTGCCGTTATACATGTTGAGGTATCAGTTAAGCCTGAGTTTAGTGCACCTATCATAGTGTGCCTGTCATTTGCAGAATGAGGTCCCCAGAGGGTGAATTTAGTTACACTACCCCACATAGTGGGCTAGCCTTACCAAATTCACCCTCTGGGGACCTCATTCTGCTTAGACCTCATACAGGACACCATGGGCGTAGCCAGCATTTCGAAAAGGCGGGTTCGAATTTTCATTTTATGGGCATAGGACATCGGGCCTTCCCGCCTCCCCCCGGCAAATTTTGAAAAATTGAACCAATCGAGAGCGAATCTTGAGCATATTTTTATAATATCTGCGCCTATAATTGAGAGGTAAAAAACTGATTTTTTTATTTTATCTACCAATTATGTGAGGATATTGGCATGATAGAGTTTGTCTTCGTACATGGTCATATATAATGTTCTAATGTTTGTTCATGTATGGGCCCACGTGTAGTATCGACTCAACAATAAAGCACAATGATTAAACCCAACCATCCCAAAATATAATCTACGTATTAAATCCCTGTGCGATCATACTCAAAATTGTTACGGTATCATATTGGCTGAAGTGGGGTATAATATTTTGAATTGAACAACAATTTTTAAAGGTTGAATCATTTAGTGATCATATGTCGGCGAATAAACTCTGCAATGCCATTCGCCGTGCATGTTTGCGGGCGAAGATATCCACAGCATTGGCGCACTCTATTGGCCAATCATAATGAATGTGCATCAGCGCTAATGATGACAGTCTCTGGTGGCCCATTGTAGCCCTAATATAGTTCGATAATCTACGCATGGCACTGAAACTTCTTTCACACTCGCATGATGTTATAGCTGGAGTTGTGCAGACAAGCTTCAGAAGAGCATATAAATTTGAGTAGATGGCTGGTCTACATGTCTCTAGGGCAGCGGCACAAGACTTGGGCACATGATCCACAGCCATTTCCCTATACACCTCTTTTGCCACGAGAAGTATTCATCTTCAACGCATTCGGCACTGGGCAAATCCGGCAGATACTGCACCACAGATGGCTTAATTGATGATTTTTATTAAAACCCTTTGGTGTGGGGGGGGGGGGGGGGGGGGGGGGGCTTCATGTCCAGAAACTACAAGCATCATTCTCAGTATATGGTTGACCAGTATCACAACGATAATGTATGGCAGCATCTATTAGCTACAACATTATCATATACATATCGTGACCGTCACTACACGGACTCGGGTCTCGGAACACAGCTTGCCACGAAAAAAAGTCGTTGGCCACAACGGAATTACGAATAAATACACTGATCGAATAAACCTTATGCCCTATATTGTTTGCATGTATACAATGTGTCTAACTGTCGTATTATAATGCTCACATCATGTGACATCCCATCAGCCATGGGACTATTGATTTGATTCATGTTAAAATCAAATTTTCGCCCGGACGTATCTGCGGATTTCAATGCAACATCATACGGACCTCAAGTTTGATGTGAAATAGTCTATTATCGGCCGAGCATTTTTCTTGCCGCTCGCTTGCAACTCGCTAATCTTTCGATTGTTGTCGGCACAGTTGGCCAAAACGACCTTCAAAACTACCGCCTTGTTGTTGTCGGAAACTACATCAAGAGTTCCGACATCATGGTCTTTTGACGTGTGACCAGTTTCTACGGAAACACAATTGTCACTACATTTTCCAAAATGCTAAACTGCCCTCGTCGCCTGACTCCCAGGGTTCGACGGTTCGTTCGCTCGGGCAACTTCAGGGGTTTGTTAACTTAACGTCGAACCTGAATTAGTCAGGCGACGAGGACACTCTGTTTTCCAGGTCTCGTTCGTCCGAACCCATCGAACCCTCGCTGGCTACGCCCATGCAGGACACATAGCCATATGGGAGACATTAAGTTCCCAAATGGTGAATATTGTGATGTACACCCATTGGGAACCTCTGCCAATTCGGGGGTATAGAAAAACTAAACTAAAAAAGAAATAGAATCTTGGTGAAGAAGTTTCTATAGAAATTTGACAATAAAGAAACTAGATGATGCCTAATCAGAATGAGGTCCCCAGAGGGTAAATTTAGTTATGCTAGCCCGCTATGTGGGATATCGTCGCTAAATTCACCTTCAGAGGACCTCATTTCTGCAAATGACAGGCACCTTATACTCAGGCAAGGGGGTGCAAATGAAATGTCTTGAACTTGAACATTTCTGAAAGGGGGGGGGGGGGTGCCCCTGTTATTATGTCCAGGAATTATTCTAGAATATTCATGAAAGATTCCAGAATTTTTCTGGAATAATATTCTAGAATATTCCACCAATATTATTCTAGAATATTCCACCAATATTATTCTAGAATATTCCAGAAAGGTACATGGCACCATCAATAAACTGGAATAAAATTTTAATAGAATATCATGAGCATTGTAGAATATTTGAACTTTATATAATTTGTTGCAAAATAGTCAAAGTAAAAAATTCTTGATTATTCATACTTATTCTAGTATCACACTTAGCTGAACAATAAAATATTCCAGATTATTCAAGGTTATTCTTCTTTAATTTATTGCAAAGCCACAACATTCTTGTTTATTCATGTTTATTCTAGATAAAGAATTCATAAATTTGACTGATTTTACTTTGTTTTCTCACAATTCCTGAATATTTCTTTTTAGTACCAGGAATAAATTTTAGACTGGAATAATGAACTTGAATAAAGCAAGAATATTCTAGAGTATTCCCATTTATTTGAGGTACATGTACAGTATCTGTGGAATAACAGGAAAGCAGGACCAGTTGGAAAATCCAAGGTGGACACCCCAATGGAAACACTCTATCTAGGTACACCATAAAGCAATAGACTGCACACTATAACAAATTAACTAATAATAAAATAAAAATTGTATAATTAAATTATAACTACCGCATCATTGTTTATTTTGTATTTTATACTCTTTGTCAATAAATTAATTTTTATTGATGATGTATATATGTATAGTGGTATGAGTCTTGATCTAGTTATAATATGACAGGAATTGAATGATAACACCTTTATGGACTCATTTAGTGTATTATGCACAGAAGCTTTCGGCCTTCTGTGAATTATTTATCAAGTGAAATGACCCACAAATGTTCATTTCACTTGATAAAGGCTTCACAGAAGGCTGAAAGCTTGTGTGCATAATACACTAAATGAGTCTATAAAGGTGTTATCATTCAATTCATCTCAATTTTTATTATCAAACTGCAAAGTGAATCTAACGACTATGACTGAGAGATCTAGACTTATTGTGTAGTGTAGAGAAATCATAGCGCTTCTATATTTACAGTGCAACCACTCTACTGTCATCACCCTAGAATAAAGACATCACATGTTTTGGGAAAACCGGATTGACATTTTGTGTCCAAGGGGATCTTTTGGGGAATCACCACCTTTTAATTGACCAATGACATGGCCTGATGGTTTTCCATTTTAGGAATTGGAAATAATGTTTTTATTTTGGATTATGCTATGCTAACCAAAGGTAAATTTATACCATGGTTATTATACATCCATAAGAAAATATCAAGGCTTAATTTATTGATATTTTGTGTTATTTGGGAGTAATTTTTGTTGATTTAGATAACACTCAGCAGGCCAATGGGAACGATCATCCGCTGAAATGGGCATTTTGGACTGGATATTTTAGCAGCGTAGCATAATAACAACAACAACAACAACAACGGCGTAGTGTCTAGACTGGTCGTAACCTGGCTGTTTTCGGTGCATACTAGTATGCATGTTTTGTCACATTGTATAATATTGATTGGAGATTATATTCTATATTGAGCTTGGGTAGCTAATTTCAATTATTGTAACTGAAAATTCTGAAGTGAACAAGTTTTTGACAGATTACTGCTGAATCTGAACTTTGACATTACAATTCACTCCAAAATAATACATGTTGCTCGACCAGCATATGTATATGTGAATATAATATATGATAATGTCAGTATATGTATAACAATCCGTTGCATAACATAATAAATGCCTACAAAATCGCAAAAAAAATACACAAATCATTTACCTGGTTAATTGACGCACCTGCTTGACAGATTAGTAAATGGCTGTGTCAACTTCCGGTATACCTTCGTGACACGACGTAAAATGGATGACTTCACTATGGATATGGACAAGAACTTGCATTTGACTTATTTAAAGGTACTCATTCCGATCAGAGGGTCCCCATCTCAACAGATTCCAACAACAACAAAATTTTATCAAAGGTCACTTTAGTTATCAGAATCGATTAATTATCTAAAAATAATGCTAACGACTGTGAACTACCGTATATAATTGCCCAAAATGTATTGTATAGCAACATTTTGTTCAATGTAATTTAGTATCGAGAGTATGTCGGTCGGCTTTTTCGGTAAACTTCTGGGACAGAAAGTATTCCCGATAATGAAAATTAATAGATTTCTAAAATCGATATATAATAAATCTGAGCTTTGATGGGTGACTTTCTCGACTCGAATAAAATATTTTTGACCCCCGAAGCCATTGAAATAGTAATTGAGAGGAGTTTGATCGGATTGAGTATTTGCGTGTATTATTACTATATAACGTTCATAGCGTTTGAGCGCCGAATACATAAATAAATCAGTTGTTATTTACACAACCTTGTAATATAACGTATATTGATTGGTATCGGTATAAATATAGTACAACTTAGATTAGGTATTATAGAGTGTATTAGCGATTTTACCACGACAGTCCGGGAAAAGTGCCATATTTTCCCAGATATGTACACTATGTACATCATGTTTTGTCCCATGGAACCGATTTTTGAACCCCGGAGAAAAAAACGACAAAGGTCTGGTAATTTAAGAGAGTTTACTAACATCACTCGATGAATGCTTAAATTCGTAATGATACATCTTAAAAGCCGTGCTGAAAAAGCGTATCAAGTTATGCCGTGTATATAGACCACGTGAAGACACATGGGGGGGGGGGGGTATGACAAAATCCAAGACCGGAGTGTGTGTGTGGTCTGGGGCTCGGATATTTTTTTTCCAGTGCTTTTTCATTATCGGGAATACATTCTGGCCCAGAACTCAGTCAAAATTGCGTTATTATTACCACTTGATTTTAGAGTTATCCATCCTTGTCTGTTTGAATAGATTTTGGTATACACATCCCGAGCAGATTACGGCAGTTGAAGGCAATTATTAGTACTCGGATTGAGTACCGAACAGAGGGTCCCCATCTCAACAGATTCCAACAACAACAATCCGATCAGAGGGTCCTATATTACTATTTCTTTGGCTTTGGGGGTAAAACATATTTGATTCGAGTCGAGGAACCCATCAAACAAAGCTCAGAGTTATTAGATATTTATTTTTGAAATTTGTTATTTACTCGAGATGAGTACTAATAATTGCCTTCAACTGTCGTAATCTGCTCGGGAGGTGTACACCAAAATCTATTCAAACAGACAAGGATGGATAACTCTAAAATCAAGTGGTAATAATAACGCAATTTTGACTGAGTTCTGGGCCAGAATGTATTCCCGATAATGAAAAATAATAGATTTCTAAAATCGATATCTAACAAATCTGAGCTTTGATGGGTGACTTCCTCGACTCGAATCAAATATTTTTGACCCCCGAAGCCGTTGAAATAGTAATTGAGAGGAGTTTTATCGGATTGAGTACCTTTAAGCTGAAATATATGACTTACAAATTATATTTTTAATTTCTTTTATGTAATTGTCATAATAAAAAATCAACTTTATTGGTTTTACATTAACGACAATAAACACAATTGAAATTCCAAACTATGTAGCCTACACCGTCCAATCATGACAATTTTTTTACTTTGTTATTTATCCAGATCCAGATCCACCTTTTATCCTACTCGGGCTCATATCGGACTCGGACTACAACTTTTAGTGTGTTAATTCGTTTTGCGTCGAAATTTAGAAATCTGTTGTGCTGACTGAGTTCATTGTCTGGAGTTCAACATGTTTGAAAAATGAAAATATGTTTGAAAATGAGTAGTAGCTGTCATTTCAGGTATAAACCAAACAGCCTTAGGCAATCTCACATGACTTCCTCGTCAAGTAAATTTTGGGCTGAAGTTTGTTTTATGTTCACAGAGGTCCTTTTTTACGGTGATAATATTTTAATAATTTGCGGGCAGTTGGTATAAATAATAAAAAACTAATATCCCGTAGAGAAAATTATCGGCAATCTCACACGACTTCCCCGTCGAGTAAATTTTGGGCTGAAGTTTGTTTCAATGTTTAAATATTTATTTTAACTTGTATCGATTCAATGTGAAAAAGGAGGGATATTCTGAATTGAACAGAAAAGAACCGTGACAACTTTAGAATAACGCTGCGTCAGTCGGGGGAAAATCAGTGAGAATTTACACCACGATATACCAAAACTATTTTGGAGAAGGGTTCATAAAAACTATGTGATGTATTCGAGTTTGATGGTGTGGCGTAACTGCCGTTCATATGGCGACTAACCCTGGTCCTAGGGGCCTGCGAACCTTATAATTTAGGTCGAACCGAACCTTGAAACCGAATCATCGTCTTGGTTTCGAATCGAACCGAATCTCGAACCTCGAACCCAATTACCGACCGTGTCATTGAAGAGAGTCCAAGCGACGTACTCATAATACTAGTAGCCAGTTAGAACGTATGTGGATCATTATAATAGTACAATCAACGTGTTATATACAAATTTATCGTATACGATATAAGATAATTACATGTTGAAGAATTATTTTATATTGGAGATGAATGACAATCCGATAAAACGTTGGTTTTATGTTCCGTTTATGTCCATTCATTATATTACATAACCCCGATTAAAACAAATATCCGATTATCATTCTCCGTAGGCCTATATACCCGCGTCCGCTCACTGAGCATCACTCATGAAAAATCATAACTTATGACTTATTCTAACAGTAAGTGAGACAGATGTCTGATTGAATCATCGGTCAAGCTTCCAGTAGTACATATGTACAATGTAAACAACGCGATAAACGACGCATTGAACTCCTAACACACTGACAGCATGAACGCGCCACGTGGCATAACTCGGTAACTATTAACAGACTCGTCAATCTGTAACTGCGACAACACATGACAAAGATCAAAGCGTGCCGACGTCGCGTTGTAGCAATTAAGTGTCACAAGACAAAGCACATCGGGTTACATAATCATGTCAATCATTTATGCTCATAAACAATGGCCACACCTTCTCCTCACTGTGATTGGTTGACTCCAATTGTTGACACAGAAGGCTGCCGGAAATACCTATTCACTTTCAGCCAGTTTACGGAATTCAAAATAGCTTGTTCGATCTGTATTCATCAATAATCATAACTTATTGTCTCGTTTGTTAGGTATAATTATGTCTATTAGTAAAGTTATATGGAGAATAAAACAAACTTTGACGAGGTAGAACTTTGACTGAGATAGAAATGTTATAGTTTGACTAATTAATTATCATGAATTTGACATGTCCGACTGGACCGTTTAGCGGGAGCGGAATAAAGTTATGCCAAAAGACCCGTTCAATGAAATATCACCCAGTTACCCCGTCCGAGTAATGATTAAAGTAATTATGTCCAATGTAAACATAAAATCATAGTATCACACAGTTGTATGTAAACCAATTAATAGACGGTATATAATCAATAAACAATTCCCAGTACGCAAAATTTGCCCATTTTGCGGGACTAAAGAAAAGGTTCAATATAAACGAATCCCGTCTAAGGTTTCGAACCGGACCGAATCATCACAGCGGTTTCGAACCGAACCGAACCTCGAACGGTTCGCAGGGCCCTACCTGGTCCCTATACAGACCACATCCGATCGTCACCAAACTTCATATGGGTGTTTTGGATGACCAAACTTGGGTACCCCATTATCCAGCTTTTTAAAATATTCAGTTGGGTACCCAGCTTTTAAAAAATTTACATTTGGATACCCAGCTTTATGAAATCTCACACAGATTGTAATTTAATTATTGATTGCCATCAGTTTTTTAAATGAACCTGTTAAATTTGTGAATACTTGATTATGTATGATATATATTCACCACGATACGCTTGACCACAGGAGCCTGGAATTTGGTCAAAAACCTCCTTTTATTGGCGGAACCTGTGGTCCCGGGTGCTAGTTCCGCCAATAAAAGAGGGTTTTAGACCAAATTCCAGGCTCCTGTAGCTTGACAATAGCGGAGAGAAGAATTGTAGGCACAGGACATAGGTCCTGCGGGTTACTTTCATAAATTTGGGTACCAATACCCAAATGTAACTTTTATAAAAGCTGGGTACCCAACTGAAATTTGTTATAAAAGCTGGGTACCCAACTGAACGAAAGGCGGTGATAGTTATGGGAGGCCCTATTCATATTTATTATTTATTTACGCTTAAGCGCAAATATTTGCGCTTAATTGCAAATAACTTCTATCATTTTTGCTTAAGTGCAAATATTTATGCTTAAGCGTGAATATTTATGCTTAAGCGTTAATCATTTGCGCTTAAAATTTTTTTTACGCTTAAGGTCAAATCATTTGCGCTTAATCGCAAATAAAAATTAATATTCATTGACCCCCCCCCCCCCCCCCCCCCCGCTGAATTAATTTTAATTGGCACAGGCCTAAACACATCACTCAAGTCTATATAGGCCACCATATGAGGGAAGCAATCCCCCAGTAACCCCTAGATCCCTTTTATGACCATGGAAATGATATAGATCTGTGCAGGAGATGTCTCATTTATAAAATATACTAGATCTATGGGATGGAGACACAAATTCTTGGGGACAGGGATGTTGATAATATGAAAATAGGGTTTTTCCCCCCTATTTCAAGTCAATAAGTACACCATATGAGGGAAGCAAGCCCCTGGTAACCCCTAATTCCCTTTTTATGGCCATGGAAATGGTATATATCTGTGCAGGAGATGTCCCTTTAATAAAATATACTAGAACTCTGGGTGGGAGGCACCAATTCTTGGGACACCAGGGACAGAGATATATCGATGCTGATATGCATATGGAAATATGTTTTTTCTTCAACTTCGAGTCTGTAGGGGCTATTACTATGGGCCCATGATAATATACTATGAGATGGACTCAATCATTCACAATCAGAGGGAAGTAAGGGAGTGTTAGGTATTTGCACTTAAGCGCAAATGATTGTGCTTAAGCGCAATAAATTGATAGACATATTTGAGCTTAAGAGCAAAGTTGCGCTTAAGCGCAATTAAATGATTTATGCTCAAGCGCAAATGATTTACACTTAGGCGCAAATTATTTGCGCTTAAGCACAACTAAATAATAAATGTGAAAAGGGCCATTTCAGGGTCAGTGCATGCTTGAGTTGAACCAGGAGTCTAGTCTAACTATAAGTTGTAGGCTAGTATTTAATTTTTTTCTTCAAATTGAAATGTACCGGGTATATGGAATTAATACTTTTAATTAAAACAAATCAATTAAAGTCACGAAAATACTAACTTTGTAAAGTTCGGACTCTATATAAACGGCAGTTGCGCCACACCATCAAACTTAAATACCTCACACAGTTTTTATGAACACTACTCTAAAATAGTTTTAGTATGCCGTGGTGTTCGTAAGTAAATTCTCAATGATTTTCCCCAGAAACTAACGCAATGTTATTCTAACGTGGTGTTCTATTATGTTCTGTTCAGGATATCCTTCCTTTTTTCACATTTATACAAGTTAAAATAAATATCTAAAATCTAGTTTTTATTGATAAGATGATCATATATATGGTTAAATTAGTTAGGTAAAAGTTGTGTGCGTGAATTTAGAGTTATCCCTCCTGTATATCTGGGATCTTAGCCAGTGGAGATTTACCGATTACAATCGAGCACCGTTCGACTGTATCCGGGGATCTTATCGAGGGAAGAACAGAAAACAAAAATCACAAAATGTGACAGATATAGACAAAAAATGTAATATGCAATCGTAAACCGATCTTACAATTACCGCCAAGCGAACTCCGGGAAGAATAGAGCGCCACATCATACGGCGGAGTATTTGTTATGTTTAGGGTTACCTAACTTGAAACTGGGATAATTTTCTCTACGGGATATTACCAATTGCAATTTGCGGTAGCCCCCATGTAAATTAATGTATACATACCCATGCATGCCCCGGTGCTAGGTGACCTTTATAATTTATGAATATTTCAGTCATTTAAATACTATTATTCATTAACTAGTGCCTACATATACTCCAGGAGAACGCTGTGTGGAGTTGTCGTGATCACGCAAATTAAATCGTGGATGTCCCTCAGCTCGCATTCACAATTTGTGGAGGTCCCTCTAATTGGCAAAACAAACAACTTTCAAGAAGGAAAGTGGTGCATACTAGCTACAGTTAATACATATTCAATGAATAATAAATAATAATGGATTATTCATCAATTGTATTCGCGGAGGTCCCTTTGCAAAAATTGAATACTGTGATAAAAAAAATTGCGGAAGTCCCCATATAGGCCCTATAACATGTACGTGCACATGCATGCCTGGAGGTTTCATTATAATTTGTGAATAAGATGAAGAATAATGATGTTATTCAGTCAAATGAGTTGATGGATCTCTGCGAAATAAATTGATCAGGATATCCGTACAGCATTCTCCGGGAGTATACAGGTACATATAGGCGCTAGCTAATGAATAATATTATTTAATTGACTGAATAACATCTATGCAGTACCGGTATCCAAAAATCTAAAGCTTTATGACACATGTTTTAATTATAATCCACTTGTGTTTTCCTTATCACTATCAGCCAACCCAGAATGACCTTCATTTTAAATATTGCCATTTTAATACTTTGTATTATGTAAACAAATGCCTTGTTAATGTTATGTAAACCATCGACATATACTATATAGATATAGGTTGAAGTGTAAACAAACAGTATGTAAAGATAAGCAAAACACTCAATACCTGGGAGACTCCATTAAGTGAACTTCGGTTAGAAATGCCACCAAGTTGTTTACAACATACTAGTATTGGCATAGCACTCGCTAATCTTCACCTCTCAAGGTTTTGGTGTTAAATGGGTCACTGCGAATCATTCTCTTAAAAAAATTTCTATGGTGTTGAGTCTTTTGCTTATCGCTCACTATTTACATGCTGTATATTTATAAACAAATGCACAGCTCTGACACACAAAGTGTTCTTTTTAGCTCAACTTTACATGGCTTGTTTTATATTGCATTCATACTACTAGTATCATTAATTATACCAGTACTATACTGTTAGTATATTCTTGGGGAAATTTTCAAATTAAATTTGGTTCCAGTAACTGTCATTTCTAAATTATCTCTTATATAAATTTTGAAGACCTCTGTCTGTCTGTATGTATGTATGTCATTTATACAAATCTACGATTCTCGACCGATCGGGACGAAACTTGGTACGTGTGTGTAGTTTGACCAGGCGGTCGTCCTTGTCGTATTGGCGAGCCCGTGCGACGCTCGTGCAGCGCATGCGCAGACGAGATCTCGGAAACGGGTGGAGCTATCGACTTGAAATTTGCTATGTGAATGTATCTTGCCCCGGATACGATTTTTATCGTGTCGCCGAGCCCGTGCGACGCAAGCTTCGCGCATGCGCAGACCAGATCTCGGAAACGGGTGGAGCTATCGACTTGAAATTATGGTTTTTGAATAGCCCAGACAACGTCGGGCTCATCGGCTAGTCTATTAATATATATTTTGGGAAATCTGTGCGTGTGTCTGTCTGTCTGTGTGTTCGCGATGGACTCAAAAATGGCCGAGCCGATTTCGATGAAACTTGGTATGTGGGGGTACTTTCGGCCGGGGAGTGTGGCATGGACCTATTAATTTTCCCGTGCGACGTGACCTTGACCTTGAAATCGGGTCATTTCAAGGTCAAATGCCTGAGTATCACGGGATGTCGATGAAAATTAATGTCTAGGGATACTTTCGTATGGGGAGTGTCGTAAGCCTATTCGTTTGCCTGTGCGACGTGACCTTGACCTTGAAATCGGGTCAATTCAAGGTCAAATCGCGATTTTGATTGGATTTCGACGAAATTTTATACATAGGGTTACTTTTGTCCACTGAGTGTTTTCGACGGGTCAAATCGTGACCCCGACCTGACCTTGACCTTCAAAACGATCAATTCAAGGTCAAATCGGGTAAAACCGGATGGATTTCGACAGGTACTTTTGTCGGGTACTTTTGTCCGGGCAGTGTTTTGGGCGGGTCAAATCGTGACCCCACCTCACCTTGACCTTCAAAATGGACAATTCAAGGTAAAATCGAGCAATTCGCCGAAAAGCAGAGGGGAAACAGCCCGGACGAAGTCGGGTCCACCTGCTAGTTACCTATAAAGAAGGCCATCTGTGCCTTTAACTCATTCAGTAATTTCAGTGCCAGGTCTCCTGGGGGAAATGATATCTGTGTGCCTGGTCTCCTGGGAAAAAAGAACAACATTATTTACACTCACTATATATTTAGTTTGACTATTCAATATTGGAAAGAAATGAATTGACAGCGGGCATTGCTAGTATAGGCTCTACCCATGAACTGCTTTTAAACTCCATGTCTGGTACTTGAGGGTCATCATTGGTCAAAAATGTCATGTTGCCATGTCAACGAGGACTTAAAATTGACACTGATGGTACGAAATTACAAATTTGTTGTTTATGTGGCCATCTAAATAATTTAATAATAGTTTTAGACGTTAATTTTGCTGGTGGAATAACATAGCATTTTGTTATGGAAATGATCCAGGTGGGAGGGGGGTCGCATACATATGACAGAGGAAAGGAACAAAATACAAACGATACGACAGGTTGTGAAGACTGTGGTCAATTTAGTGGGCATTTACAAATACATGGCGACAACAATAACCAAAACAGAGAACTAAGTATAGATCCCTCGCCAGAATCTGGTGATATTATGGTTCATAATCCGGATCTACGGGAACCTTCTGGTGTTCAGGTGGAGACTACGAAACAATCGACCAAACACAGCGGAGCTCAAGGTTTATCTTCTAACGCAAGTGTTGCCCGTACATTCAGATGGCGTCTTTTTGGTGATGAGATATCTCCTCGCCAGCGGGAATGAGTTAAATCAGGAGCAATCTTTAAAGCAGTTGAAACTGAGTTTTCTTGGTTTTTTAATGTACAAATGTACATGCATATTCAATTATTATGAGGTTAAAATGAGATAAAATCCAAATCTCAACTTTTCAGTTTGGACTTGTCACATTGGAACCACCCTTTTGTGTGCCCTTTAAATTCCTTTACCCAACAGAACGGCCCTGTGCCAATGCATTCTCTTATATATGCGAGTCGACCATATGTCGCCTCACATATATAAGAGAATGCATTGGCTTAACACATATTAAAAATGATAAAATTGTCAAAGAATGTAGAAAAATATTAGAAAAATTGTTAAACAATGTAAGAAAAAATTATAAAATTGTTAAAGAATGTAAGAAAAAATGGTAAAAAGTGTTAAAAAAATAATTTGTTTAGGCCAATGCATTCTCTTATATATGCGAGGCGACCTATGGTCGACTCGCATATATAAGAGAATGCATTAGCACAGGGCATAACTGTAACCATCGCAATGTGGTCAATGAACCGGTTCCAATGATATCCATATTTGTATGGTGTTATTGAGACAGACCGAAGACATTTTAGGCTGTTGAAGCTTTATTTTGGGCGTTTTTGGCCGGTTTGTTGGGTAAAGGGTTAAATTCCTCTGGGGTGGTTTCAGAAACTAGACCGTAGTAGGCATCTTTCACCATGACTGCTAATATAGCCTATATATTCTATCTCACTATAAATGAAATTAAGTCTTAACTTGTATTTAGGTCTAAAGAAAGTATAATTCTTAAACCCATCATAGCGATGTTGTGATTGATATATGTTTTCATTACCCCTTTGGTGTTGTCAGAATTCACCTCATCAACAGTGTGAATATGAAGTGCATGGGGTATCATGTATGTGGTGACTCTCCACGTTGAATCTAATGTCATAACACACATGACAATTACATATACGTCGTGTATGTGTAGGTCGGAATATTTCCACATGTTTATTCACACATAACTGACCCAAGCATATGAATATCATGGATTCATGCTGATCACCAATCACTGAACAATCATCAATGCCTGTCTGTTTAGGGATCACACGCGCATGTATATGCAACAGTAAATTGAGTAATTTTACCTCGATTCATAGACAATTACGGGGAGGTATGTTGTACTTATGGGATTGTATGTCATTTAATCTACATTTAGACCAAAACTTCTCCATGGTATAAAGATAATTCTCAAAATAATTGTTCCTTTTAACACAGTCCTCAGCTGTTTACAATGTGGTTAGAACATCAACGGATTCTGGGTGAGGAGGTTATCGCTTGATGAATGCATCGCAATGGGAGGGAAAATTCACATTTATTAGCTAATTACGCTTAAGCATACATGTACTAGTAGTTCCATTATGCTAAATCAGATTTTCCTTTAAACATAAGTATAATTTCATTACACTTAAGCTTAATTCTATTATGCTTGAGCATAATTGAATTACGTGGTAGCCACCACAATATTATTCTTTGCATGACTAAATTCTCCAGCACACTCTACACTCGCACCCCTAATCCAATCGTCACCATATTTCATACTGGTACAGATTTTCTGGATGACATCTAGATGGAGCTATTGAATTTGAACGATTTTCAATGAAAAATATGGCCACTGGCAGCCATCTTGGATTTTGCTCTTTGCATGACTAAATCCTTCGGTACACCCTTCAGGACACATCCCTTATCCGAATGTCACCAAACTTCATATGGATCTGCAGGGTGACCTCTTAGATGGTAGCTATCACATTTGAATCCATTGGCAAACCCCGCAGCCCACATTTGTTGAGTATTTTGAAAAATTACAGGCATAGTTTAGGATCACCGAGAGCTACAGTAATGCCCTAAGTAATCGACCTCTTAACCAAAGCAGAATGATGGGTAACTTTTCAGGATTTAGTCGGAAATATGGCTTGTTGTCATTGATTGGAAAGCTCTTGGCGAGAGCTTTCCGATGAATGGCAACAAGCCATATTTCCGACTAAATCCTGAAAAGTTACCCATAATTCTGCTTTGGTTAAGAGGTCGATTACTTAGGGCATTACTGTAGGTAAGACTCATGAGAGCTACTTAATTTGAAAAACATGGCCGCTGCCGGCCATCCCTACATTTCACTCTTCTGAATTTCTCCGTGCCCAGTGGCCCACTTGAATTTCACATTTGAATCTTGCCACACTCTGTATTGAATTGAATATATTTTATTATAGTAACCTGTGAATAAATATATTACATATGCATACAAATGTTATGTTACATGTCCAATACATCTGGCCATTAAGGCCTATAAGTCACTTTAAGTCCAATATTTACATTAAATTACATTGCTTGGTGTCAAAACTATGGATTGTCTCATCTCGTATGCCCTATGTAAAAATTTAGATGTCTGATGAGGAAGTTAGTCATTAGATAACCAGCCATGAAACTAAAGAGTATTGACACCATTTATCCAGAAAATTTATCTTTGCCAAGAAGTCAACTCTCATGTCATCATAGGCTGAATTATTAGGCTCCACATGAAAAAATGAAATGGAGTTTATCCTCAACAATGTTCCTATCACAAAACACATAACCGTTCATCCAAATGATCTCTCTTCCACTTGCCGGTTTCAACACATAATGGTAATAGTCCACATCTTAACTGTACCATTACAGAGCGTTCATGTTTCGAAATGTTATAAATATTTACATGCAGTTCGGTGTTATAACTACATTTAATATCTTTATACAGTCTGAGCTTTCTGAATCTTTCTACATCACTCAACCATTTATCCTGGTTTTTATCATTGAGGTATTTTTCACAAATGATTATATCTGCAGTCAGTTGATTATCATACACATGGATTTGTTAACAAAGAGAGAATATCTTCCTCATATCACCCGTCCAACTATCAATCCAACTATCAATTCGACCTATTTTCCTCTTAATTGTTAGATCGCTTCGAAATTACACAGACATTACTAGGATCATTGTTTTTGCATCAATTCAATCCCTTCATAGTACAGTACTAGTACTAGTATGACTTTAACTTCTTAAACTTTCCTCATTCTTAATCTGTCACTGGTATGACTTTAAATTCTTAAACTTTCCTTATTCTTAATCATCTCATTTACTGCAAAGCACAGCATTTTCCAAATTATCCCCTCTCCAAGTTGAGCTACAGTGTCATTGATACTTTCATTTAAAATGCATTTAGATTTTAAAACATACATGTTTTAAATAGGACATGCTAAACAATTGTCACAAATAAGCAAACTTAAAAAATGTTAAACACCATAAAATTAAAGTTGGCGTAAACAAAAGTTTTAAAACAAACGGCTCTGTTAATAAAAAGTTATAATATGTATTTAAAACAAGTTTAATTTTAAACACCCCATGGACCAGGCTTCGTTAATTTTTAAACACATCCGCTTAAGTCGCATTTAAAAAATGTCAAAAATTTTGCTTTTAAAAGTAAAACACCACTTTGTCCAGAGTATAATCACAGACATAATTTAAGGTTAAAATCTTCATGAAAACCTGTTAGAATGACGAAATAGCTTTTTTTCCAGTCCAACTATTTTCGTCATTGGAAACCGGACCCTATGATTTCAGGCCATAAAACGACAAATATTGGTCTGTGGAGATACACAATTTGCGGAAGAAAGTCAGCAAAATGGGGCTACTGTATAATTATAAAAATATGAACAATAAATGTGAGGCCAAATTTACAGTCTATTAGTAAATTACGCTTCAAGCAAATATGTGATGTGACTGATGTCGCATTTAAGGCTATGTAAGCCACCGAGTCTCAAGCTTACTTCACACACCTAAAATACTATATTCTGTTTGCAGGGCTTCAGTAATATAGCGATGCCCAGTAACAATTGTGTCCATTGGAATCCACATAATGAGTGGGAAATCCGAACGGGGCAATATTGTCTGCCAGGAATCTATCAATAATACAAATCTGGACAGTCCACTGCATGGACTATGTCTGAGTTCTTCAGAATCCTTCCATGCGGTCACAAGAGTACAACGCGAGCCAGATGAATCAGAATCTTCCTATACGGGCACAGGAGTACATCACGAGCCGGATGAATCTAATTCCTCCCATACTGAATCTGACTGCAGTAATCGCTCCAGTGCCTCGTCACTGAACAGTAACAACTCTCATTTCAGTCGTGACTCAGCATCTCATTCCACATCGCAGTCACGTACATATGACAGAGGAAAGGAACAAAATACAAACGATACGACAGGTTGTGAAGACTGTGGTCAATTTAGTGGGCATTTACAAATACATGGCGACAACAATAACCAAAGCAGAGAACTAAGTATAGATCCCTCGCCAGAATCTGGTGATATTACGGTTCATAATCCGGATCTACGGGAACCTTCTGGAGTTCAGGTGGAGACTACGAAACAATCGACCGAACACAGCGGAGCTCAAGGTTTATCTTCTAACGCAAGTGTTGCCCATACATTCATTGACATCGTCAAACATCTGACAAATAAGGATTATACGACATCCGGCAACGGGAAACAGATAGTGACAGACGTTAATGAAATTTTATTGAAATGCATACAGATTATGGGAGAAAAGAATGGAAAACTTTTTACAGGGGCATATTTAATTCCAACCGGTAGTGTAGCAGAGCATTCTAAAATTGGATTTCCAAATGAAATGGATTTTATGATTATACTTCCTCAGTTAGAAGATGAAAGGATGTATAATGTCTATGAGACACATTCCTTTCACCAGCTGGTACATAGATGGCATGATAGACCAACTGACGCCAGTCCAGATGTGTTTACTGCCGCTTTGTTCAGGGAGGAATTTATTGCAGCATTCAAAGCTGCGCTGGATGATTTTCGCCATCATGATCACCAGTGGACATTTGTTAGTTTCTGTTTCAAGGAGTATGCATCAACGCTCCATGTCTTGTGTCGACCACTTTGCGAATCAAAAGTGTCAATCGACGTCTGTTTTGCGTTTACGTCAAAACGTAGAGTGACCCGTGAAGGTATAATGCTCGCTACCATAATAGAAGAAGAGTATTCTGTGCCATCCAAAATGGAATCTCATCGACCCAGTTCAGATTCTAGTCAGTTCCTCGTGAACACAACCTCAAATCTGACTTGTTTCGAAATTCTGCCAAATACCAAGAATGAATTGCGCTTGTCAGCCGTACAATATGAACTTCTTTTATTGACTTTCCTGCCATACACCGACATGCGACTTCTTTGTTACCGAATTGCGAAATATCTCGTCGCCACCATCCTTCCAACGCTGTTTAGACCTCCATGTTATTTATGTGAACATTCCTTTATTCCGTCATATTATCTGAAAACTGCACTTAATCGCCTCATTAAAAAGTATGACCCCCGTCGTCCATGGGAAGAAGATACCCTCATGGACAGACTCATTGAGTTGTTTTCGATGCTCTTGAACAAAATGGACGACAAACGATTTGTGAATGTTCAATCAATATTCTTGGACCGGAGAGTCAGCAGAAAATTTTCAAAGCCACAGGCAAATACCATGGAGTACCAAAACTTACCCAAAGAATTGATGGAACTGCCATATATCAGGGACAAATTGACTCGATTCGTGACGTTTCTGAAATCCCCACCTCTCATAACAGATTTCCAGAGAGAAGTTGTCAACATGAAACTGATTATGAAACACTTTGTACGTCTTCTTGAGGAAATACGAAACACTTGAGATTTGATTGAATTGTACTTCATTAAAAGGCCCACTTAATTTTCGAATGCTCAGATAACATTATACACAACATATTCCATAATATGAATCGTACCTGACACATATTGGAGCAACCACACATTCTGTGCCTCAAATTTGCCTTTTATCAGCGACATATATAACGATAAGAATACTTTAAATAACATCATGCAGTGGTCCCAGCAGAGACGACATGACAGGACTAGTCGTGGATTGTGAAATCTTGATAATCTTGTCTGGATTCTGGCCCACAAATCCAAAATGACGTAAATGAAGTCAGAAACCCTGTCATGATGTCTTTGCTGGTTTTCATTAAGCTAACCAATGAAATTGGTTTAAATGAAATTAATAGGCCTAACATCACAAGGGAATTCTTCGTAAATTTCAATTTCATCGCGATGGTCCATTTCCGAATCCGCGCTTTGGCAATTTTGCACAGTTGCTAACTGGAAGTCACTTGACAATTTCTCCAAAATCCATATCCGCGATCTTGAAAAATCACTGATGGAAATAGAAGAAAAAAAATATGATGTCATTCACTTGCGCCTATGGTATAAACAACCACGCTACTGTTGGTTGCTATTATATACCATTTGGAAGAGGAACCAAAAATATATATATTCCACCATAATACGGATCAGCTGTGGCTTAGGAGTGTCCACCAAGCGATTGATATTCTCAGATTCATGCATCAGAAATCAAACTAAGAGATAGAGTTATTCCCCTTCCATTGAGAATAATAGATCAAAGTTAAGCACAGAACACACCTCTGTACCTTGACAAAAACAACATGTTCCAAGTTTATTTGACCGGAACAGTTGATAATACAATGTTTTGAAGCTTCATATCTTTCATATGGTATATAATAGGGAATATGTTGCATATAATGTGATCTGGTGATTTGAAAATTAAATTGGCCTTTAAATAGCTCATGCCTTTAAAATCTCCATTGTTCATCCCAGATTGTTCATTGTTGCTAACCCTTTCTATAGGGACGGAATTGAAATTCTTTACAGATTATAATCGGTTTACCATAATACCACCCAGCACTATTCTGCATGCTACACTCATTTAAAACAAACATAATATCATTGAGGCACATGGTATTGCAAGCTGCACCCCCAAAAGCGTCTTATCGCAAGAATAGGATTTGCTCTAATTGGGCGTCGCGATTGGAGCTTTTACTCAGGTGTTTTGGCTTTTTCAATGATGGAGATAGACAAAGATATTATTGCAACACATATATTTCAAGAATTTCCATTTAACAATGATGTGATTGGTCATGTTTGCATCACATGAACTGAAATGATTCCAGAATATCTTGAACGGTAAATTCTTGGTGATAGGGATTAGGGGTGCGAGATATCACTGGTGTATCACGAATCCAAGTTCTACGATACACGCACCGTTTCCATAGCCAAAAAATCGCGCATCGCGATACACAATTTTGTTTATCTATTATCCATTATTCGTTCTTTAAAATTGCTATATTCACGCCGGAGAATAAGAATTAAATACAACGGCACGCAAAGAAGCATGATCAAGTCGTTCTACTTCAAAGCGCCGATTAAATAGGTCAGCCACCTGTTCATCGGTCATGCGCGTTGTCGTTGTTGTTTTTGTGTAAAGATTGATATACCATTGTCACCGTTGGCACACAGAAGAGTTCGTTCATAGAAATGATGTCGCCAAAAGGCTCAAAATGTACGTCGTGCTAATCATTTGTCATTCATCGGACTTGAACTGCATATTAGAGAATTAAATCATTCCCGTTAACAGTCACCGATACCCAATTGACATAAACGTGTCTCATCGCAACTCGTAGTAAACCACGTCAATACAGACAGCGTTCCGAACTTCCGACGTGGTATTTTTGGATTACTCCCCCTGGACTGTATTTAAATGAATTAAACAACAAACGTGGTATGATTTTGTACTTGAAAGTCGTGTAATCCCATACGACCTTGGCCTTAAATAAAACATTCCAATGAACTGAAGTAGCTGGTATTGAAGGATTAATCAAATTAATGAACTATTAAATAATGACTATGATTGAATATGTTTTTTTTCAACCAATTCATGAATTCCATATGAAGGGCTGCATCCAGAAATACTAGGTTATCGTATCTAGATACGTATTGTATCGCGACCCGCATATCGCGATACGTATCGTATCGCGACACTGGCCGTACCTCCCACCCCTACTTGGTGACTGGACAACTTAACCCTTTCTATACAGAATGGATTCCCCCATTTTACAGAATTGATTCTCCCATTCAGTTATAAAAGTATACATCAGAATACAGATAATACAAGAGCAGAATTATTCATATTCATTGGTGAGAAATGTTCAGATAATAAGCTCAACAAACGACCTTTTTGAACTTATTATCTGAACATTTTCTGAAGTAACTCCTTGAGTATTTAGTATATAAAGGGTTAACATGCACAGCGTATGGTATGGAATCCTATTAGGGCCACTTGCTAATGGCGCTTTCGGCGCGATGCGCTGAAAGCGCCGAAAGCGACAAAAAGTGCGCCATTAGTAACGCGCCGAAAGCGACAAAATATGCGCCGTTACGGCGCACTATTTGTCGATTTCGGCGCACTTTTTGTCGCTTTCGGCGCACGCGCCGAAAGCGACAAAATATGCGATATTAGCGCATCTTTCGGCGCGTTACTAATGTCGCACTTTTTGTCGCTTTCAGCGCGTGTCGAAAGTGCCATTAGGCATACTATTAGGTCCACTCCCTAATGGCGCGCGCCGGAAGCGACAAAAAGTGCGCCATTAGGGTATGTTTCGGCGCGCTCCGAAAGCGACAAAAAGTGTGCCGAAATTTTTTTTTTTACTGCCTTTCAAAATGACAGGCATCAAATGGATGGTGTTGGTCATTTCAAAATGGTGCCTGTCAAATTTTCAGATGTACTGTATGAGACAGTATTTATATTTCCAATTGATTTATTATTCATCAATGATGTGCACATTTTGGTCAATTGCCACCTTTGAAAAAGCCATCTTATTTTTGTTTTCAAAAGTTCAAAAACTTTATGTCATTTTACAACCGACATAATTATATTCACTCTGAAATGATCTGAAATTAAAAAAGGACTATTTTGTACCTTCAATGTCCTATTTGGCCAGTAGTGGCTCCTTGGACATACCCAAACAGATAGATTGTTTAAAAATTTGCATTGGACGAAATGTCCGACATACCTGTAAGCTATTTTCGTCGGACAATGACCGTGACCGGCCACTTATTTTGAGCCTTACTTGTAAGCAGGTTGACAGAAACTTTGTTGCGGGAGTAAATAACAATTTGGAGGACCTGATGCTTATATTATTGGTAGTGATTTCCGACATGGATGCCACATTAAATTATTAGTTGAGCGGACAAACTCAAAAAGCTAAAAAAATTGGGTCTTTAGTTCATCGCTACCGCGCACATGGACATATTATAATTTACTCCCATCAGTACCAGGCCTTTATATTCCCCTAAATTCAAGTCGGTAAACGCTGTGCCCAAAATATGAAAATGTGACCAAAATAAACATAAAAATGTAATTTTTCCATTGCATAGCTGTATTTCCATGCACCTGTAGCACTGAGATTTAATATTATACTTAATGAAATAATCTATATATATAAAAAGTAGGATCTGTATGTCTGTCCGTCCATCTGTGTGCATTTTTCTCCCAGAACCCTGGACCGCTTTCAACCAAATTTGGTGTGGTGACTCGGGTTACCCTGGCAGAGGTTATAATGGCGTTAATTTTAAAACATTTAGATTAAAAAACATTTTATTAAAAAAAAAGAAAAAAAAGTTTGTTAATTTGAGCAATTTATAATTTTTTGTTGTTAAATCAAACTGTTTAAATGATCAAAATGTGCGCAAAGCGCACACAGGGGCCATTGGCCCCCCCCTCCGACACTGAATAAGGGATCCCAAAGGGAGCCTGTTTCAGCTAGTTACATATAAGTTACTTAATAAGTTAATATCAATGAAAAATGCATTTCCGGTGAGTTATTTGCTATTGGCAATAAAATCGTCTTCGAACATGTTATCTATATAATTTATCTAAATAATTACCATCATTGAGCATAAATACACTTAAGTTTAAGCACATTATAGGAGTCAGAAAGATCAAATACAAATTATATACTAGTACTTCGGCACACCCTACAGACGACATCCCTCATCTGATCATCACCAGACTTCATATGGAACTTCGGGGTGACCACTAGATTGGTGCCATCAAAATTTTCTGAATTTTGTTGAAAAACATGGCTGCCTGCGGCTATGTTGGATTTTAATTTATATATATCTCTTCATGTTCACATCTAGTATTACTTAGACATTTAACTTTCCAAATTCCTAATCGCTCCATTGACTGTAACACGTGAAATTATTCCCTGTCCATGTTAAGCTGCTGTGTGACTGTCATTGATACTTTCATTTCTGAATTTTGTTTAAAAACATGGCCGTTTATGGCCATCTTGGATTTCACTAGATCATGCCGTGAATCTCTACTCCAGCTGACGCCCGTAGAGATCATATTCCACTAGTACAAACCCGGGAACTTTTTTTAAGTTTTGACGGGGAACCTTATAAAGTCGAAAAAATAACGCAGGGAATGTATTTCTTTGTTAATACCTGTTGCTTAATGATTTATTCATCGGTACGGGAAGTTCCCAGCTCGAGATTACATCATTACGTGACTTTTGAGACCCGATTCCGCGATAAGTATTTATTTTATTCCCTGTCACGAAAATTATTGTCGTATGCGACCAAATGCGGAAGAATAAGTCAAATGATATAGTTTTGTGAGTCAAATAATTCCTTTTTAGCTCACCTGAGACGGAAGTCTTCGGTGGAACTATTGTCATCACTCCTCTTCCGTTTAGCAACAGAAACATTCATGTGCCAAAAGCTGTGCCATTTACCATTTCTTTTGTGTCACTTTAAATTTGGGTGTGCCAGACAGACCTGTATAATCTCCAGTTTTGCCGGTTCGTCTCCAGTTTTGAGGCCTTTAACCTCGCACTCCGCAACTTCCACATAATCTCGCGGTTTGTGCAAATACAGGTAATACCAACATTTATTGAAGAAATTTATTGCCCGTAACCAGGAAGTAAATAGGCCATTCTCGTTTGTAAATCCCACTAGCGAGTTTCTCGCTATGTCAGGTGTGTGTGTCTATTGTATATATACCCGAATAGGCTTATCTTATGTTCATTCTGTTCAAAACAAATAAAACAATTGAATAGTTGGCAGTTTATTTTTATTGGGGATTAGTGATATATATATAATAGTAATATATATAAGATCTAGAAATTACATTGTTCATATAGATTGTTCGGCCCTGGGAGTTAGCCTAGGCAATAGAAAAGCCTACAGTAATGCCCTAAATAATCGACTCCTTAACCACATCAGAATTATGGGTAACTTTTAGTTTAAACAGTATTTATTTTTCCCTCTATGGACATTCAGATAAATAATTACAATAGATACAAATTTAGAAGAAAAATGGGATTAGGCAACAAGCCATAGGGTTATTTGAAGCCCTCTCCCTGAATGGCAACAAGCCATATTTCCGACTAATTCTGAAAAATTACCCATAATTCTTCTGTGGTTAAGGAGTTGATTATTTAGGGCATTACTGTAGGTAAAATCACAAGCAAAATCAGTTTGCCTAGGAAATACTATTTCCTAGGTAAAAAAGTTCATTGGGTTACTAAAATTTCAGTGTGTCAATCAGAAATACAACCTCTTTAGCCAAATGTTGATTTCCTTTCACTATTCTTTACATGTATTGTCATACAATATCACCCATGGCACCATGGGGGAAACAGGAAGACAGCCCGGCAGGGCTATGTTCCCCCCAGCAATATACTGCATTATTATCTAGTTATATGTTAATTTATTATACTATTCATATATGTGTATTGTAAATAAAATTATCCTATCCTATCCTATCCTGGGGCATTACCTATAAGGACACTGTTTTTGGAGAGGGTTGGGGAATTGCACATATATGTTAATGCCCTAATTAATCGACCCCTTAACCACAGCAGAATTATGGGAAAGGAGATGTCTGTCAATTGTAAAACTATTTTGATGCGAAATGTGTGCGGTGACATCATACTGTGGGGATTGCCGGGAAAAGTTATTCATGGCGGTGGTACAGTAATGCCCTAAATAATTGACCCCTTAACCACAGCAGAATTATGGGTAACTTTTCAGGATTTAGTCGGAAATATGGCTTGTTGCCATTCATCGGAAAGCTCTCAGTGAGAGCTTTCCGATGAATGGCAACAAGCTATAGATCGGACTAAATCCTGAAAAGTTACCCATAATTCTGCTGTGGTTAAGGGGTCGATTATTTAGGGCATTACTGTATGTTGTAGTGGTCTTGAAACAATGTTCCTCAAGTAAGCATTTAGGTGATAGTACATCAAATTTTTGTGAATTAGATACAGTATTGTCAACAATTTCACACCTGGGTTGTAAGATTATTATTGATTTGAAATGGCATTATTGTTACAAAAATCATTATTTTTGCAAAATTTCCTAGGTAAAATAAATTTTTACCTTGGCCAATTTCTTCTACTAGGCAAAAATATTGCCTCAGCATCCTTTTTTCAATTCCCAGGGCTGTTGTTATAGGAGCATTATGTTCCATATTTAGGGGCTGTTAACTCTTCTTTTGTTGACCCTTTTGAAATTTAACATATGAGTGAACCAGTGCTGCAACGATGCACTTGGTCACAATACAATATGAATCATGATACATGATCAATGATACGATACATATCACGATACACTAAATTACTGATTCCAAATGAATACCGCTTGAATTATCAGAAACAACAAGTTTATAACTGGAGGTAGAGTTCATTTAGACTAAAATGGAGTTTAATTGTTAGCTAGATGAGTCAAATATACATAGTATACATGTAAACTTGAGAGATAATTGCAGGTTTTGCTTTTTTTTTTACACTAACCCATCTTCAGACTTTACTTGATTTCCTATATCGCAATACATATGACACGATACAATATGTGTATTGTTTGAAAGTATATCACGATTCATTGAATTCACAATGAATCATCGCAGCCCTAAAGTGAACAGTGACTCAAACACATTTTATGGAACAGTATTCATGTTGCATGGCTCAACTGAGTTGACCCAATTAGGCTTACTTAGTTAACTCTTTCAGTGCCAGGGTCCGATCTCATCGGCCCTAATTTACGGTCTGGAGAGTGCCAGGGCCGATAAAATCGGCCCTAAAAAAAATAAATATTTTTTTGTTTTTTTGTTTTTGGATTGAATTTTTTTTGGGTATGCTTAAGCATGCTATAGCGAATTTAAAAACAAACTGGATAAAACCTTAGGGGCATGTTATAACTCAAAACTATCACCAAGTATTCATAGTAATAATTCTGATGCCCATGAAAAACGTAAGATTCCCTGGCACTAAACCTACAAAATAAGTCTGGCACTGAAAGAGAGTAGAATATAAGAAAAAATTATTAAAATTGTAAATAATTGTAAAAATAATAACAAATGATGAAAAATTGTTAGGCCAATGCATTCTCTTATATATGCGAGGCGACCTATGGTCGACTCGCATATATAAGAGAATGCATTGGCACAGGGTATATGGGTTGATACAAAAATTGGACTTGGCACTGAAAGGGTTAATGATGCAAATATTTAAGAAGCTCCTTAACCGTGTCCATTGAAGGGTCAAGCACCCCTGTTATGAAACATTTTCATTCTTTCACATTCCCCATGCAACACTTGTATATTAAAATTCATTGAAAAGTCATCTCTTGCTCTGACAACAATAAACTTAGAATTCCACTGGTAATTATATGTATGGTACACACATGACATCTGATCTTATCCAGCACTGTTTGATAAACAAATAACAAACTGGTCATAAATTTCAATTTAAATATGAGATGAATTCCCAAGTGAAGTTCTGTACACTCTAGTTTGTTAACTAATTATCTTTTGCTTTAGAAGGAAGATGGGATCTGTAGCCATATAATATATTATATGGATTTGAGTAATACTACCCCGCCCACACCAAGCAGAATGAGGTGCCCAGAAGGTGAAATTAGCGATGCTAGCCTGGTATGCGGGATAGCATCACTGAATTCACCTTCTGGGGACCTCATTCTGCAAATGACAGGCACCTTATTCTCATTCTGTCTGCCAGTGTGTTCACCCAAGGCACCATGGAAGTTGACGACATTAAATAACCTGTCCCACCCTAGTATCAGATGTACAACACCAAAACTAAACATGGCATGTTGGGGACAGATTCCTAGGTAATTCAGAGACGACATGAATTAGTTACCGTTTATTTACACAGTGCTTGATTAAATGATAATTCCTGCTGCTCTTAAAGTATTGTTGCAGGCATGTGCTCTCCCAGTGTGTTTACCCCAAGGCATCATGAAAGTTGACGCCACTAAACCTGTCACCACCCTAGTATCAGGTGGACAAGACCAAAAGTAAATATGGCATGTTGGGGACAGATACCTGGGTAATTCAGAGACCACATGCTTTAGTTACTGTTTATTTACACAGTGCTTAATTATATTATAATTCCTGCTGCTCTTGAAGTATTGTTGCAGCATGTGCCTCTCCCAGTGTTTACCCAAGGCATCATGAAAGTTGACACCATTAAACCTGTCACCACCCTAGTATCAGGTGGAGAACGCCAAAACTAAATATGCCATGCTGGGAGGACAGTTTCCTGGGTAATTCAAAGACAACATGTATTAGTTACCCTTTATTTACACAGTGCTTAATTAAATTATAATTCCTGCTGCTCTTGAAGTATTGTTGCAGCATGTGCCTCTCCCAGTGTGTTTACCCCAAGGCATCATGAAAGTTGACACCACTAAACCTGTCACCATCCTAGTATCAGGTGGACAAGACTAAAACTAAATATGCAATGTTGGGGAGGGCAGTTTCCTGTGTATTCAATGTCCACATGTATTACATTTTATTTGCACAGTGCTTGATTAAATTATAGTCCTGCTGATCTTGAGTAATAAAATTGTCTATGAAGTGACATAAACAGATTTACCAAATACCAGCAATCAATAGACCATTACTTGGTGACAATAAATTGAAAGCTCTTCTGTGTTGGAGGTGATCGAGAAACAGACATCACATGACAGCAAGGTAGGGTTCTTTTTGTAAACAAATCGCTGGCAAAAATGTCATTAGCATATGTGAAAATAATAGCCGCAAAAACACTGATTCTCCTAAATTTATTACAAATATACATTTATAAGGTGCTCACGAAAAAACACTTTTATAGTGATATATCGATTTGGACTTATTTTTTTTTTGTGCACAATTGAGGACATTAATTCCATGTTTGTCTTGAAAATAATCATGTTGTCTATGGAGGCACATGTAGCTATATGTTCCATTATATACCTAAATCTTTTATGTTATTCATCTATCATATTCGCATAAATTGTCATCAGTTATAAATCATAATTTTCTCTTGCAAATTATCTACTAAAACTGACATTCAAAAAAATACTTTATACCCTGAAATTCGCCAACATACAGTACTCTTGAGATGTTATTAATATACAGTAATGCCCTAAATATTAGAATCCTTAACTACAGCAGAATTATGGGTAACTTTTCAGGATTTAGTCAGAAATATATGGCTTGTTGCCATTCACCAGAAAGCTCTCAGTGAGAGCTTTCCGATGAATGGCAACAAGCCATATTTCCGGAGTCGATTATTTAGGGCATTACTGTATGTGAAAATAGCTGCTAAGATGCTGATTCTCCTAAATTTGTCGCAAATACACATACGGGCCCAAAGAAAAGCCACTTTAGACAGTGATTGGTGGATATGGACTTATTTTTGTGTACAATCAAGAACATTAATTCTATGTTTGTCTTTCAAATAATCAAGTTGTCTATTGAGGCACATGCGTGTACCAGTAGCCCATTATTTTCCATTATATACACAAAAAAACTTTACTATTCAGCTATATTATTCGCATAAATTGTTTGTCATGAGTTATTCTTGCAAATTATAAAATAAAACTAATAAAACTGACATTCAAAAAGATACATTTTATTTGCACAGTGCTTGATTAAATTATAGTCCTGTTGATCTTGAGTAATAAAATTGTCTATGAAGTGACATAAAATCAGATTTACCAAATACCAGCAATCAATAGACCATTACTTGGTGACAATAAATTGAAAGCTCTTCTGTGTTGGAGGTGATCGAGAAACAGACATCACGTGATGTGTAGGGCATTACACTTTCTCCCTCTGTGTGTCCGTCTGTCCGTCCATCCGACCTCATACCCTAGCTGTCATTCTCTAACATACAGTATTCTTGAGAATCTGTTTACTCACTGACATTTCAACAAGCAAACAATATGTATTAAATTGTCAGCACATTGATTTAAATATCAGCAAATGTCGTCTCGAAACGACTATAACTATATACTAAGTTACCTTTGAATCGATTGTAGCAGGAAAAAACACATAAAGATAATATAAAATCCGAAAACAGTGAGGGAAACATTCCGATCTCTTGGCTGTGTTCGCATTCAATTCATAGTGCTGCATGCAGATATTTTCATGAACATGTTCCTTCGGCGTGCATGGGTCCTGAAGTTTGATTTATGTTTACACACCATTTGATAGGGCCTTTCTCTTGAACAATTGATCCAAGTAAGACAGTTTACGACAGCTCAATACGGACATCATATGATAGCAATCCTTTTCTCACACAATAAATTATTTGGTATAATACAGCATTGTATTAGACGTCAGTTATCAAGTTTCTTATCCATGCATGTCATGATAAATGAACCGGATGCAATGAAATAAAAAAAATGTGATGTGATGGCATTGAATTCATTGGATATAGATACAGTATATGCCCGAAGTATATGACCCTTTAACCACAGCAGAATTTTGGGAAATTTTGCAGGATTTAGTTGGAAATATGGCTTGTTGCCAGTTCTCACCATTCTTGAACGAAATTTTGCCATCCATAATTATTATACCCCCATCCAAGAGATGTCGGGGGGGGGGGGGGGGGGGGGGGTATACAGGATTATACTGGTATACCACTTATATATCTCAACTGTGGGTTATCGGATCTCGATGAATTTGGTTTACAGGTTTGTCATCAGGAGGGCTTACAAAAGAGGTTTCATTGACGCTTTTTACATTTTCCGTTCAAGAATTATCCCTCTTTGTTCATCTGAAAATGTTGAATTTTTGTCTGTCCGCTCAGATATCTTTTTATACCCCCACTTTCGAAGACTGTGGATTGACTGTGTCTGTCTGTCCGTCAGTCACACTTTCTCCCTCTGTGTGTCCGTCTGTCCGTCCATCCGACCTCATAACTCGAACAACTATGAACCGATTTCAATAATTTTTTGTATGCAATCTCCTTAGGACCACCTCTCCGCATGATGCTAATTGCGGTCTGACATTCCTTTTTAGCTCAACTTACTTTTGTAAGTTTCTTAGTGCCACCAGTTAATAACTTTAACAAATATGAACCGATTTCAATAATTTGTGGTATACATGCTTCTCACAACACCCTCTCTACATGATGCGGCTCAGGGTTGGCTCAGACTGTTTTTCCTAACATTACACTTCATTTTCGACTTATTTTGACTTAGAAAATTTTGGGATTTTTTTTTTTATGGATGCTTTTTTCCCTGGAGTTTTGTGCCTTCTTAGCAGAAGTTTGGTTTGACTGGCGAAACATTCGACAAAAGCCATCTTAGATGTTAAGGTTGCGTTTCATTTTCTACCCTTTTTTGGGTTTCTGCAATCATTCGAACAAATATGAACCAATTTGAATATTTTTTTCTGTACAATCTTCTTGCGACACCATATCGATATTATTAATCCAAATTTTTCTTTAAAGTTAAAAATCTTTTTTGTTGGATTTATGGATAATGCGGGTTGAATTTGCCACGGTGGGGGTATGCTAGCACGCGAGTACACACCTCTTGCTAAATTTGGTTTCCGTCCTGCCCATGTTTCAGCTGGCGCCATGGGGGTATGTATGCAGCAATTTTTTTTCTGCATTTATATTTTGAAACTACGGGGGTAATAACTTATTAATTTTGGTTCTCTTGTTTTTCAGTTTCAACAATAGCAACAGGAACAAAAGAAATGTCTATCCAGATTGATTCAGACTACAGCTCAGATTCTGATCCCAAGGTAATAATAACACTAAGTTAAGATAGTAATCATGCCACCAGTTAAGATAGTAATCATGCCACTAAGTTAAGATAGTAATCATGCCACCAGTTAAGATAGTAATCATGCCACTAAGTTAAGATAGTAATCATGCCACCAGTTAAGATAGTAATCATGCCACTAAGTTAAAATAGTAGTCATGCCACCAGTTAAGATAGTAATCATGCCACTAAGTTAAGTTAGTAATCATGCCACTAAGTTAAGATAGTAATCATGCAACCAGTTAAGATAGTAATCATGCCACCAGTTAAGATAGTAATCATGCCACTAAGTTAAGATAGTAATCATGCCACTAAGTTAAGATAGTAATCATGCCACGAGTTAAGATAGTAATCATGCCAATAAGTTAAGATAGTAATCATGCCACCAGTTAAGATAGTAATCATGCCACTAAGTTAATATAGTGATCATGCCACCAGTTAAGATAGTAATCATGCCACCAGTTAAGATAGTAATCATGCCACCAGTTAAGATAGTAAACATGCCACCAGTTAAGATAGTAATCATGCCACCAGTTAAGATAGTAATCATGCCACTAAGTTAAGATAGTAATCATGCCACCAGTTAAGATAGTAGTCATGCCACAGTTAAGATAGTAATCATGCCACCAGTTAAGATAGTAGTCATGCCACCAGTTAAGATAGTAGTCATGCCACCAGTTAAGATAGTAATCATGCCACCAGTTAAGATAGTAATCATGCCACCAGTTAAGATAGTAGTCATGCCACCAGTTAAGATAGTAATCATGCCACTAAGTTAAGATAGTAATCATGCCACAGTTAAGATAGTAATCATGCCACCAGTTAAGATAGTAATCATGCCACCAGTTAAGATAGTAATCATGCCACTAAGTTAAGATAGTAATCATGCCACAGTTAAGATAGTAATCATGTCACCAGTTAAGATAGTAATCCTGCCACCAGTTAAGATAGTAATCATGCCACTAAGTTAAGATAGTAATCATGCCACTAAGTTAAGATAGTAATCATGCCACCAGTTAAGATAGTAATCATGCCACCAGTTAAGATAGTAATCATGCCACTAAGTTAAGATAGTAATCATGCCACCAGTTAAGATAGTAATCATGCCACCAGTTCAGATAGTAATCATGCCACTAAGTTGAGATAGTAATCGTGCCACTAAGTTAAGATATTAATCATGCCACTAAGTTAAGATAGTAATCATGCCACTAAGTTAAGATAGTAATCATGCCACTAAGTTAAGATAGTAGTCATGCCACTAAGTTAAGATAGTAATCATGCCACTAAGTTAAGATAGTAATCATGCCACCAGTTAAGATAGTAATCATGCCACCAGTTCTCCACTTTCACCTAAACCAAGCCTGAGTTTAGTGTGCCTGTCATTTGCAGAATGAGGTGCCCAGATGGTGAATTTAGTGATGCTATCCCGCACCATGCTAGCATCACCAAATTCTTCATCTGGGGACCTCATTCTGCATGGCCCCATCTGCTATGGGAGACATAGACTCAGATTGAAGTTCCCAAATGTAGAATATTTTGATGTACACCCATTGGGAACCTCGATTATGCAATGTGCAATTTGTGGTTATAGAGAAACTAAACTAAAAAAGAAATAGAATCTATGTGAAGAAGTTTTTATAGAAATTTGATAATAAAATAACTTTCCAGAGAAGATGAGGCCTAAGTAGAATGAGGTCCCCAGTGGGTGAATTTAATGAATGATGCTAGCCCACTGTGCAGGATAGCGTCACTAAATTCACCCTCTGGGGACATCATTCTGCCAATGACAGGCAGCTTATTCTCAGGCCTGACCTCTAGGTGGTTGAAAGACCTGATGCTGATCCAAAATTATGTTTATATGTATTGCAACAAAAATACATGTACAGTAAAGCTGCTTTCACATACATGTGTTTAACGCATGTGTTTTACGGATGCGTTAGGTGGACGTGCGTTTAGAGCTTTCACATACCTTCGTTTACCTCTACGCGTACGTGTCCGTTAGCGGATGCGTGAAGAATTATTTGTGTTTACATATTGTCCTTTCGCCATGGATTCCGACGAGGATGAGGACGTTCCAATGATTGCTTAATCGGGTATACTTATCTCAAATACTTCTCCACATTGTCTTCAAATTTAGTACTAAATGAGAAAAAAAACGCAACGTTTGGAGCGGTTTCGCAGATTTTAAGCCATATTGCTTTTACATTTCATTGTCCTCCATGCAATGAATCCATGAATCGTTTTAGTATTGAAACAAATGTGTTCAGTTTCACTCACCAATATAGGGACATATAATTTGGTAATATATCCCAAGATATTGATATATTTAACAGAAATACCAACATACCAAATGCTGAATTATGGTATAGTGAATATTGAATCTATATTGATGTTGACATGAATTTAGCGTCAGTTAAAACAGCAGATGAACAACCCTCCCCAAATAAACAACGAAATACTATACACATTGTGTCACCCTGCCATCGTGCATGGACTGAGAGCTAATTGCCTGAACATTCTCTATGTCCCGAGTTCATGGCGCTCGAAATTGTTTCCCATGAATTTTGCGATATCTGTGAATCGTGATATCCAATATTTTTCGGATTAAACAGGTTGTCAAATTGGCGTACAGAATCTATCAGCTCCTTGTCGAAACAAGCTTTGTACCTGTGTTTAGGCATGGTGCACCTACGCTTCTATATGAGAGACTGCCAGCAAAAATGCTACTTCCCACAAAACCAAGGCATTCGATGTCATTTGATGTATATTTTGACCTATAACTGCCATCACAATTATTTCATTCTTGTTTAATTTGACCCAAGATTAGATAGCATGGTACCAGCTGGCATACGCACCCACATATTATACCATTCTCATTCGTAAACACCACAAAATATCTATGGTATATCCCATGATTAACGACATTGCACCGAATACCCCTGTCGGCTTATGCGTAAAGCGGACAGCTTTTCGGTCTCAGAGCGAAAAGTTATGCACGCACGCACACGCGTTTAGCGGATGGTATGTGAAAGCCCCAGCGATAACATTGGACATCGAAATGATGCGTGTACGGATGCGTAAAACTCATGCGTTAAACGCATGTATGTGAAAGCAGCTTAATTCTCTAATTAATCGACCCCTTAACCAGAGAAGAATTATGGGTAACTTTTCAGGATTTAGTCGGAAATATGGCTTGTTGCCATTCATCGGAAGCTCTCCCCGAGAGGCTTGTGGCCATTCATTGGAAAGCTCTCACTGAGAGCTTTCCGATGAATGGCAACAAGCCATATTTCCGACTAAATCCTGAAAAGTTACCCATAATTCTGCTCTGGTTAAGGGGTCGATTAATTAGAGCTCTACTGTATATCAGTGTACAGTAATGCTCTAAATAATCGACTCCTTAACCACAGAAGAATTATGGGTAATTTTTCAGGATTTAGTCAGAAATATGGCTTGTTGCCATTCACGGAAAGCTCTCAGTGAGAGCTTTCCAATGAATGGCAACAAGCCATATTTCCGACTAAATCATGAAATATTACCCATAATTCTTCTGTGGTTAAGTAGTCAATTATTTAGAGCATTACTGTTTATCTGAAAATTAGATTAAATCAAACTTAAGTTGGATCAAACCTTGAAATAGTGTGACTGTCACTTGCAGAATGAGGTATCCAGAGGGTGAAATTATTAACTGACACTATCTCTCATGGCGGTCTAGCATTACCAAATTCATCCTCTGCTAACCTCATTCTGCTGAGGCCTCAATTGCTATGGGAGACCTAGGATCTGATATAAATTCCTCAGTGTAAGTCGGTGATATTCACCCATTAGTCACCTCAATTATGTATTTTATCTTCTGTAAATAAGGGGATATAGAAACTGAACAGAAGGAAATAGTAACTAAAACAATGTTAATTTGAGACCAAAAAATACTTCCCATGAGGCCTAAGCAAAATGAGGTCCCTAGAGGGTGAATTTAGTGATGCTATCCTGCTGTGCGGGGTAGCATCACTAAATTCACCTTCTGGGGACCTCATTCTGCAAATGACAGACACACAATTTCAAGGCTTGAGTTGAATACTCATGAAAATCACAGAAAATGAATGTTATAGCCAATATAAACAAATTGATAGAGTTACATCCCCTCCCGACCCTATTTTTAGTCCCCTCCTAAATTTTTTTTTATTTGCATATCTTTTATGGCAATTTTTTTCTCATGCCTTAACCCTTTTATAACGTGAGCTGCGCTGGTGCAGCATTAAAGACCCTGTGCCAGTGCATTCTCTTATATATGCGAGTCTCCCATAGGGGAGACTCGCATATATAAGAGAACGCAATGGCTTACAAGATCAAGGTAATTATTGTTAGGTAATGCATTCTCTTATATATGCGAGGCGCCATATGGGCGACTCGCATATATAAGAGAATGCATTGGCACAAGGTTTTCGGAAAAAATCAGGAAGCTCCAGTCATGAAAAGGTTGATCATCAAGTTTACATTTCAATGATACATTAACCAGTCTATTTTGATCAAATTGGACAATCTAAATCACCTTGTATTATATAAGATAGGATACTGCTTCAATATCTAGAACTGTCCATGACCATTTATGTTGGGAAGATTAACCCTTTGAGTGCCAGGTCAATTTTTGTATCAACCCATATACCCTGTGCCAATGCATTCTCTTATATATGCGAGTCGACCATAGGTCGCGTCGCATATATAAGAGAATGCATTGGCCTAAAAAAATAAATATTTAAAAAGGATTTTTTTTACAATTTTAATAATTTATTCTTATATTCTTTTAATAACAGACTTATTTTGTAGGTTTAGGGCCGATGAGATTGGCCCCTGGCACTCAAAGGGTTAAAATATAAAAAATAAAATTCACACTCCCGCCCCATTTTTCTTAAAAGTTGGATGTAAATCTAGCAGTTTATTTATATTGGACTAAAGCAGTGTTCAGACGAATTCATTGTGTCTGTGGCGTTAGTTCATACATTGCAATGTCACGATCCATTGTCTGCGTTAAACTGTTTACATGGGTGTGTATGTTAACCTTTTGAGTGCCAGGTCCGATTTTTGTATCGACCCATATACCCTGTGCCAATGCATTCTCTTATATATGCGAGTCGACCATAGGTCGCCTCGCATATATAAGAGAATGCATTGGCCTAACCCAAAAAAAAAATTCATTTTTTTTTATTTTTTAGGGCACTCTACAGACCATAAATTAGGGCCGATGAGATCGGCCCCTGGCACTAAAAGGGTTAATTTATAACGCAGAACTTCTGATTAAAATTGCAGATGATATGTTCGATATTAGAATAAATGCAATATTACAAATCAATCTATCTGTAATAAATTAATTCTGTGATAATGTCAAACCTGTCAAATCCCAATAACTAACACTTTCTGAAGCAAACAACAAATTCAACCCATTGAACTTCTTCAAAGGAGGAACTTTTGATTGAGTTGATAATATAAATAATATAAACACCTTTATAGATTTGTTGTGAAATTTTATTCAAGAGCTTAGTATTAAAGATCCTGTGCCAGCGCATTATCTTATACATGCAAGTTTCCCATGGGAGCCTGGCATATATAAGAGAGTGCACTGGCTTACACAGTCAAGTTAAATATTGTTAGGCCAATGTATTCTCTTATATATGCGAGGATCCCTATGGGCCGAGACTCGGATATATAAGAGAATGTATTGGCAAACAGTTTTCACAAAATTAAATATTTAAACGTTCTCCATTCCTTATCGCTCCATTGACAGTAATGTATGTCACTATCCCATCCAAGTTGTGCTACAGTCTCATTGACATTTTCATAAAGAAAGAAACTTTCCAGAGAAGTTGAGGCCCAAGCAGAATGAGGTCACCAGAGGGTGAATTTGGTGATGCTAGCCCGCTGTGCAGGATAGCGTCACTAAATTCACCCTCTGGGGACTGCAAATGATAGGCACACTAAACTCAGGCCTCTATCTCAATCTACTCTTTTTCAGGATGAATATCGAAAATGGTTGAAGCAAAGACGGCCACATTGTTATTCTGTTACATTGTTATGCCCTGTGCCATAGGTCGCCTCGCATATATAAGAGAATGCATTGGCCTAAAAAAAAACTTTTTTTAACACTTTTTACCATTATTTCTTACATTCTTTAACAATTTTATAATTTTTTCTTACATTTTTTAACAATTTTTAACAATCTACTCTTTTTCAGGATGAATATAGAAAATGGTTGAAGCAAAGACGGCCACATTGTTATTCTGTTACATTGTTATGCCCTGTGCCAATGCATTCTCTTATATATGCGAGTCGACCATAGGTCGCCTCGCATATATAAGAGAATGCATTGGCCTAAAAAAAATCTTTTTTTAACACTTTTTACCATTTTTTCTTACATTCTTTAACAATTTTATAATTTTTTCTTACATTTTTTAACAATTTTTAACAATCTACTCTTTTTCAGGATGAATATCGAAAATGGTTGAAGCAAAGACGGCCACATTGTTATTCTGGGACTTCTCGCAAAATGAGGACTCCGTATTCTAAAGAAGAACTTGACAATTTGAAAGCCGGTGTAAAGGACTTCGGGCTTGATTTTCAAAAAATCAAAGAGAGTTATAAATTTCACCCAAGTCGAGTTGCTGTACATTTAATGGACAAATTTAACAGAAGTTGGCATTCTTTGGTAGGTTTATTTCCAAGCCTGAATTTATTGTGTCTGACATTTGCAGAATGAGGGTCCCAGATGGTGAATTTAGTGACGCTATCCTGAACGGCAGGCTAACATCAACAAATACACCATCTTGGGACCTCAATCAGTGGGCTAGCATCACCAAATTCACCCTCTTGGGACCTCATTCTGCATGGCCTCATCTGCTAAGAGAGATATAGATTGAAGTTCCAATATGACGAATATTGTGATGTACACCCATTGGGAACGTCGATTATGAAAAGTGTTGTCTGCCAAGTGGGAATATAGAGAAACTAAACTAAAAAAGAAATAGAATCTATGTGAAGAAGTTTGTATTGAAATTTGATAATGAAGAAACTTTCCAGAGAAGATGAAGCCTAAGCAGAATGAGGTAACCGAGTTGGTGAATGTAGTGATGCTAGCCTGCTATGCAGGATAACGTAACTAAATTCACCCTCTGGGGACCTCATTCTGCAAATGACAGGCAACTTATTCTCAGGCCTGGGCAACGTGGACCCTGTTTATAAGCAGCAGACCCTGATTATAAGCCACAGACCCTGTTTATAAGCCGTGGACCCTGTTTGTAAGCCGTGGACCCTGTTTATAAGCCACAGACCCTGTTTATAAGCCGTGGACCCTGTTTATAAGCCGTGGACCCTGTTTATAAGCCATGGACCCTGTTTATAAGCCACAGACCCTGTTTATAAGCCATGGACCCTGTTTATAAGCCGTGGACCCTGTTTATAAGCCACAGACCCTGTTTATAAGCTGTGGACCCTGTTTATAAGCCACAGACCCTGTTTATAAGCCGTGGACCCTGTTTATAAGCCACAGACCCTGATTATAAGCCACAGACCCTGTTTATAAGCCACAGACCCTGTTTATAAGCCGTGGACCCTGTTTATAAGCCACAGACCCTGTTTATAAGCAACGGACCCTGTTTATAAGCAACGGACCCTGTTTATAAGCCATGCGATCATAAACTGCAAACAAATTTAGAGCATTTTATACCACAGATTCAAATGGCTAAACTAAACAAGGATCGACATATATGTTGAATTTTGAATGGGAAGTTTTTAATTTTGCTCTGTTTTCAGGCGTTTTATAGAGAAGAGGAGCAGAGTCCGAGAAAAGTGCGTACGCCCTATTCTCAACAGGAAATAGACAACATTCTATCGGGAGTGAAATCGGACACACCTTGGAATGAGATACTCCAAATGGGAGGATTCCACCGTTCAAGGACTGTAGCAGACATCCAACACAAGTATTCACAACTCCTGGTATGCTATTAACTCTTTCAGTGCCAAGTCCGATTTTTGTATCAACCCATATTTCCTTGATCATTTTTCAAATTTATTGATTATAATAATGTGATACATTGATTGAAAGAGCTCTTAGAGCTCTTTCCATCAATGTATCACATTATTATAATCAATAAATTTGAAAAATGATCAGAGCTCTTTCAATCAATGTATCACATTATTATAATCAATAAATTTGAAAAATGATCAAGGAAATATGGGTTGATACAAAAATCGGACTTGGCACTGAAAGGGTTAAATATTATTGTTATCCTTCATCCCATTCTCATCTCTTCTGATTGGCTGAGGGTGTGTCATATGGCAGGCTGCAAATCACTTGTTACCCTCGAGGGTAACATTTCGAAAGTTGTTGACCGCTCAGCAATCACCACGACCAGTAAATATAGAGCAATCAACACGACCAGTAAATATAGAGCAATCAACACGACCAGTAAATATAGATCAATCAACACGACCAGTAAATATAGAGCAATCAACACGACCAGTAAATATAGAGCAATCAACACGACCAGTAAATATAGAGCAATCAACACGACCAGTAAATATAGAGCAATCAACACGACCAGTAAATATAGAGCAATCAACACGACCAGTAAATATAGAGCAATCAACACGACCAGTAAATATAGAGCAATCAACACGACCAGTAAATATAGAGCAATCAACACGACCAGTAAATATAGAGCAATCAACACGACCAGTAAATATAGAGCAATCAACACGACCAGTAAATATAGAGCAATCAACACGACCAGTAAATATAGAGCAATCAACACGACCAGTAAATATAGAGCAATCAACACGACCAGTAAATATAGAGCAATCAACACGACCAGTAAATATAGAGCAATCAACACGACCAGTAAATATAGAGCAATCAACACGACCAGTAAATATAGAACTACGAAGTACTCATGCAGAGATTCCCTCCCAGCCCTCTAATAATTTCCGAAAACACTCATTTTATAAACCCCACTGTTTAGTAACAAACTCGAACTGTGGTGTTTGCTCATTTGCATAATTGTTGTTTTTAATTTGCAATTAAAACACGCTGTGTATAAATAGTGTTATCATGGAGATAAATCCGTTATAAAGTGTAATGTTCCTATTTGACCTTTTTATATCAAAAATGAATACTGTTTAACAATAGATAAATATTATTATGTATTGGTATTTACTGCAGACAGTTGCACAAATGATGTACATACGATACAAATAGGTTTCTATACTAAGGTCTCAAGTTCAAATAGTCACTTTTTATTGTATATCAGTTGACAATTTCCTTTTGGCTATACATTTCTCTGAATTCACAAGAATATCCTTATGTTGCGTAACAGTTGTCAATTTCTTTTGCACGTGGATTTGTCAACGCTCTCGACCTGGAATGTCACATTCCAGGTCTTGAGCGGGCGATAAATCCCTGTGTCTCACTCAATCGCGGGCGACAACTAAAATTAGCCTACATTCTTAACCAAGCCTTGAAATAGTGTGTCTGTCATTAGCAGAATGAGGTCACAGGGGGCAAATTTAGTGACGCTATCCCACACATGGGCTAGCATCGGGAAATTCACCCTCGTGAGGACCTCATTCTGCTGAGGCCTCAACTGCTATGGGAGACCTAGGATCAGATTGAAGTTTCACAGTTGATATTGGTAATGTTCACCCATTAGTCACCTTAACTATCTTCTGCAAATTAGGGGATATAGAAACTGAACAGAAGGGAAACAGTAACTAAATACAATGTTAATTTGAGAATATAGATACTTCCCAAAAGATGAGGTCTAATCAGAATGAGGTCCCCAGAGGGTGAATTTGGTGATCCTAAGCCACTGTGGGATAGCGTCGCTAAATTCACCCACTGGGGACCTCGTTCTGCAAATGAAAGAAACTTAAGAGAAACTTAACAGAAGGGAAAAAGTAACTAAAAACAAGGTTAATTTGAAATTGTAGTTACTTCCCAGAAGATGAGGCCTAAGCAGAATGAGGTCCCCAGAGGGTGAATTTGGTTATGCTATCCCGCTGTGTGGAATAGTGTCACTATATTCAACCCTCTGGGGACCTCATTCTGCAAATGTCAGACACACTATTTTCAGGCTTGGTAACAAAAGGGGTTTTAAGCCTTTCTATATTAAATGACGAGTATAGTTCCCTCAGGTAGCAGTACGTGCGATTTCTGGCCATTTTCACCATTTTAAGGGGGTTCTGTACTACAACATTCTGCTGCGCCATGGTCATTGATAAACAGCTCATGAATGCTTGGTTACAAGATACAGAAATGGTCAGAGCATTATCTGTCTGGATTTTGACAAGAATAGTCACATCACAAGTTGAATATCTCCCTTAGACTGACTGCAGAATCTTCATTTTAACCATTTTTTGGCCGAAATTGGCCATCTTCAGTCCCATAGCTACCCATGACAGAACGAATGTCAGTTTATAATCACCTTATGAGCTGATAGAATCTATATATATGTAAGTTATTTAAAAATATGAAGAAAAGTTATTTTAACAATTTTGAAATTTAAATTTGTCTTGGTAGTGCAGATGACTGATTTCCAAGGAGATAAACAGGCTCATTTCCTGTGGAGTGCCATACAGAGCTGCCCACAACATATTCCAAAAACATACTTCATATTCAAACATCATCCCATTTTGTATACTATAGTACCTTTATAAAATAAATTAAACCATCAAACCATTACTCCCATGAATAACATAGGCCAAACTGACAGTTATAGCTCTTATATGCTTAAAATCCTTTTTCAGCCCTCCTACAAACCCATGAAATCATGTATTGCTACCTTAGGAGATGTTCAGATAAGTTCAACAAACGGCCATGTTGATCTTTTTATATGAACATTGTAGTATTTGTTTACAAATTGCGTAATTCCCAAGTGGTTTAGGCATAGAAATCAAATCAGAGAGGTACCTGACAAGACTAGTGTCGCTAATCACAGATAGAGAAACCCTCATTTGCATATCCAATAAGAGAGCGCTATTCATTCGCTCATTGGTTGCTCTATCGAGGAAATTATTGGCGCAGTTAATTAATGAGCTATCACACCTTTTTCGCACGAATTCATTGTATTGTCATTCAGTAAATTGACTCCAACGAAGCAAGGTCTTCCGATTTGAGAGCCTAACAGGGCTAGTAAACATTTTTCCCCAAGCCCTCCCACCCAATTAAGGGTAGATTGTATATTCACAAAATGAGATAATCTGTTGATCAGTTTTGAATTGAAAGCAATGGTAATTTCATACCAGTGTGCTTATCGTGTACTAGTCCAAGTCTTCTCGTACTAAAACCGGCTAAGATATTGGGATGGAGGTGCCGGTCTTTAGTCCGAGTTCCAGGCCCATGCATTCTTATGACACGACTTAAGCGTTAGTGACCCGCTCAAATAAAACCACAATTATATGAAATAAAATATCACAATTGCGACAATAAACGGATATTTTCCGCAGAAGACATGCTATTTTATCTGAAACCCACATCAGTTGTGAATTTAAAACGGTAATTTAATGCGAAAAGAGACATTTACCTCAATGTTTACAATTTTTTAAAAGTATGCAAACTCGGTTGACCTCGCGAACTGTGTTCGGCATTTTCCGTTGAAAATATTCCGTAGATTTTGGACAACAACGCAAATTACGATGAATTCTCCATTGTAATCGTAATTATGTGTGTCAATAAATAAAATAATAAATAGATTAATTAAACATTGGAGATATAAATGTAATACACTAAATAAATGAACCTTAAGTTTGAAAAGTCCCACTAAAACGGAAGAACTATATTTCGAAACTGTGATTCGGTTCTCCGATTATTTTATCAACACAGATGTCAAAATGCACATCACACGCATGGCAACTTGGCAAGTCAGACACAAGAGTTCTAATTTGCTCCAATTTTGACAAGTTGCTTGCGAAAATTGTCAACAAAACTACCGTTCTGATCCTCCATTATGTCATTAAGTTTTTAGTGCGGGAATTGTTCTGAAAGCACATAGAAAACTGGACTTTTTCGGGCGATCGGTTTTCGCCATTTTTGTTCGGAAAACCCGCGCTATATATAGAAACGGAAAGTAGAATTCCCAGAACAAACAGCGGATTATGCCGAACTTATTCGGACCACTTTGGCTTTCGGTTAAAACGTAAACAAACAGATAAACAAATCGATGTTTGTGTCAATCAACCGGAATATTCTATGTGTAATTTAACATTAAAGTTAGATTATTATACACCATTATGACCATAAGATGTAAGCCTTTCCGATGTATATAGCATCATGTATTGATTTGCTAGGTAAATCGAGTAAAATACACCACAAATTCCCGCCACAGATCGTGGGCGTAAGTCGTGTCATAGGATTGGTATACAAGCGGTCTTGGACTAAAGACCGGCACCTCCATCCCAATATCTTAGCTGGTTTTAGTACGAGAAGACTTGGACTAATCGTGTACCAGCGGCTTTGAAGTCAGTAAAGTTGGTGTAAATAGAATTGGCACAATGAACAGAGTATTGCATGAATTGATTAACTGTCGCATGTCCTTCAGTTGCTTATTTATTATGTTTATGTGTGTGTCCATGTATGTATTTATTTAGTTTGAGTTTGTCAAATCACTTACATATGTAGCATGTGTATTGTTTTAACATGTGTCCCTTATTATTTGTCATGTTCGTATTTGGTCTGCATGTGTTCTTTGTGTCTGTGGATCTTGCTTCGTTGGGTCGACTTCGCGGCCAAATAAATTATTAACTGATTAGTAGTACTTTAATTCTCATGGATACACCAGACAATCTATCCGGGCCATGCAGGGAATTTCCCTCCAATGAATAGGAATCCATCTGCACGTGTATTATAATTATCTGTTGTCTGCCGTCTGCTGATATGTCCTGAACACCCCTCCAGAAAAATAATATACCATTCCAATGTATTCTTTTATAACTGAATGGGGACATTCCATTCAGTATAGAATGGATTAAAATTTAATATAAATTTCATTTTCAGAAGATGCAAAGAATCGATAATTGTTCCTCAATCAGAAAAACCCGTGTTGAGTACACAGAAAAGGAAATTGAACATCTAAAAGAAGGTGTACAAGTATATGGAGACGGCCACTCGTCATGGCAACGTATACGAGATGAATTTGACTTTCATTCCTCAAGAACACCCAATGATCTCCGAGGGAAATACCATCGACTGAAGGTAATTAATCAACTCACAATCAGAGTGAATCCAGACTATTGAACAGCTAAGCGTGCCTGGATATATTAGTCACCATCCGTCCGTATATCGACTGAAGGTAACTAATCTATTAACAGTCTGAGTGAATCCAGACTATTGAACAGCTAAGCGTGCCTGGATATATCAGTCACCATCCGTCCGTTATCGACTGAAGGTAACTAATCTATTCACAGTCTGAGTGAATCCAGACTATTGAACAGCTAAGCGTGCCTGGTTATATTAGTCACCATCCGTCCGTATATCGACTGAAGGTAACTAATCTATTCACAGTCTGAGTGAATCCAGACTATTGAACAGCTAAGCGTGCCTGGTTAAATTAGTCACCATCCGTCCGTATATCGACTGAAGGTAACTAATCTATTCACAGTCAGAGTGAATCCAGACTATTGAACAGCTAAGCATGCCTGGATATATCAGTCACCATCCGTCCTTATTCCTGTCCGTCCGAATGAAAGTGTTTATGTGCTTTGGACATTGGTATATACAAGGTTTAGGGGCTATTTGGGTTTATGAGCTTAAGCCCATAAGCCTTTTTTAGTCCAATGTCATATTAACTGTTGTTTGGGGCAGGCTTCTGAAAGTACTGATGGTTCCAGACCTATCGGTACTGGGAAGGTTCCATGTGTGGTACCGTGGTACCGGTACCGGTTCCTGTACTGAAAGTCTCATTTGATAATATTGTATGTGGCTGCTTGGATTTATACCAGACGCTCGTATATAGGTAGTACCCACCCACCATCCCATCCCGCCACCCATAGTATCTTATGCGCCGCAGGCGCTCGTATATAGGTAGTACCCACCCACCATCTCATCCCGCCACCCATAGTATCTTATGCACTGCAGGCGCTCGTATATAGGTAGTACCCACCCACCACCCCATCCCGCCACCCATAGTATCTTATGCGCCGCAGGCACTCGTATATAGGTAGTACCCACCCACCACCCCATCCCGCCAGCCATAGTATCTTATGCGCCGCAGGCGCTCGTATATAGGTAGTACCCACCCACCACCCCATCCCGCCACCCATAGTATCTTATGCGCCGCAGGCACTCGTATATAGGTAGTACCCACCCACCCCTTATGCGCCGCAGGCTAGCCCGCTCGTATATAGGTAGTACCCACCCACCACCCCATCCCGCCACCTATAGTATCTTATGCGTCGCAGGCGCTCGTATACTGGTAAGTACCCACCACCTCCTGCCACTCGTATATGGGTAGTATATAGCTAGGTAGTACCCACCCACCATCCTATCCCGCCACCACTCATAGTATCTTATGCGCCGCAGGCGCTCGTATATAGGTAGCATTTCAAGCAAAGATACATATAACACCACGCAAATTTCAGTTGGCAATTGGTTTTTTGAACAGGTATTTCCATCTTACAAAGAAGCATCGCTAACTGATCGCTTTGTTTTGGAGAGGTAAACTGTAAAACTGATGAGTCGATGATACATGCATGACTTGATTTAAGGTGACTGTAAAACATTTTGTGATCGAATGGGAGCAGTCGCCATAAATGTATTTGATTTTATATTAAATTGGTAACAAGCAACGTCATTCCAAGTATGAATACGATATGTAGCAAAGATTTGAGATGGTTGGCGGGTCGATACTTTTACAAAGCTGTTGAAATATTTCCTCAGCGAACCAATATAATTAATGATGAATAGTTTATATTCACGAACACAGATTCACTGACTATTAAAATTGTGACTGTGGAATCCGATTTAAATAAATAAAATACAATGATGTAATGATGAAGCTGTCTGTATTGACCAATCATTTAAATTATTTCAACATAATAGAAAAACAAAAATCTGGAGCTGGAGGCTGGGGCCACGTGCATCATGACTTATTGCTCAGTCAGCAATTGGTCATTTGTAATTGTCTTTTATGTTTAGGTCACAGTATGTGTATGTTCTGTACTCATAGAAGCGTCGCTAATTTGTCACTTTGGGTTTAGGTTACTGTGGCACCCGATGATATATGCAGATGATGTGTGTAATTTAAATTATCCAACTTTGCGACAAAATAAGTACTCTTTGTGACTACCGATAGATCGTATTGCCTTCCGTTTTGGTCGGGTCAAGTTGCAAACCAGGTTTGCTGCTATGCGAGTATTGTCACCATATGTATATAGGCACCATAAATTTAGAATAACAAACAGTTAAAATTTGGTTTTGTTAATGCTGCAGATAACATCTAAATCAAATTATCCAAATGTATATAGACTACTAATTTGAGTACTGTATAGTAATGTGTACCGCGGTACTCAACACTTAGTACCGGTACTGTGAAATTTGGTACGGATGTTGATGTTTTATCTGTCTGCCTGAGTATCTCAGCCATGCAGCACTCGAAATTGGGAATAAATTGCCACAGCAACATGTTACCGTGGGTACATCAGTTTCCAACGGCTTTGCCACAGCACTTCCATAATACTCAAATAACTGTCATTTTCCTTCATTTTATCACATCTCTCGGCCGAGTCATTTTCCTTCATTTTATCACATCTCTCGGCCGAGTCAGTGTATACTGGTATGTGAAGCCGCGTCTTGCGACCATTAAATAACTTCCAAAACCCTGTTATTACGGCTGTGTTCAACTTATATTGACATCATTTATATGTGTCGAGGTCTCCTCCAAGATGAATAGTACAGGTACAACTGACAATGATTCCCGGTTGTCATTTGTGATAGGATCCAATAGGTTGATGTTTAAAGAACAAAATCTGTCTTATTATATAATATTCTTTCTATTTATGGTGGTTTTAGTGGACTTGACTATTTAACCCTTTGAGTGCCAGGGGCCGATCTCATCGGCCCTAAACCTACAAAATAAGTCTGTTAAAGAATATAAGAATAAATTATTAAAATTGTAAAAAGAAAATTTAAAAAAAAAAAAAAAAAATGTTAGGCCAATGCATTCTCTTATATATGCGAGGCGACCTATGGTCGACTCGCATATATAAGAGAATGCATTGGCACAGGGTATATGGATTGAAACAAAAATCGACCTGGCACTCAAAGGGTTAAACAGTTATACCCACACGGAAAGCCGCCCGTATCTTTAATATTTATTCTGTCTTTCAGTTAAATGATAGCTCTGAGAGAAACACGATAACCTTACAAACAGATGTGGATATACCAGACAACTAACAGCCGGGTTTGTGACCCCAAAATTGGTTCATGAATGTTTCACTATTGAAGCATACAAGCTTACGGCAAATTGGCATTATGAGTGGCATGGGGCTAAATAACTGTTCATTATGAGCGGCATGGGGCTAAATAACTGTTCATTATGAGCGGCATGGGGCTAAATAACTGTTCATTATGAGCGGCATGGGGCTAAATAACTGTTCATTATGAGTGGCATGGGGCTAAATAACTGTTCATTATGTTAGTGGCATGGGGCTAAATAACTGTTCATTATGAGTGGCATGGGGCTAAATAACTGTTCATTATGAGTGGCATGGGGCTAAATAACTGTTCATTATGAGTGGCATGGGGGTAAATAACTGTTCATTATGAGTGGCATGGGGCTAAATAACTGTTCATTATGAGTGGCATGGGGGTAAATAACTGTTCATTATAAGTGGCATGGGGCTAAATAACTGTTCATTATGAGTGGCATGGGGCTAAATAACTGTTCATTATGAGTGGCATGGGGCTAAATAACTGTTCATTATGAGTGGCATGGGGCTAAATAACTGTTCATTATGAGTGGCATGGGGCTAAATAACTGTTCATTATGAGTGGCATGGGGGTAAATAACTGTTCATTATGAGTGGCATGGGGGTAAATAACTGTTCATTATGAGTGGCATGGGGCTAAATAACTGTTCATTATAAGTGGCATGGGGCTAAATAACTGTTCATTATGAGTGGCATGGGGCTAGATAATTGTTCTATATGCAAGCCTGAGTTTAATATGTCTGACATTTGCAGAATGGGGTCCCCAAAGGGTGAATTTAGTGACGCAATCCCACATAGCGGGCTAGTATCACCAACTTCACCCTCTGGGGACCTCATTCTGCATGGCCTCATCTGCTATGGGAGATATAGACTCAGATTGAAGTTCCCAAAAGGTGAATATTGCTATGTACACCCATTGGGAACCTCGATTATGCAATGTGTCGTCTGCCAATTTGGGGATATAGAGAAACTAAACTAAAAAATAAAGTTTCTATAGAAATTTTATAATAAAGAAACTTTCCAGAGAAGATTAGGGCTAAGCAGAATGAGGGTCCCCAGAGGGTAAATTTGGTGATGCTAGCCCTCTGGGGACCTCATTCTGCAAATGACAGGCACCTTATAATCAGGCCTGTTTTATATGCTACACAAGTTAAATAATAAGTGTATTATCTGGAAGAGCAAATTGATTTCCTAACGAAACCGAAGCTGAACTAAATTTTGATTAATTTCCTTTCACTCCATAGAGCATTGAAAAACAAGTTATGTTTCTTTTAATTTTCCTTATTATAAAGTTGTTCCTGTTATGTTTTACTTGATAATCAAACTATCAGCAAAAGTGAGAGCTTTCCGATGAATGGCAACATTCCATATTTCTGACTAAATCCTGAAAAATTACCCATAATTCTGCTATGGTTAAGGAGTCAATTATTTATTTTATTGATAGAAGTGTTTATGGATATGTATCTTCGATTCATACGTATTATTTTATACCCCAGGAACTATATAAAACTTGTTAGGAAAAGATCACCTTAAAGGTACTCAATCTGAATTAATGCTCCTAAATTACTCTTTTTTTTGGTTCGGGGGTTAAAAATATTTTATTCACGTCAAGGAACCCCCCATCAAAGCTTAGAGTGATCAGATATCGATTTTTGAAGTTTGTTATGTCTCGAGATGTGCAATTAAATGTGGCCCAAAAACACGTGGTCAAATGGATGGTCTCGGACAAAATTGCAGATGAAGATGGATAACTCTAAAATCAAGTGGTAATACGGCCAAATTTATTGATACTTAAGTGATAATACAGCCATATTTTGTTGAACGAAATGTTGATAAATAACAAGTTTTGGGAAATTTGATACCATAGTTGGCATGGTTATCATTATTTTGTTGCAATAAATCGATTCTGATAACTAAAGCGTATTTTGAAGAAATGTTGTTGTTGTTGTATCTTGATGATATGGGGACCGTCTGATCGGATTGAGTACCTTTAACATCCCTCTAAATGAATAATAGGCCATTCCGATGTACACTTTTTAACTGACTGGGAGAATCCATGTAGTATAGAAGGGTTTAATAAACATTCATGCGCGTTTATTTGGAACATTAGAGTGTGGTCGCAGTTATTATCAGCATTATTTTTATTAGTGGTCCAACAAATATTATTAACCCTTCCATGACAGGAGCTTTCAAAATTTTGTGAAAATCCTGTGCCAATGCATGCATGCATTCTCTTATATATGCCAGTCTCCCATAGAGAGCCTCGCATACATAAGAAAATACATTGACCTAACAATATTTACCTTGATCCCTATGGGAGACTGGTATTTATAAGAGAATGCACTGGCACAGGGTCTTTAATGCTCCTGTCATGAAAGGGTTAACAGCCCAACATCATGTTAATAATTTCTGAAGAGCCGCTAATATAATCGTAATGACCAAGAAACTCATGTTATTGCTATTATTACCACTCCTGAACCATGAGTGACACGACCAAATAATGTTCATGTCTTATGTATGTCATTTGTTTTTGAAACATCATCATCATTCATCGACATTATCATCAAGATGAAAATCATCATCGTCTTTCATTTTAATCATAGTCATCCTGGTCACAATCATTGTCATCAACATCATTGTCAATCAATCATCAAGATCATCATAATCATCGCCATGAGGAATTTTAATGTGATTTCAGTGTTGAATTATGTTGTGTGAATGTCTCAGGAATTTGACCAAGCACAGACCTGAAAATATGGTGCACTCAAGCCTTGAAATAGTGTGTCTGTCATTTGCAGCATGAGGTCCCCAGAGGGTGAATTTAGTGATGCTACCCCGCATAGTGGGCTAGCATCACCAAATTCACCCTCTGGGGACCTCATTCAGTTACCTTCTTTACGCTCTATAGAGTTCAACCATATCATATAATAATCAGTGAGTAATAAGTAAAAACAGTGAGTAGAATTATATTATTTTCTCGCAAACAACCCCAAAAATAACCACAGAAAGTTGCTTTCCTCGTATCGGTTGTAAGATAAGCGCTATTTATTATATGACTATCGTTTTTCTTTCCCCAATACCGCTATTGTATAGCGATCATTTCCTGGCCATCGGATCAGCTGCAGTTTGATCCGATGTCATACCACCCTTCCTCATCTCGCATACTGCGCATGACCAGAAAAAGCAGTACAGTTCTTTCTTTATTTTTGATACTAGCGAGCGTGTGAATTGGTTTCATTTCATAATTAATGAGAGAAATTGTGCTTTTTAAATAAAAAGCATGTCATGTCATATAATAAGCCTGCGGCGGCTCGTTTGATCCAGCGATCTGACCTCTTCAACTCGACGTGATACTTCGCCCCAGATCAATTCACTGCAGCGATAACATGTATTTATATGCAAAAATGGGTACAGACTGTAAAATGACGAATGTCCTAATTCCGTGCCAATGAGTAGCAAAATTCGTTTTTAAACAGCTATTTGTCGATGTCTCTCGCCATAAAATCATACCAAACCTGCGCGCTATATTACCTTCAGTTACTACCGGTGATGCATAGGTGTTGATATCTGCATGACTTTGTAAAATTATTTTCTGGTGACCGGACGTTGACGCTCACTCCACCTCGAATAACATACTACGTGCACAAATGATTAATTCCGTTCATCTACAGTAATGACTGTCATGGAGAAGTGATGTTGTGCATAGTCAAATAAATTCCCTCATTATTTTGTTACTTTTTCTTATTTTATGTGTATAAATTATTAAGATTAAAATTGTTGTTAAATTCAGTTGACTTCAGACATTTTTTATGCACCCAAAAGTCCCGTGATGGTGTGATCCAAAGTCTGCAGGCCTACATCTTAAATTTTAAGCTTACTAATCCAGACAAACATCATATAATCACGATGTACGGTAGGCCAAATTCACTTTCATATGTGAAAATATATATGCAGTGAACCTAAACTGCAGTGGAATTTGAGGCCAAAATTAACATACATCCCCTCAAATTAACATTAACATATATCCTCAAATTAACATGCGTTATAAGTGGGCGTGGCATTTTTATAGTGCAGCGTGCGTTCTAAGTAGGCGTGGCACATTTTTAGCGCAGCGTGCGTTACAAGTGGGCGTGGAACTTTTTTAGTGCAGCGTGCGTTATAAGTGGCCGTGACACTTTTTTAGTGCAGCGTGCGTTATAAGTGGGTGTGGTACTTTTTTAGTGCAACGTGAGTTATAAGTGGGCGTGGCACTTTTTTAGTGCAGCGTGCGTTATAAGTGGGCGTGGCACTTTTTTAGTGCAGCGTGCGTTATACGTGGGCGTGGCACTTTTTTAGTGCAGCGTGCGTTATAAGTGGGTGTGGCACTTTTATAGTGCAGCGTGCGTTATAAGTGGGCGTGGCACTTTTTTAGTGCAACGTGCGTCATAAGTGGGCGTGACTTTTTTAGTGCAGCGTGCGTTATAAGTGGGCGTGGCACTTTTTTAGTGCAGCGTGCGTTATAAGTGGGTGTGGCACTTTTTTTTAGTGCAGCGCGCGTTATTAGTGGGCGTGGCACTTTTTTAGCGCAGCTTGCATTATAAGTGGGCGTGACACTTTATTAGTGCATCGTGCGTTATAAGTGGGCGTGGCACTTTTTTAGTGCAGCGTGCGTTATAAGTGGCCGTGGCACTTTTTTAGTGCAGCGTGCGTTATAAGTGAGCGTGGCACTTTTTTAGTGCAGCGTGCGTTATATGTTGTTGTGGCACTTTTTTAGTGCAGCGTGCGTTATAAGTGGGCGTGGCACTTTTTAGTGCAGAGTGCGTTATAAGTGGGTGTGGCACTTTTTTTTAGTGCAGCGTGCGTTATTAGTGGGCGTGGCACTTTTTTAGCGCAGCGTGCGTTATAAGTGGGCGTGACACTTTTTTAGTGCATCGTGCGTTATAAGTGGGCGTGGCACTTTTTTAGTGCAGCGTGCGTTATAAGTGGCCGTGGCACTTTTTTAGTGCAGCGTGCGTTATAAGTGGATTTGGTACTTTTTTAGTGCAGCGTGAGTTATAAGTGGGCGTGGCACTTTTTTAGTGCAGCGTGCGTTATAAGTGGGCGTGGCACTTTTTTAGTGCAGCGTGCGTTATAAGTGGGCGTGGCACTTTTATAGTGCAGCGTGCGTCATAAGTGGGCGTGACTTTTTTAGTGCAGCGTGCGTTATAAGTGGGCGTGGCACCTTTTTAGTGCGTTATAAGTGGGCGTGGCACTTCTTTAGTGCAGCGTGCGTTGTAAGTGGGCGTGGCACTTGTATAGTGCAGCGTGCGTTATAAGTGGGCGTGGCATTTTTATAGTGCAGCGTGCGTTCTAAGTGGGCGTGGCACCTTTTTAGCGCAGCGTGCGTTACAAGTGGGCATGGCACTTTTTTAGTGCAGCGTGCGTTATAAGTGGCCGTGGCACTTTTTTTAGTGCAGCGTGAGTTATAAGTGGGCGTGGCACTTTTTTAGTGCAGCGTGCGTTCTAAGTGGGCGTGGCACTTTTTTAGTGCGCGTGCGTTATAAGTGGGCGTGGCACTGTTTTAGTGCAGCGTGCGTTATACGTGGGCGTGGCACTTTTTTAGCGCAGCTTGCGTTACAAGTGGGCGTGGCACTTTTTAGCGCATCGTGTGTTATAAGTGGGCGTGGCACATTTTTAGTGCAGCGTGCGTTATAAGTGGGCGTGGCAATATAACGCACGCTGTACTAAACAAGTGACACGCCCACTTATAACGCACGCTGCTATAAAAAATGCCACGCTCACTTATAACGCACGCTGCACTAAAAATAGTTCCACGCCCACTTATAACACACGCTGCACTGAAAACAGCCACGCCCACTTATAACGCACGGTGAACTAAGAAAGTGCCACGCCCACTTATAACGCACGCTGCACTGAAAACAGCCACGCCCACTTATAACGCACACTTTACTCAAAAGTGCCACGCCCACTTATAACGCACGCCGCACTCATAACAGCCACACCCACTTATGACGCACGCCGCACTAAAAAAGTACCACGCCCACTTATAACACACACTGCACTAAAAAGTACCACGCCCACTTATAATGCACACTGTAATGTAAATGTGCCACGCCCACTTATAACACTGCACTACAAAAGTGCCACGTCCACTTTTAACGCACACTGCTCTAAATAAAGTGCCACACCTGCCTATAACGCACACTGCACTAAAATGGTGCCACGCCCACTTATAACGCACACTGCACTAAAAAAAGTGCCACGCCCACTTATAACGTCCACTTTATAACGCACACTGCACTAAAAGTGCCACGCCTGCCTATAACGCACACTACCGTTAAAATGTGCCACGCCCACTTATAACGCACTCTTCACTATAAAAGTGCCTCGCCCACTTATAACGCACACTACACTGAATAAAGTGCCACGCCTACTTATAACGCACACTGCACTAATAAAGTGCCACGCCCATTATAACGCACTCTTCAGTAAAAAAAAGTGCCACGCCCACTTATAACGCACACTGCACTAAACAAAGTGCCACGCCCACTTTTAACGCACATTTCACTAAAAAGTGCAACGCACACTTTACTCAAAAGTTCACACCCACTTATAACGCAGTGTACTAAACAAGTGCCACGCCCACTTATAACACACACTGCACTATAAAAATGCCACGCCCACTTATACTTTACTCTAAAAGTGCCACGCCCACTTATAACACACATTGCAGTAAGATAGTGCCACGCCAACTTATAACGCACACTGCAATATAAAAGTGCCACGCCCATTTATAACGCACACCGCACTAAAAAGTGCCATGCCCATTATAGCGAACACTGCACTAAAAAGGTGCCTACCCCACTTATTACGCACACTGCACTAAAAAGTGCCACGCTATAAGATTTTGATGCAGAATTATCATGTTAATGGGGGTAGCAAGAGTTATTCCCCTTGATTGTGTGTCTGAAAAATGAAATTTTTATGCAAAATGGCCAAAATAAGCGATTTTCCGGCCCGTATGACACAAAAACAAGTTTTTTCGGAGCATAGCCGCTTATGTTGTCTAGAAGAACACTGCTTTCTCACAATAATATCAAAAAGGTTCAACTTCTCACCACTGTGATTTCCAAAAATATATTTTTCATGCAGATGACAAATTTTAGGTGCTTAAAAGTAACGCTGGTGTCTGGAGCCACTGTTTCGCAGAAATCGCTACTACATGATACTGGTGGGGTCAAGGTCACACGAAACAATATTATTCAAAAATCAAAGACATCCTCTAAAAATCCACAAATTCATAACTAACCTTCTCTCAATAAACATACCATACTCATCATGGTGTCAGAAAACACTGATAATCTATTTAAGAATTTCCCCCCCCCCCCTACTCATCATTCGAAACTGTGGAAGAGCCGGACCAATCCAGTGATAGCAGAATCGAATTACTCAAGAGCCTCACCCAAATAAGGAAGTTGAATTTATTTGTATTTTTATTGATATTGTGAATCGTAGGGATGATTTATATTTAAGAGACGAGTAGTACCGTCGCACCGGATAAATAAACAATGTGTTATCCGAAAGCGATAAACTGAAAATGATCACAACCAACGATCATGTCGTAAAATGTTATGACGTACTCGATATTAAAGCTAGATTATTTTTTTCCAGGTTTCTCTGCAGAAGTTTAAATTATAATCGGAGACGGGATGTGTAATCCCTGCATCACTAGGATTTCCCCATAAACGAACCGTCTGTTCAACGTTTTCTGGTGACTTTCGGTTACAGTACACCAATTATTCTCCATAGGCGACAGTTTTAATGTCTAACTTTCTAACTTAACTTTCTAACCTAGTCTATTTTGAAGAATGACTCTTCGGATCCAATATGGCCCAAAACAATTAATAGGTCTGTGTGCTTTTTCCATTTTTAAATTTACCGCTTTTGATACTACCCTAATTCCGCACCAAAAAATCATCATCAAATTTTCAAACACACCCCCATTAAATGCCAGGTTAATTATTTCACCACCCTGGATCAATATTCATCTAGGTATAATATTTCCATGGTGGCATTGATTTTTTCTTTTCTTTTTTCAGCATTAATTGTATCCCAATCTTAATCAACCATTCAGCTACCATGTGTGATTTTATGCTGATTTGAGTGCAAAGTAAAGTTGAGCTAAAAATCCGATGTTATGGGGACCATCAAATCAGATTGAGTATCTTTAACGCATTCAAGAATATTCCATGATTAGCGATGTTTGGTGACAGATCACTGTAGCAGTTTTGTTTACATAACAATGGTTTCAACAAGCGAAAATCCGTTATTAGGGAAATATACATTTGTGATCCATAGTGTTTTTTACCCTGTGCCAATGCATTCTCTTATATATGCGAGTAGACCATAGGTCGCCTCGCATATATAAGAGAATGCATTGGCCTAACAATTTTTTACAATTTTAATAATTTTTTCTTGTATTTAACAATTTTATAATTTCACCCATACTGAGCCCAAACATTCATCTTTATCTGCAAGACTGTCCATTTGAACCTTGTGCTTCAATCCGTTTGTGGCCCACAATAATTTTCATCACGCAGCAAATAAATTATTGAAAACTCTGTCCCCTCTACTTTCTGACTCTCTCTCTCTCTGCCTCCTGCTATCCCTAACACTATCTTCCGCTGTGTCCATCCCAACTTAGTTACTTCTCCTTTAAAAATATTATTTCTATTATTTCCCGTCTGATCGATACCCCTCCCTCACTTATTGGGGAAGGGGCATGTCGCAAAAGAGGAGAAGACTTCATATAAGCCCTCGGGCTTGTTGTCTGATCCTCATTTCCATACATTATCTCTTATATGTTGTATATTTATGTCATTTGTGTATTATGTGTATTATGTTTGGATTTGGAAATAAAAATATGTTTACACTAACAATAGAAACTGCAAAGTTCAAACATCGATATCGAATCACTCTGAGCTTTGATGGGTGGGTTCCTCGACTCGAATCAAATATTTTTTACCCCCGAAGCTAAAGAAATAGTAATTTAGGAGCGTCTGATCGGATTGAGTCCCTTTAACTGGTTCTTATATTTCCCTAAACAGCTGAAAACTAAGAAAGCCAGAGTTGAAAGGCGAAAGACTCTGTATGATTTGTATGGTCAGTGTCAAGAGGAAAAACAATATAAAAAAGACATATATGAGGGTGACGACCCCCCTTTTCGGATGCCGGGTCTGTTATGGCGTATTCCGGATGCCAGACCACTGTACGCCGGATGCCGTCGGGCACATATATCGGATGCCGGATGCTTCCATTGATAATCTTTCTTGACGTTAACAGCAAAAACACAACCAAATTACGTCCGCTAATTTATAGTTATTTGCTCGGACACAATATTATCCACAATTTAGCTAATTATACGTCTCGTTATCAATTCTGACATATATAAATAGTGATAATTAATATATAGTACCTACGGTAGGCCTACTGTTAAAATAAATCGCAATGCTGGTCTGCGATATCGGTTTGTTATATTATCCGATAGAGTTGTCGCCCATCTGATGTCTGCTTGACAGTAATTTTTAACATCATATATTCAATATGTAATTAACTTTTATTAAATTTAAAAAAAATGTATTTAGAAGCCTGCATGCGACTTCAATTTAATAAAACCATTAAAATGTCTGAAACTCGCAGTTTTGGACTAAACTTCAACCAAGTAGACAATCCTAAGTACAATCAGGGCGGTGTTGAGAAAAGAATATGCACTTGGCGAATGGGTTAAGACACTCGGAGTCTCGAACTACAGGTTCATATTTGCACTGAAGAGGCTAGCAAGAGATCCCGAGTATCCAAATGGAAGATTTTTACCACTCCTGTCATTTGGAGCATGGTCTATGCCTTTCATCCCCACACAATACGCCCTGTCATGTCATTAACTCCCGGCCATATTAGTTCCACCAGTTCCGGTTCCGTGATATAAGAGATTCCTCCATGCAGCCCCGGTTCCGTGGTTTTATTGCTACAAATCAAAGTTCTGGAGTAGCATTTCCATATATTATCATATATCGAGCTTTTGAATATTCATAACTTCCATATACATGTACATGTATGTCATACATGTATATGGAAATGCTACTCCAAAACTTTGACCTGTAGCACTAAAACCACGGAACCGGACCTGGTGGATCCAATATGGCCGCGAGTAAGTTAGACAGGGCGTATATAATTATGTGTGATAGTAGATCATACCTTTAGTAAAAAGTTTAATCTTTCCGTAAAGCTGCTAAATCAAATCATTACTAGCCAATACGGAGACTAATTCCAATACCTCGTGCCAACGTTTACTTCGTTCCTGAGTCTGTTTTCAATAAATTTAATTAAATAGTATTCCGGATGCCGTCTCTCTGTTATGGCGTATTCCGGATGCCGGGGTCCATTTTAAGCCGGATGCCGGATGCCAGGGGGAGGGGGGTCGTCACCCTCATATATACTAGTTCCACATACAGGTAAACCAAATGCAAAATTGGAGCATTCCTATAGTAAGTATCATGAAGGTAAAAGGGTTAAAGTTCAAAAATGAGGTTTACCAAAACCATAGATGCCAAAACTCTACTCAACCCGTACGTCTGGTAACCTGTGTGACGATACATGAAGGATCGCACCCCAAACACGACGCGGCCTTCTGGCAGCGGACCCTCCCCATATTCCTGATATTGTGATACGCACAGGGGTAGACATTTACATGTCTAGGTATTTTACACCCCCCCCCCCCCCCCTCAGACAAGCCCTCCCGACACGGGACAAGTTTACAGCATGATTGACCTAGATCGAGATCTAACTCATGACGGGCGTAATACACGACGTCTGATTTACTCCAAATACAAGAAGTACGATTTACTGGAAGTACGTTGTTTGCATGGCGCGTAACGATGCCTCGAAAACGGAATCGTAAGACAATCGATGAAATTAACTCAAAAGAATTGTTCCCGGGCAATACAAAATATATTATGACTTCCAATAAATCTCTACTCATAATCCACGCCTGTGGCATAACTGGGAAGTGAAGACATAATTTTAGAAGGCCTCACAAGGGTTGAATTGACGCCGAATCGAGTGATTTCAGTGTTGGCCCCAACCCATAATTTACAGCCACTATCGGTTACACTGGTGTAAATGTTTTCCATAGGCCTCAGTGCTAACGTTTTAGCGTATAGTGTTGGCAATATAAATGTTGGGTCCAAAATTTTCTTTAAATCTGAAAAATTGACATTTTGGGAAACTTTTTACACAAAAAAATCATGTCTGTCTAGCAGGGAATTCGCCTTTAAATCTTATGTTTTCGTAACTAGTGTCAGAACCGCATACAAAAATACAGTCATATTTTGGACCACACCAAAAAATTCAAACTTCACTACAAAGGGTTAATTCCTGTGCCAATGGTTATTTTACCTATGGGAAATCATAGGGAAGAGGTGTGATGATTTTTTTATGTGAAAAGCACACAAGGCTATTGACCAATCAGGGCCCAGTGTCTATTTTATTCTCTCCTATATATTCAGAACCGCATCCGCTAGATGTCACTCGGAACCTTATTTACACCAGTGTAACCTATCCATGTCAGTTGTGCATTTAAAATCTAGATATGAAATGTATTCTGACCAAAATCCGTCCATATTATTTAAAGAAGTCATTATGAATACATATGGGTGCTAGAAACAAGACAGTCAATGACTGTGGGGTCGCTCACCAGACTGCAAAGACTGATAAGACTGGGACTCTGGAGACCAAAACAGTCAGCACTTTTCATAATCACTTTAAAAGAAGTAGATTTAAACAGGATATGTGGCTAGAGAGACTTCAAGTATGTAGCTTGGTAAAAAACCACCTTGAAATTGCCAACTGTACACTACTGATCACCCCCCTCCTCCAGCTCAACAAGTCCCCTCCCGACCGGGATCCAGACTCCCAAGTCTTAGGTTGGAATTTCACAACCGACACCTCAAACTTTCTCAATTGTTGGAAATTTCCAATCTCACAAGCGCCTTTTTGTAAAACCATTTAAACATGTTTGAAGCCCAATTATCCATGGACCCAAAACACAATACATGTATGTCAGACCAATCAGTCAGGTGGTTCCAAGGTAGATGTTTTAATGAATTTGGTATTTCTATGATTTAATTGGACACAAAAGTGTTAACTCCCCATAGACTGCCATTTCTTGACAGGTTGAGCTCATTTTAACAAATCTGTATCTCAGTCACTAAAGGATCTTCCTGATTCCTCCATACTATATGTAAGCTAAATTGTCCAAAATCCCTTGAGAAGACATTTTAAGAATTACTATAGAGACATATAGTTATGTCCCTGGTCCCACCCTTTTAACCTGGTGACCCCATCTGAATAAATTTGAATCCCAGACACCAAAGAACCCTTCATACATATCATAAATATCAGTCAAATAGACCGGATGGTCCTTGTGAAGGAAGCATATTAAGAGGGAAACTGTCCTTCGCTTGGCCCCTATTTGACCAGGTGACCCCATTAAAAAAAATCTGAATTGCAGTCAAGGAAGAACATTCCATTCTATATAAGCCAACTAGTTCTTGCAAACATATTTTAAGAATTACTATGTAGTGAAATAGTTAAGTCTCTTGCTCTGCCCTTATTTGACTTTGTGATCCCATTTTCACAAATCTGATAAGGATAAAAATTAAGTTCCCCAGTTGAAGTTGGTGATATTCACCCATTGGGCACCTCATTTATGAATTTTATCTTCTGCAAATTAGGGGATATAGAAACTTCCTAGAAGGGAAATTTAACTAACAACAATGTAAATTTGATACTATAGATACTTCCCAGAAGATGAGGCCTAAGCAGAATGAGGTCGTCAGAGGGTGAATTTGGTGATGCTAGCCTGCTGTGCCGGATAGCATCACAAAAAGAGTGTCTGTTCCTACATTGTGTATGCCTGGCCTCAAGCAACACAATGTATTATACAACAAGCCTTGAAATAGTGTGATAGTGTGTCTGTCATTTGCAGAGTGAGGTCCCCAGAGGGTGAATTTAGTGACGCTAAATTCACCCTCTGGGGACCTCATTCTGATAAAAGTCCTCAACTGCTATGGAAGACCTAGAATAAAATTGAATTTCCCCAGTTGAAGTTGGTGATGTTCACCCATTGGGCCCCTCAATTATGAATTTTATCTTCTGCAAATTAGGGGATATAGAAACTTCCTAGAAGGGAAATTTAACTAACAACAATGTAAATTTGATACTATAGATACTTCCCAGAAGATGAGGCCTAAGCAGAATGAGGTCCCCAAATGGTGAATTTGGTGATGCTAGCCTTGAATCAAGCTTTGAAATAGTCTGTCTGTTATTTGCAGAATGAGGTACCCAGAGGGTGAATTTAGTGAGGCTATTCTGCACAGCGGGCTAGTATCACTAAATTCACCCTCTGTGGACCTCATTCTGATAAGGCCCTCAACTGCTATGGAAGACCTAGAATAAGATTGAAGTTCCCCAGTTGAAATTGGTGATGTTCACCCATTGGGCACCTCAATCATGAATTTTATCTTCTGCAAATTAAGGGATACAGAAACTTCCTAGAAGGGAAATTTAACTAACAACAATGTAAATTTGATAGTATAGATACTTCCCAGAAGATGAGGCCTAAGCAGAATGAGATCTTGAGACTCTAGATACTTCCCAGAAGATGAGGCCTAAGCGGAATAAGGTTCTCAGAGGGTGTATTTGGTTATGCTAGCCTGCTGTGTAGGATAGCGTCACTAAATTCACCCTCTGGGAACCTCATTCTGGCTCTGCCAGGCACTCTTTGAGAAAATGAAATTAATCTGATTTTAATGACCACTGAGTGATAATATAAACAACAAGGGTGCTTCATTGATAACACCATTAATCTCATTTAAATTATGGATGACATGAATACACTCCCTGGGGACTCTGTCTAAGGCGGCAGAATCTTTATCTCTCTATTTGCCTTGCCATGTCTATCAGTTCATAGGAGAGTTGCCTTGTAATGGGAATTTAAATAAATATACTTTATTTACCTGTGAATTAGGATATGAGATAGGGTGGAATGCTGTTGGTTGGGGGTGGGGTTCTGGGTCATGTGGGGGGTGATATATTTTGTTTGTATGTTAAATTGTTCAAGGAGTTCCTGAATTTTTTATTATTTTTTGGGGAATTATGGCCCTGGCTCCACCACTATTTGACCCAGTGACCCCATTTGAACAAATATGAACCCCAGTCATTCAATGACCCCACATACCAAATATAAACTAAATCGGCTTAATGGTTATTGACAAGAAGTCGTTATAAGAATTACCAAGGAGGAATATAGTTATGGCCCTGGTTTTGCAACTGTTTGACACAGTGACCTCATTTGAACAAATATTAATGAGAGTCACCTAGGGAACATCCACCCCAAATATGATCAAAATGCAAAAATGTAATTTTTTGGTTTTTAGAGTTATGTCCCTGGCTCTGCCCCTAATTGACCCAGTGACCCAATTTGAACAAATCTGATTCCCAGTCACCCAAGGTCCCTCAGTACCAAATATAAGCTAATTCGGCCCAACATTTTTGTAGAAGAAGTCATTGTAAGAATTACTATGAGTTATGGCCCTGGTTTCTCAACTAATTGACCGGGTGACCTCATTTGAACAAATCTGAACACCAGTCACCAAAGGACCCTCCATACCAAATATTAGCTAAATCGGCACAATGGTTATGGACAAGAAGTTGTTGTAAGAATTACTGTGGAGGAATAGAATTATGGCCCTGGTTTCGCAACTATTTGACCCAGTGACCTCATTTGAACAAATCTGAATGAGAGTCACCTAGGGAACATCCACACCAAATATGAACCAATTTGGTATGATGGTTTCAGAGGAGAAGATGTTTTTTAAAAAAGTTGACGGACAGACGGACAGACGGACGGACGGACGACGGACGAGGAGTGATGACTATAGCTCCACCGGAGACTTTGTCTCAGGTGAGCTAAAAACTGGGAACGGCAAAATATTGTGGAACTCTCACAGAGTCCAAAATCACTATAGGTTACAGTACACCAATTATTCTCCATAGGCGACAATGTTAATGTCCAGGCCTATTCTCGATTCCTTGTGAATGCTGGAATTTTCTAATCTAGTCAATTTTGAAGAATGACTCTTTGGACCCAATATGGCCTAAAAATATTATTAGGTCCATGTGCTTTTTCCATCTTCAAATTTACCGCTTTTGATACTACCCTAATTCCGCACAAAAAATCATTATCAAATTTTCAAACACCCATTAAATGCCAGGTTGATTATTTCACCACCCTGGATCAATATCCATCCATGTATAATATTTCCATGGTGGCATTGATTTTTTAGCATTAATTGTATCCCAATCTTAATCAACCATTTAGATGCCAGATGTGATTCTATGCTGATTTGAGTGTCCCGTAACAGCACACCAAGGGGGATCATTTTTATATTTACTCTACTATAACGTTGAGGGCAAACGACGTAAACAAGTCCACGTGTTTCTCATTTGTTTTCTTAATGGCGAATTCAAGTTACTTTACTAATCTACAGATATTTTTTATTTTTTGTGTGGGAAGGGCATTGAAAGGTATCTTACCCATTTTCAAACCTCGTCCATAAAAACATTTAGATAGTTTTATTAATCTTGTGCTCAAGACTAATTCAAGATAACAATATTTAGTATTGATCCTTTCAATTAATCTGAATTGTGAATTTGTGAAGCTTTCCAGATTGAATTGTCAATGACACAATGGAATTAAGAATATAAAAAAAAGGGTTAAAAATGACTTATTTCATTAAATTCATTAAATTCAGGCTTGTGTACCATGATTGTTTATAGATGTTAACCTTGATTCATTCTATATATTGTGATAATCATTAGCGGGAATAATATATTGTATATACTTGACGTTTAGATGTTTTTTCGTGTTGTTTGTGCACATATAAAGATGAATAACTCTAAAATCAAGTGGTAATAATAACCACTTGATTTTAGAGTTATCCATATTTATCTGCAAGACCGTCCGTTTGACCTCGTGTTTCTGGTCATCAAACAATTGAAACCACAAACTTCAAAAATCTATATCTGATCAAACTGAGCTTTGACGGGTGGGTCCTCAAATCGAATCAAATATTTTTTACACCCCGAAGCCAAAGAAATAGTAATCTAGGAGCGTCTGATCGGATTGAGTACCTTTAAGAACAAATTTTATCTCTTTCTCCATGATCTTCTTGATGGTGATTTTTTCCCCCAACGTATTTTTTGCACATTTACTCACTGTGAGTGCCTTGGGTCCCTTTAACCCTTTCATGACGGGAGCTGCGCTGGTGCAGCATTAAAGATCCTATGCCAGTGCATTTTCTTATATATGTGAATCTCCCATTTATATAATTATGCAACTCTCCTTTAGGGAGCCTCATATATATTAGAGAATGCATTGGCACAGGGTTTTCGCAAAATTTCAGGAAGCTTCAGTAATGGAAAGGCTTATCAATGATCTGAGTAATGAAATAAATTGATTATTAATCAATATTTTTAGATGTAACTATCTTCCAGTTTATCTTATACATGTCTGTTATAGTTTGCATGTCATGGATGCTTCTCATAGATATCTAAATCAATATAGCAAATCCAGTTAGATCAAGTGTTCATGGTCCACAACAACTTGAGATATCGGTTAGGTTGATGCTGTATGGACCAAGTCCTGTCACGTTACAATTCTATAACAGACTACACTACATTTACCGAACAGCATTAACCCAACCAATATCCCCAAGTTGTTGTGGACCATGAAGACTTGGTCCAGGAACCAGTGTGCAATAGTTACATGGCGCATTGTTGGGATATAATCAGGTTATGAGTTCCAGATGTCAGAAGGGGTGCTGGACGTTTAATTCCCTTGATGTTTGGTAGCTGGTCGTTTAGTACCCATTGGTCCCGAAATGTTTTGGTTAGTTGGTACGTATCTTTGTGGTCGTTTGGTACACAGATCTTCATTCACCTCTTGGTCCTACTGCATGTGAATATCAATTTTATTTTATAAATTTTAGTTTATTATATTATTGGCCGTTGATTCCAGAAGAAATATCCAATAGTTGAAAATTTAGACATTAGCAGGTGACCCCTGTAAGCACGTCGATCACGCCCCTGCTTGCTATGTTGTCATTAAGAACAAGAGCATTGCGAGGGCATGGCAAAATATGACTGGTAATTCAAACAAAAGGTCATAACTCGGGTGAAAATTGGTGGAAGAACTTGACCTATATTGGGCGAGTAAACTCATATACCAAATTTCATTCCATTCAGTTCAGACTTTCTAAAGTTATCATCCAGAAACAAAAATTGAGTGTGAATTCCAACAAAAATGGCCATAACTCTGGTGAAAATTGGTGGGCGGAACTTGAATTTGAACTTGACCTGCATTTTGTGCTAGTAAACCCACATACCAAATTTCATTCCATTCAGTTATGACAATCTAATGTTATGATCCGGAAACCAAAAGCGAATGGACGGACAGACCAATAACATGATGCGTCCTGTTTTTTTAAAACGTGCGTATTAAAATGTATTTGAACCCAAACAAACACCCAATACAATGAATGTACTAAATGACCACAGAATTAGGTACCAACTGACCAAAACATTTGGATATATGAAATGACTAAAGGGCACTAAGTGACCAGATCCAAGGTCAAACTCCTCGCTGAGATACCACTGCCACAAGGACATTTGGTAAGGATTTCCGACATGATCTTAGTTATGTTTCAGAATTAAAATTGTCTGTCTGGCTCAGTTCATATTGTTCTTATCAATACCGAAAGAATTACCGCAAACTTTTGGTGGTCAAAATAAGATACTAAGTGACTAAATATATTTCCAACGAAACGTTAAAAATAGGTGTATCGGTCCGCAAAGTACCATCCTTCCGGCAATGATCTATCAGTGATAACGGAGAGGACACTGCATGGCGTTTGATCCAAGGTGCCAAACGTGTAGAAGCTGTCAGAAGTTACATGGGCAGGAATCTGAACCCAGCTATGGCTGGTTCAGCCACATGTACGTGTAACTTGTAACATGTGTATTGCTTGGAGATGCACATGGTGTGAACAGTCAAGATGATTTTACGATGCCAAACGTACATATTTTACCTACCTTACCAAAAACAAGGCTCCATAGCAGAAGTACAGATGATTTTTATCTAGGCATTAGCATTAGATACCTATTCATATTGCGACCTTGTATAGGGATGGATACATATCGTATCATGACCAGACCCATATCTCCCATACCTAATCAAACGGCAAAATAGGACCACTCAAACATAATTAGCTTATTCTCAGGCATGCCTCATTAATTATTGGTTGCGTCAGTCTACGTTGTCACAAAAGACAGAATAGACTTTCCAAAAAGAAACAAAATAGAATTAAATTACCAAAAACCAAAATATTATTTATGATTTCAGCTTCATTTTAGGGTAATTTAACAGGCAGTATTACAATCAAAGAACACTTTTTTCCGTTTCTATTATGTCAATATCAAGAAAATTCAGGACCTGTGCATTCTATGAAAGTAGTATAATCTAATCACCCCATTTCATAATTTATTCTAATTCAAATAGTCATGAAATGGCGAAAAACTACTTTGTCCACACAAAAAAAAAATCCCTACCAAACGCAAACAATTCGCAGTATGCACGGCAGCAAACCAACAGAGACAAAGGGAGACTTCCGGAAAAGTGTTCGTCGATACTAACAAAATTAACCCTTTCATGACTGGAGCTTCCTGAAATATTGCGGTAACATGAGTCTCCATTCGGAGCCTCGCATATATAAGAGAATACATTGGCCTAACAATATTTACCTCGACCATGTAAGTCGGTGCATTCTCTTATATGCGAGGCTCCCTATGGGAGAATCGCATATATAAGAGAATGCACTGGCACAGGATATTTAATGCTGCACCAGCGCAGCTACCTTCATGAAAGGGTTAACAGGGCAGACCCAAGTTGAAAGTCTGAATCAGGTCAAAATTAGTCTAGTAGACCATTGGATAAATAGAGGATCTACAACGAGTCCCCAGTTTATAGCGGAATTTACAAAACGAGTCCAGTAAATTAGGTCTGGACCGAGGTTCAGACCTAATTTACTGGATGAGTTTTGTAAATTCCGCTATAAACTGGGGACGAGCTGTAGATTCTATTTATTACATGATCCAAAACCTTGACAAAACATACTTAAATCAACAAATGGGACGAGAAACTAACATCGGCTTCTATAAAGCATGTGATGACGTTTCACGTAACTATATGTGTTGTTTGCCCGCGTAAAGAAATAGTCCCAGATAAATAAAGACTCATCATTCATTATAGTTTGTTGGAAAATATTGAAAGCCATAGTATTTTGAGACGTAGCATACGGAATGTAATCAGACGACAAACCAGAAGTCAAAGGTCACCTGGCACTATTTCCTGTTATTAAACGATTAATATCACAATTTATTGAATGGGTTTATTGAATGGATTAAGGGTAGGATCATGTAATAAAACATATTAACACGCACTGATTTGGAAAAGAGCCTGAGAATCAACTAATAAACATAGGGTGGCTTAATAATATGAAATGAACGATCGTTGTTGGTGAAAATAGTTAACTTTTATTTAACAGTCTTTCAAGTGTCGCTTGCTGTGCAGGTTACTAAACAACATGTTGTACCTATTCCCAACATAAAATCAAAATCTTCCTTTGGATCCATGTCAAACATTGAAGCAATAAAAACAAGCCTGGATATAGTGTGTCTGACATTGCAGAATGAGGTCAACAGAGGGTGAATTTAATGATGCTACCCCGCATAGCGAGCTAGCATCACCAAATTCACCCTCTGGGGACCACATTCTGCTTAGGCCTCATCTTCTGAGCAGTATCTAGTTTCAAATTAACATTGTTTTAGTTACCTTTTCCCTTCTGTTCAGTTTCTGTATCCCTTAATTTGCAGAAGATAAATTGCATAATCAAGGTGACTAATGGGTGAAAATCACCAACTTCAACTGGGGAACTTCAATCTGATCCTTGGTCTCAGCAGAATGAGGTTCCCAGAGGGTGAATTTTGTGATGCTAGCCCATGGTGCGGGATATAGTCACTAAATTCGCCCTCTGGGGACCTCATTCTGCAAATGTCAGACACACTATATCCAGCCTTGAATAAAAAGAAATTAATGTGAAATCACGTGGCAAATCGTCCAGAGAATGAACGGATAACAAATTATCTGGAACACCTTCTGTGTTTTTGTACAAACTAAGAACATTAAATAGAGACAGATCACAAAATGAAGAAGTTTCAACTTTCTCGTGAAATTCAATTCAATTCTATTTCAAAAGTTTTCTCAATTTAAAGTCTTAGCAATTGAATACATATTATTTTCATTTTGCAACAGGTATCTTATTAATGTTTTTCAATATTTCTGTTCTTAAAATTCAGACACTTGAGTGCAAATTTTTTTTTTACCAACTTGTATGTATTTAACGTGTTTAGACATGTATGATGTGCATTGCATAAAATGTTATGGAAAAGTACAATAAACTGCACTTTCGTATCAATAAGCACAACATATTATATGCAATGCATCACTTCACATGGGTGAATGTGGGCCCTACATTGCAGAGCTTATGCCAAGACGAGGGTTCATACCACTGGACAAGCCAAAAGTTACCAAGGGTCATAAAAAACATTTCCCAGAACTTAAATTGATAAAATTATTCTGAATTATGTTCAGACATTAGAGACAAGACTTATTCTGCTAGCTTCACTTCAACCATTTTTAATAATTAAGATTTAAAAATCTTGCTTCAAAGGGAATTCTGCAAATCCAAGACTTCTGCTGAAATTGGCTAAATAAAACAGGTGTGATTTTCCATTTCTTTTTCCAGGCACAAAAATAACTTTTATAAAGTTCAAAATGAACCCTGAAAAAATTTCCAATGTTCGGAAATGCTATGATTTTTGGGAAAAGCATAGGGTTATGCACGTTTTATGGGCATGTCTGTGAATGAAGAATGAATAATTTCATTCATATTGTGAAAAAAAGGACGATATTAAAACGTTTCAAAATAGATAAATTTGAACTCTCTCAAAAAACACTGGTTTAATGAAGTATGGAGGTCAAATAATTCATTCTTAAAGAATTGATGAAATAAAAGAAAACAATCAAGCCAATGACCTTGACTTATATACTGTGAATATATATATATGCAACACTGCTTACTGTTCAATAATAGATTTCTCAAACAAAAACAAAAAAATCCACCGAGTTTAATGGCCCTGCTTTGCCCTGACGAGATGCTGGTCCTATAAAGTCTATACTGTTTCTTTCTGCTAGCGGGCTAGCATCACTAAATTCACCCTCTGGTGACCTCATTCTGTTTAGGCCTCATCTTCTCTGGAAAGTTTCTTGATTATCAAATTTCTATAGAAACTTCTTCACATGGATTCTATTTCTGTTTTAGTTAAATGACAGGCACACCAAACTTAGGCTTACGCGTAAACCTCGGTTTTGAAGAAACTGACGACTTTTGAAGTAAATGTTGCCAGGTTTTGAAGTAACTGACGACTTTTGAAGTAAACTTTGCCAGATTTTGAAGTAACTGACGAGTTTTGTAGTAACATCGCCAGCTTTTGTAGTAAATCTTAATAATGTATGGAAGGGTGATAACCCATTATAGAATCAATCTCTACCAGAACGCACCAGTCATGCTTCCTTTCTGACTTTGTAACCGGCTGGGTACTAGTCTGTGTTTCTATATTTAGCATGGGATTTTCCACCAAAAATGACGAAACCCGATCGCTCCAAAGTCAAATTTTCTATGTGCGTTGAGAACAATCCCCACACTAAAACATAATGACAGAATGGTAAATCAGAGCGGTAGTTTTGTTGATGATTTTCGCAAGCTACTCGTCAAAATTGCGGCAAATTAGAACTCTTGTGTTTGACTTGCCCTTCGAGTTGTGACAATGTCGTACACGTGCGTTTATACTTTTGTGGTGATAAAATAATCGGAGAACCGAATCACACTGTTTCAAAATATAGTTCCTCGGTTTTAGTGGGACTTTTCAAACAATTTTTTTCTCGATATTTTGTGTGCTTAACAAGGGCAGCATGTTGCTCTGTTCACTTAGTATATATTTTAATATCGCGGAAGTCCACCAAATGTGGGTGAAATGTCACTGGTAGCAGCGGTCTTACCGAGTCAGCAAGGGAGGTAAACCCTGCATGAAGTTTGATAGAATGTACTTTTGACTAAATAACGGAGATGTCTGAAACATTTTACAAGACCAAAATGATCAACTTTGGCTGCATATAAGTCAAATTCACCTACTGGGTGGGTAGGCTTGGGATATGCTTGTGGTAGATCTTTAAAATCACTTCTTCTGAAAAAAACGTTCTAACTTTGTTATATATTTTTTAATTTCTGAATATCTCCCGTTATTTAGTCAATAAAAAAAAAACTTATTTGTCAAAACTCGTCAGTTACTTCAAAACCTGACATTACTTCAAAACCTGGTGTTACAGCAGCATTATCCATATTTCAGCTATTATAGTTGAATTTATCTATAGTAAATGAATGGAGGATGTGTGACCTAGTTATAGAACCAGCTTCTCGTCTGTGCTTCGAGTGGGGCTGAGAGACTTGTTATATATAAAACCTTTATTCCACAATAGTATAACATGCAAAACAAAACAAGAAACATTAAACTTCATTCTATTTACAAAACAACTTGGGTTTTAGTCGAGAGAGCAGAGACCTGTCAGAGAATAATACACAGAAATAGTTATTTATAGCACACTGAAATAGTTATTTATAGCACACAAAAATAATTATTTCTGCATAAGTTTATACTTCAGTTCATTGGTAACCAATCCTAAATAGATTCTCCCATTAGATACGGAAGGCGCGTTCGAGGTGGGTACAGCTGAAAAATTATATTAAGTTTGTTAAACCACTATAATCATGAAGACATGAAAATATAGAAGGAATTTGTTATCCAGTGTTGTGTTTTCAGCAACGAACAAAAATAGTAGTTTTTCGAGTTTCGGAGTATAGCAAAAAACATCGGTCTTGTATGATAATCATACAAGACCGATGTTTTTTGCTATCTGCTATTTCAGGAAGCTCTAATCATGGAGGGTTAAAGTGATGTGAAACACTCCGGTATGGTGATCAAATAGAAGTGGAGAATAATCTTGTTCAAAGTAGTAATTTTTACAAATGGTATATCCAAACACACACCGTCATTCTTAGATATGAATTAAATGCAGTGACTCTTGATGGCGAAACCGATAGATGCGTCCGGAATAGAGTAGTAAATATTTACAATTGACCGTAGTTCTGACGATGTTTTCTATGGAGTGGTACAATCGATTTGCTTCATATTTTTGTTAGTAGAATGTTACATTCCTCCAGTTGTCATAGCACCTGAATACTATCTTATCAGTTTCATGCACCCGAACAAGTACATAATATGTCTTTAATGGTCTTATTCATAGAACATTCAATGCACAATAAAGTACATTTGGTTTCAATTTCAAAGAGATAAATTCATTCATTGAAACCAATTATTCCCTGACAGGACACATGCTCAGGTTAGACAAAACCCAAAGATATTCAAACTAACAGCTGCAACGAAAATTAAAATCTTCAAATAACCATTCAACAAGTAAGAGCACTACATTTGTGGCCAAAATTGGCTTAAACAGCACACTACCGTGCACTGTGCATCAAAATTAACCCTCCCTTTACAGTAATGCCCTAAATAATCGACTCCTTAACCACAGCAGAATTATGGGTAACTTTTCGGAAATATGGCTTGTTGCCATTCATCGGAAAGCTCTCACTGAGAGCTTTCCGATGAATGGTAACAAGCCATATTTCAGACTAAATCCTGAAAAGTTACCCATAATTCTCCTGTGGTTAAGAAGTCGATTATTTAGGGTATTACTGTACTAAATACTCATTGAGTACATGTGGTTATCCCTCAGGAAATGTTCAAATAATAAGTTCAATAAATGACCATTAGCTGAATTTCCCACAAATGAATACGATTCATTCTGCACTTTCGGTTGTCTGCTCATATTTCCTGAACATCCCTCCAGATGAATAATAGACCCTTCCTGTGTATACTTTTGTGACTGAGTAGCCAAAAACCGATAAAAAACAGGCTACCAGCTACAATACCGGCCTAAAAAACAGCTACATAGCAACACTATTTTAAGGATACTCATCCCACTTTCATACAGAATCGCGCTGAAGAGTTGCATTTAGCAACGAGACCAGTCCAAGTGCCTTAAGAAAAATTCATACATATACCCATCTCCAAGTTCTTTATTTCCTTCTACTTTATGGACCTAGCATAGAAAGGATTAATAACTGAACTAAATCTAAAAAATGTTAGTTTATCACCAAAATATAACATTTCACCATCTAAAATATTTCAAAAAATTCTTGAATATAAGAATTTTTTTATAAGTTCCCTTCTCAATGATCTTTAACCCTTTCTATACAAAATGGATTCTCCCATCGGTTATAAAAGTATACACGAATGGTCTATTATTCATTTGGAGGGGTTTGCATTTAAAATAAGCAGATACGAACACAGAATGAGTCATATTTATTGGAGGGATATAGTCGATTGTTGAACTTATTATCTGAACATTTCCTAAGGGATAACTACTCGTCGATGAGTATAAAAAGGGTTAAACAGCACAATACTGTGCATCAAAATTAATCTTGTTTCAAAAATCAACTAATAAGAATTTTACACCACACTTGGACCATGTAATTTATGTAATGAATATTTATACCAGATAATTATACTTCTTCAAGCAACTGCCTCCATGCATGTATTTACAGTAATGCCCTAATTAATCGACTCCATAACCACAGCAGAATTAATTCTGCTGTGGTTATGGAGTCGATTAATTAGGGCATTACTTTATCATTATTATCCTGTACGCTGCAGGATTATGTTAAATATTAAAATACTGTAGTATCTATAAACAATAATGGTGGGTTTCTATCAATGTTGGTACATATAGTACCGAGGAAGCCACCGGGGCTTAAAATAAGTTGGAAGTATGACTTCAAGATAGTTTGAAGGATATCTTTACGATAGTCTGAAGGATATCTTTATAATTATTTCACTTTAACGATGGAGCCTCCCTTTCCTGCACTAAACAGTATTACATCTGACTTCAAGATAGTTTGAAGAATATCTAACCCTTTCATAAAATGAGCTGTGCTGGCGCAGCATTAAAGATCCTGTGCCAGTGCATTCTCTTATATATATGCGAGTCTCCCATAGGGAGCCTCGCATATATATATATATATCAGAATGCACTGGCTTACAAAGTGAAGGTAAATATTGTTAGGCCAAGGTATTCTCTTGTATATGTGAGTCTCCATATGGGAGACTCGCATATACAAGAGAATGCATTGGCACAGGATTTGTGCAAAATTTCAGGAAGCTCCCATCATGAAAGGGTTAAGATAGACTGAAAGATATCTTTATAATAATTTCACTTTAAAAATGAAGCTTCTCTTTCTTGCACTTTTTATATAAATTCCAGATTAACCAGTATCACGTCTGACTTCAAGACAATAGCGGCTTTCCAACAAAAAAGGCTGACAACAAATAATACTATTTTAAAAACATTAAGCCGTTTGATCCATGTGTAATTTCAGATGGAAAATCTTTTGAAAATAATTTTAAGATGAATATTTGACACCATGTTTCTCACTTTTTTGAATATGTCATCAAAGGAATTTCCGAAATCTGTTGTTGTTGGAAGTTTATCCGAGAAGAGAAACCACATCTTTAAAAGTTAATGCACCTGCACATGTATTTCAGTATCAGGTTTGTGACTGTGGCATCTAAAGAATAAATTTATATTGTAGCTTGGAAGATGCTTTTGAGACACAAATCTTTGGGAAACTTCCGATTCAAGAACTTATTATATTATACCAGTAACAATACATTGCAATTTCAGGTAGTGCTCATAGACAAATTTAGGAGAGCAGCAAGCAGGAGAACTTGTATGAACTTTCTCGTAAGTTATTTCTTAAATAATCCATACAAACAATTGGGATATTTTATGAACAAAATGTCAGATGTTTTGCTCTACTTACTGAAGGAATAAACTGCTTTATGGACAAATAAATATACCCAATCTTCAGTTTGTCAGTGTTTTATTCACAGACAAAATTAACTGTAGTCTTGAAATCGGATTCTATAAAAATTATGTTGTTGTTGCAATTGTGATGACCATCTTTAATTATTTAATATCTACTTTCTAGCATCTATCATTTATAAATTCCCCCCCCCCCCCCGAGTTGGCGGAGACGGTGTAAACTTGATCTCCACCATGACTTAAATTGTAGGCAATGAGCACTACCTTACTGGCAAGAACCAGTCTAGTAGGATACATGGGAGATAACTACTCCCTAAATAAAATGTCACTTCTCTCCATTTGTTAACCTAGGGGCAAATAACTTCCAACTGCTATTCAAGCATAAACGAGTTTGAGATACCTTTTATCACATGATCAAATAAATGCAAAGCAATGGGAAGTATTCATCGAAAACAACAATCATAAACTTCAGCAATTGCAAGTCATTTAAATAATGGCGTGACGTCATCGCATGCGCTAATATTACACATGTGTCTTACCAATAATTATGAAGCTGGTTTTGTGAGTTAATTATGTGATAAAATGGTATCACAAATGGGTTCTTGTATTACACAATACTTATTTATTCAAGTATAGAGAAGTTTGATGTTAGGGTACAGATTGAATTTCAGCCTTTATGACATCTGCTGGGGAGAGGAATGATTAGTAAGTTTGGTAACTTGTGTTCCGATCCCCTGTGAACCCATATCATCAGATTTATTGTCTTTATGTTGTATGCCTATCTGTTGTATTTAATGGGACACAATAACTGTTTAAAATTTAAGACTTCTGCCAACAGTTCAATTCTCCTAGATAAGCAAATAGAAGATTTTCTCAATGTGTAACCTCTAGACTAGTTCCTGCTTACTGGAGTCATATTCATAACCTCTAGACTGGTTCCTGCTTACTGGGGTCATACTTTATCGTATTTCCTGCTCTTCTGCTCCAATAAAATAAATTCACACAATACGCTGAAGTCATGACACAAAAAACACCAAAATTTGAAAAATATGAGAAAATAAATATTTCCAATTGAACTCACTAAGTTGAAATGTCATACAGAAACTATTCAAATTTATGGAAAATTCTAACTTTCCTGCAACTGTGAAAATAATTTTATCAACAACAACCAAACACGTTAATGTTGCTCAAAGACTGAGCATTACTCACAGTTCAATGATTGGAAAGCATTTGCCCAAAAAGTGCACTAAATACAATAATGCCCTAAATAATGGACTCCTTAACCACAGCAGAATTATGGGTAATTTTTCAGGATTTAGGCGGAAATATGGCTTGTTGCCATTCATCGGAAAGCTCTCAGTTAATATTAATCTGGAGAGACGTTTCCATGACAACGGGATGCTTTATGGATTATTAGCATCACAATCTACAATAAGATGGGGGAAAATTTATTTATTTTATCAAAGGGGAAATAATCTTTGTTGACTAGTCAAGCAGGTTGAAGATTTCTCTCCAAGACACATTTTAAATTGTCCAATTTATTCCTGCTGGCTGATGGCCTACAAAATAGATATTCTTTAACAGTCCTTCTAATTTGAAAATGTAGGCACACAGTAGATTGTAGCCTGATTTTGCGTATTCTAGACTGTTTTCTTAGGCCCACTTAATTTTCGAGTCGCCGATTATTTTTTTTTAATAGTGACTTGATATACGGTTTTAATAGCAAACTATGCCATAAAATATGATTAAAATACTATAATTCATCACTAATTGAAACATCTGTGTCTCAGAAGATGCCCACAGAGAAATAGAAAACTGCTGAAATCCAAGAATGATTCCCCCCCCCCCTCCGACACCCAGAATGCACAGAATTCAAACTTTTTCAATGGAATTTTTTTACAGAAAATTACAGTTATCATACAGAATTAATTAAATGTTTTTATCAAATTTTAAAATAAATTTAAAGATGTTTTCACGATTCCAGGCTATTTTAGTCTTTATTTATCAAATCGAATATTCTGAAAACAGCGTCCAAAGTATAGTCCTAGCACAACTCCATGATATTATATGAATATTCAGTTGATTGCAACACAATACCGTTTTTGCGTTTCTAACTTACCAAATTGTCGAAATAGATTAGCAAAGTAACTTGAATTCGCCATTAAGAAAAACAAATGAGAAACACGTGGACTTGTTTACGTCTTTTGCCCTCAAGGTTATAGTAGAGTAAATATAAAAATTACCCCCCTTGATGCTCTGTTAGCCCACACTCAAATCAGCATAGAATCATATCTGGCAGCTAAATGGTTGATTAAGATTGGGATACAATTAATGCTAACAAAAGAAAAAATAAATACCACCATGGAAATATTATACCTGGATGAATATTGATCCAGGGTGGTGAAATAATCAACCTGGCATTTAATTGGGGTATGTTTGAAAATTTGATGATGATTTTTGTGTGCGTAATTAGGATAGTTTCAAAAGCGGTAAATTTAAAAACGGAAAAAGCACACAGACCTATTAATTGTTTTGGGCCATATTGGGTCCAAAGAGTCAATATTCAAAACTGACTAGATTAGAAAATTCCAGCATTCACAAGGAATCGAGAATAGGCCTGGACATTAACACTGTCGCCTACGGAGAATAATCGGTGTACTGTAACCTATAGTGATTTTGGACTCTTGAGAGTTCCACAATATTTTGCCGTTCCCAGTTTTTTCTAGCACCATATGTATTCAAAATGACTTCTTTAAATAATATGGACGGATTTTGGGCAGAATACATTGCATATCTAGATTTTAAATGCACAACTGACATGGATAGTGGCTGTAAAATATGGGGTGGGGCCAACACTGCAAAGGGATATGGTATTTTGAGAGTGAAGTGGCCAGATGGGAAAGAGACCAGAGAAAGAGCGCATCGATTAGCTTGGTTGTGTCACCATAGACTGCAAAGGGATGAGTTGACACCATATCACCATGGGCCCGATGGGATAGAATGCAGCCATCTGTGTGGGAGGGCGGCATGTGTGAACGTCTTTCATCTTTGCTTTGAGAGCCATATCATGAATATGGGGAGGGTCAGCTGCCAGAAGGCCGCATCGTGTTTGGGGTGCGATCCTTCACGTATCATCACACAGGTCACCTGACGGGTTGAGTAGAGTTTTGGTCAACCTCATTTTTGAACTTTAACCCTTTTAACCTGACATGCATGGATAGTGGCTGTAAATTATGGGGTGGGGCCAACACTGAAATCACTCGATTCGGCGTCAATTCAACCCTTGTGAGGCCTTCTCAAATTATGTCTTCACTTCCCAGTTATGCCCCAGGGCGTGGATTATGAGGAGAGATTTATTGGAAGTCATAATATATTTTGTATTGCCCGGGAACAATACTTTTGAGTTAATTTCATCGATTGTCTTACGATTCCGTTTTCGAGGAGTAAATCAGACGTCGTGTATTACGCCCGTCACGAGTTAGATCTCGATCTAGGTCAATCATGCTGTCAACTTGTCCCGTGTCGGGAGGGCTTGTCTGGGGAGGGGGGGGGGGTGTAAAATACATAGACATGTAAATGTCTACCCCTGTGCGTGTCACAATATCAGGAATATGGGGAGGGTCAGCTGACAGAAGGCCGCGTCGTGTTTGGGGTGCGATCCTTCATGTATCGTCACACAGGTCACCAGACGGGTTGAGTAGAGTTTTGGTAAACCTCATTTTTGAACTTTAACCCTTTTACCTTCATGATACTTAGTATAGGAATGCTCCAATTTTGCATTTGGTTTACCTGTATGTGGAACTAGTATGTCTTTTTTATATTGTTTTCCTCTTGACACTGACCATACAAATCATACAGAGTCTCTCGCCTTTCAACTCTGGCTTTCTTAGTTTTCAGCTGTTTTTTATATTTTTTCAAGTACTCATCTGATTCCTTCATATTTTGCAGTGATTTTCCAACTTTACCGAGCGGTGATATTGGACAGTCCATATCCTGGCATAGATCATCAATGGAACCGGCAGTGCCAAGGTTAACAGAATGACAGCTGGTAACATTTTTAGTTGTTGGTGTACGAAAGGCTCTATTAAAGGCTTTCACCTTCTGCATATTTGTATTTGGCTTGGTACTCTCCAACATGGCTGGTCCCAGTCTGTAATTTATACAGTCGCGTAGAATTTGCAACGCACGCTGCACTAAACATGTGCCACACTCACTTATAATGCAGACTGCACCACAAAAAAGTGCCAGGCCTACTTATAGCGCTCACTGCACCAAAAAAGTGTAACGCCCACTTATAACGCACACTGCAATAAAAGGTGCCACGCCCACTTATAACACCCTTTTTTTAGTGCAGCGTGCGTTACACGTGGGCGTGACACTTTTTAGTGCATTTTGCGTTTTAAGTGGGCGTGGCACTTTTTTAGTGCAATGTCCGTTATATGTGAGCGTGTCACTTTTTTTTAGTGCAGCGTGCGTTATAAGGGGGCGTGGCTGTTTTTAGTGCAGCGTGCGTTATAAGTGGGTGTGGTACTTTTTTAGTGCAGCGTGGGTTGCAAGTGGGCGTGGCACAGTTTTAGTGCAGTGGGCGTGGCACCTTTTCAGTACAGTGGGCGTGGCAGTTTTTTAATGCAGCGTGCGTTATAAGTGAGCGTGGCACTTTTTTAGTGCAGCGTGCGTTATAAGTGGGCGTGGCACTTTTTTTAATGCAGCGTGCGTTATAAGTGGGCGTGGCACTTTTTTAGTGCAGCGTGCGTTATAAGTGGGCATAGCACTTTTTTAATGCAGCGTGCGTTATTAGTGGACGTGGCACTTTTTTTTACTGGCGCGTGCGTTATAGGTGGGCGTGGCACGTTTTTAGTGCAGCGTGCGTTATAAGTGGGCGTGGCACTTTTTTCAGTGCAGCGTGTGTTATAAGTGGGCGTGGCACTTTTTAGTGCAGCGTGTTATAAGTGGTCGTGGCACTTTTTAGTGCAGCGTGTTATAAGTGGGCGTGGCACTTTTTTAGTGCAGCGTGCGTTATAAGTGGGCGTGGCACTTTTTTTAGTGCAGCGTGCGTTATAAGTGGGCGTGGCACTTGTTTAGTGCAGCGTGCGTTATAAGTGGGCGTGTCACTTTTTTAGTGCAGCGTGCGTTATAAGTGGGCGTGGCACTTTTTAATGCAGCGTGCGTTATAAGTGGGCGTGGCACTTTTTTAGTGCAGCGTGCGTTATAAGTGGGGTGGCACTTTTTTAGTGCAGCGTGCGATATAAGTGGGGTGGCACTTTTTTAGTGCAGCGTGCGTTATAAGTGGGCGTGGCACTTTTAAGTGCAGCGTGCGTTATAAGTGGGCGTGGCACCGTTTTAATGCAGCGTGCGTTATAAGTGGGCGTGGCACTTTTTTAGTGCAGCGTGCGTTATAAGTGGGCATAGCAAAAAAGTGTCAGGCCCACTTATAACGCACACTGCAATAAAAGGTGCCACGCCCACTTATAACACACTTTTTAGTGCAGCGTGGGTTACACGTGATCGTGACACTTTCTAGTGCATTGTGAGTTATAAGAGGGCGTGACACTTTTTAGTGCAATGTCCGTTATAAGTGGGCGTGGCACTTTTTTTAGTGCAGCGTGCGTTATAAGTGGGCGTGGCACTTTTTTAGTGCATCGTGCGTTATAAGTGGGCGTGGCACTTTTTTAGTGCATCGTGCGTTATTAGTGGGCGTGGCACTTTTTTTTAGCGCAGCGTGCGTTATAAGTGTGTGTGGTACTTTTATAACGCACGCTGCACTAAAAAAGTGCCACGCCCACTTATAACGCACGCGCACTAAAAAAGTGCCACGCCCACTTATAACGCACGCTGCACTAAAAAGTGCCACGCCCACTTATAACGCACGCTGCATTAAAAAAGTGCCACGCCCACTTATAACGCACGATGCACTAAAAAAGTGCCACGCCCACTAATAACGCACGCTGCACTAAAAAAGACACGCCCACTTATGACGCACGCTGCACTAAAAAAGTGTCACGCCCAATTATAACGCACGCTGCACTAAAAAAGTCACGCCCACTTATGACGCACGCTGCACTAAAAAAGAGCCACGCCCACTTATAACGCACGATGCACTAAAAAGTGCCACCCCCACTTATAACGCACGCTGCACTAAAAAAGTGCCACGCCCAATTATAACGCACGCTGCACTAAAAAAGTCACGCCCACTTATGACGCACGCTGCACTAAAAAAGTGCCACGCCCACTTATAACGCACGCTGCACTATAAAAATGCCACGCCCACGTCTAACGCACGCTGCACTAAAAAAGTGCCACGCCCACTTATAACGCACGATGCACTAAAAAAGTGCCACGCCCACTTATAACGCACGCTGCACTAAAAAAGTCACGCCCACTTATGACGCACGCTGCACTAAAAAAGTGCCACGCCCAATTATAACGCACGCTGCACTAAAAAAGTCACGCCCACTTATGACGCACGCTGCACTAAAAAGTGCCACGCCCACTTATAACGCACGCTGCACTATAAAAGTGCCACGCCCACGTATAACGCACGCTGCACTAAAAAATTGCCACGCCCACTTATAACGAACGATGCACTAAAAAATTGACACGCCCACTTATAACGCACGCGGCAGTAAAAAAAAGTGCCACGCCCACTTATAACGCACGATGCACTAAAAAAGTGCCACGCCCACTTATAACGCACGCTGCGCTAAAAAAAGTGCCACGCCCACTAATAATGCACGCTGCATTAAAAAAGTGCCACGCCCACTTATAACGCACGCTGCACTTAAAATAGTGCCACGCCCACTTTTAACGCACGCGGCAGTAAAAAAAAAGTGCCACGTCCACTAATAACGCACGCTGCACTAAAAAATTGCCACGCCCACTTATAACGCACGCTGCACTAAAAGGTGCCACGCCCACTTATAACGCACGCTGCACTAAAAAGTGCCACACCCACTTATAACGCACGCTGCACTAAAACAGTGCCACGCCAACTTATAACGCACGCTGCACTAAAAAGGTTCCACGCCCACTTATAACGCCCGCTGCACTAAAAAAGTGCCACGCCCACTTATAACGCACGCTGCATTAAAAAAAGTGCCACGCCTACTTATAACGCACGCTGCACTTAAAATAGTGCCACGCCCACTTATAACGCACGCTGCACTAAAAAAGATGCCACGCCCACTTATAACGCACGCTGCACTAAAAAAGTGCCACGCCCACTTATAACGCACGCTGCACTAAAAAGGTGCCACGCCCACTTATAACGCACGCTGCACTAAAAAGGTGCCACGCCCACTTATAACGCACGCTGCCCTAAAAAGTGCCACGCCCACTTATAACGCACGATGCACTAAAAAAGTGCCATGCCCACTTATAACGCACGCTGCGCTAAAAAAGTGCCACGCCCACTTATAACGCACGATGCACTAAAAAAGGTGCCACGCCCACTTATAACGCACGCTGCACTAAAAAAGTGCCACGCCCACTTATAACGCACGCTGCACTAAAAAGGTGCCACGCCCACTTATAACGCACGCTGCCCTAAAAAGTGCCACGCCCACTTAGAACGCACGCTGCACTATAAAAGTGCCACGCCCACGTATAACGCACGCTGCACTAAAACAGTGCCACGCCCACTTATAACGCACGATGCACTGAAAAAGTGCCACGCCCACTTATAACGCACGCTGCGCTAAAAAAGTGCCACGCCCACTAATAACGCACGCTGCACTAAAAATGTCACGCCCACTTATGACGCACGCTCCACTAAAAAAGTGCCACGCCCACTTATAACGCACGCTGCACTAAAACAGTGCCACACCCACTTATAACGCACGCTGCACTAAAAAAGTGCCACGCCCACTTATAACGCACGCTACATTAAAAAAGTTCCACGCCCACTTATAACGCACGCTGCACTAAATAAGTGCCACGCCCACTTATAACGCACGCTGCACTAAAAAAGTACCACTCACACTTATAACGCACGCTGTGCTAAAAAAAAGTGCCACGCCCACTAATAACGCACGCTGCACTAAAAACGTCACGCCCACTTATGACGCACGCTGCACTAAAAAAGTGCCACGCCCACTTATAACGCACGCTGCACTAAAAAAGTCACGCACACTTATGACGCACGCTGCACTGAAAAAGTGCCACGCCCACTTATAACGCACGCTGCACTATAAAAGTGCCACGCCCACGTATAACGCACGCTGCACTAAAACAGTGCCACGCCCACTTATAACGCACGATGCACTAAAAAAGGTGCCACGCCCACTTATAACGCACGCTGCACTAAAAAAGTGCCACGCCCACTTATAACGCACGCTGCACTAAAAAGGTTCCACGCCCACTTATAACGCCCGCTGCACTAAAAAAGTGCCACGCCCACTTATAACGCACGCTGCATTAAAAAAAGTGCCACGCCTACTTATAACGCACGCTGCACTTAAAATAGTGCCACGCCCACTTATAACGCACGCTGCACTAAAAAAGGTGCCACGCCCACTTATAACGCACGCTGCACTAAAAAAGTGCCACGCCCACTTATAACGCACGCTGCACTAAAAAGGTGCCACGCCCACTTATAACGCACGCTGCACTAAAAAGGTGCCACGCCCACTTATAACGCACGCTGCCCTAAAAAGTGCCACGCCCACTTAGAACGCACGCTGCACTATAAAAGTGCCACGCCCACGTATAACGCACGCTGCACTAAAACAGTGCCACGCCCACTTATAACGCACGATGCACTAAAAAAGGTGCCACGCCCACTTATAACGCACGCTGCACTAAAAAAGTGCCACGCCCACTTATAACGCACGCTGCACTAAAAAGGTGCCACGCCCACTTATAACGCACGCTGCCCTAAAAAGTGCCACGCCCACTTAGAACGCACGCTGCACTATAAAAGTGCCACGCCCACGTATAACGCACGCTGCACTAAAACAGTGCCACGCCCACTTATAACGCACGATGCACTAAAAAAGTGCCATGCCCACTTATAACGCACGCTGCGCTAAAAAAGTGCCACGCCCACTAATAACGCACACTGCACTAAAAATGTCACGCCCACTTATGACGCACGCTCCACTAAAAAAGTGCCACGCCCACTTATAACGCACGCTGCACTAAAACAGTGCCACACCCACTTATAACGCACGCTGCACTAAAAAAGTGCCACGCCCACTTATAACGCACGCTACATTAAAACAGTTCCACGCCCACTTATAACGCACGCTGCACTAAATAAGTGCCACGCCCACTTATAACGCACGCTGCACTAAAAAAGTACCACTCACACTTATAACGCACGCTGCGCTAAAAAAAAGTGCCACGCCCACTAATAACGCACGCTGCACTAAAAACGTCACGCCCACTTATGACGCACGCTGCACTAAAAAAGTGCCACGCCCACTTATAACGCACGCTGCACTAAAAAAGTCACGCACACTTATGACGCACGCTGCACTAAAAAAGTGCCACGCCCACTTATAACGCACGCTGCACTATAAAAGTGCCACGCCCACGTATAACGCACGCTGCACTAAAACAGTGCCACGCCCACTTATAACGCACGATGCACTAAAACAGTGCCACGCCCACTTATAACGAACGCTGCACTAAAACAGTGCCACGCCCACTTATAACGCACGCTGCGCTAAAAAAGTGCCACGCCCACTTATAACGCACGCTGCACTAAAAAAGTCACGCCCACTTATGACGCACGCTGCACTAAAAAAGTGCCACGACCAATTATAACGCACGCTGCACTAAAAAAGTCACGCCCACTTATAACGCACGCTGCACTAAAAAAGTGCCACACCCACTTATAACGCACGCTGCACTAAAACAGTGCCACGCCCACTTATAACGCACGCTGCACTAAAAAGCTGCCACGCCCACTTATAACGCACCCTGCACTAAAAAAGTGCCACGCCCACTTATAACGCACGCTGCATTAAAAAAGTGCCACGCCCACTTATAACGCACGCTGCACTTAAAATAGTGCCACGCCCACTTATAACGCACGCGGCAGTAAAAAAAAAGTGCCACGTCCACTAATAACGCACGCACGGACATTTGGTAAGGATTTCCGACATGATCTTAGTTATGTTTCAGAATTAAAAAATTGTCTGTCTGGCTCAGTTCATATTGTTCTTATCAATACCGAAAGAATTACCGCGAACTTTTGGTGGTCAAAATAAAATAAGTGACTAAATATATTTCCAACGAAACGTTAAAAATAGATGTATTGGTGCGCAAAGTACCATCCTTCCGGCAATGAACTATCACAGTGATTATGGAGAGGGCATTGCATGGCGTTTGATCCAAGGTGCCTAACGTGTAGAAGCTGTCAGAAGTTACATGCGCAGGAATCTGAACCCAGCTATGGCTGGTTCAGCCACATGTACGTGTAACTTGTAACATGTGTATTGCTATGGAGATGCACATGATGTGAACAGTCAGATGATTTTACGACGCCAAACGTACACATTTTACCTACCTTACCAAAAACAAGGCTCCAGAAGTACAGATGATTTTTATCTAGACATTAGCATTAGATACCTATTCATATTGCGAACCGTTGGCAAATTCAACCCGCATTATCCGTAAACCCAACAAAAAAGATTTTTAACTTTAACCCTTTGAGTGCCAGGTCCGATTTTTGTATCAACCCATATACCCTGTGCCAATGCATTCTCTTATATATGCGAGTCGACCATAGGTCGCCTCGCATATATAAGAGAATGCATTGGCCTAACAATTTTTCATCTTTTGTTATTATTTTTTACAATTTTTTACAATTTTAATAATTTTTTCTTATTTCTTACAGGTATATTTAGTAGGTTTAGTGCCAGGGAATCTTATGTTTTTTATGGGCATCAAAATTATTACTATGAATACTTGGTGATAGTTTTGAGTTATAACATGCCCATAAGGTGTTGTCCAGTTTGTTTTTAAATTCGCTATAGCATGCTTAAGCATACCACAAAAAAATTAAACCCGAAAAAAAAAATTCTAAAAAAAAAAAATGTATTTTTAATTTTTTTAGGGCCGATTTTACACACTGTAAATTAGGGCCGATGAGATCGGCCCGTGGCACTCAAAGGGTTAAAGAAAAATTCGGACTAGTAATATCGATATGGTGTCACAAGAAGCTTGTACAGAAAATATTATTCAAATTGGTTCATATTTGTTCAAGTTATTAAGTCGGACAGAATTTTCTAAATCAAAATAAGTCTAAAATGAAGTGTAATATTACGAAAAACAGTCTGAGACAATCCCTAGCCGCATCATGTAGAGAGGGTATTGTGAGAAGCATGTATATCATAAATTATTGAAATTGGTTCATATTTGTTAAAGTTATTAAGTCGGACATAATTTTCTAAGTAAAAAATGAGGTGTAACTTAAAAATAAAAAGTCGTACCAAACCGCAATTAGCATCATGCGGAGAGGCAGTCCTAAGGAGATTGTATACAACAAATTATTGAAATCGGTTCATAGTTGTTCGAGTTATGAGGTCGGACGGACGGACACACAGAGGGAGAAAGCGTGACGGATGGACGGACGCAGTCAATCCAGTATACCCCCCATTTTCTTCGAAAGTGGGGGTATAATTAGTCTAGTAGACCATTGGATAAATAGAGGATCTACAACGAGTCCCCAGTTTATAGCGGAATTTACAAAACGAGTCCAGTAAATTTACTGGATGAGTTTTGTAAATTCCGCTATAAACTGGGGACGAGCTGTAGATTCTATTTATTACATGATCCAAAACCTTGACAAAACATACTTCAATCAACAAATGGGACGAGAAACTAACATCGGCTTCTATAAGGCATGTGATGACGTTTCACGTAACTATATGTGTTGTTTGCCCGTATAAAGAAATAGTCCCAGATAAATAAAGACTCAAATAAAGACTCATCATTCATTATAGTTTGTTGGAAAATATTGAAAGCCATAGTATTTTGAGACGTAGCATACGGAATGTAATCAGACGACAAACCAGAAGTCAAAGGTCACCTGGCACTATTTCCTGTTATTAAACGATTAATATCACAATTTATTGAATGGGTTTATTGAATGGATTAAGGGTAGGATCATGTAATAAAACATATTAACACGCACTGATTTGGAAAAGAGCCTGAGAATCAACTAATAAACATAGGGTGGCTTAATAATATGAAATGAACGATCGTTGTTGGTGAAAATAGTTAACTTTTATTTAACAGTCTTTCAAGTGTCGCTTGCTGTGCAGGTTACTAAACAATATGTTGTACCTATTCCCAACATAAAATCAAAATCTTCCTTTGGATCCATGTCAAACATTGAAGCAATAAAAACAAGCCTGGATAGTGTGTCTGACATTGCAGAATGAGGTCACCAGAGGGTGAATTTAATGACGCTACCCCGCATAGCGAGCTAGCATCACCAAATTCACCCTCTGGGGACCTCATTCTGCTTAGGCCTCATCTTCTGTGAAGTATCTAGTTTCAAATTAACATTGTTTTAGTTAACTTTTCCCTTCTGTTCAGTTTCTGTATCCCTTGCAGAAGATAAATTGCATAATCAAGGTGACTTAATGGGTGAAAATCTCCAACTTCAACTGGGAAACTTCAATCTGATCCTAGGTCTCAGCAGAATGAGGTTCCGAGAGGGTGAATTTGGTAATGCTAGCCCACGGTGCGGGATATAGTCACTAAATTTGCCCTCATTCTGCAAATGTCAGACACACTATATCCAGCCTTGAATAAAAAGAAATTAATGTGAAATCACGTGGCAAATCGTCCAGAGAATGAACGGATAACAGATTATCTGGAACGCCTTCTGTGTTTTTGTACAAACTAAGAACATTAAATAGATACAGATCACAAAATGAAGCAAGTTTCAACTTTCTCGTGAAATTCAATTCAATTCTATTTCAAAAGTTTTCTCAATTTAAAGTCTTTGCAATTGAATACATATTATTTTCATTTTGCAACAGGTATCTTATTAATGTTTTTCAATATTTCTGTTCTTAAAATTCAGACACTTGAGGGCAATTTTTTTTTTTAGCAACTTGTATGTATTTAACGTGTTTAGACATGTATGATGTGCATTGCATAAAATGTGTTATGGAAAAGTACAATAAACTGCACTTTCGTATCAATAAGCACAACATATTATATGCAATGCATCACTTCACATGGGTGAATGTGGGCCCTACATTGCAGAGCTTATGCCAAGACGAGGGTTCATACCACTGGTCAAGCCAAAAGTTACCTAGGGTCATAAAAAACATTTCCCAGAACTTAAATTGATAAAATTATTCTGAATTATGTTCAGACATTAGAGACAGACTTATTCTGCTTCACTTCAACCATTTTTAATAAATAAGATTTAAAAATCTTGCTTCAAAGGGAATTCCGCAAATCCAAGACTTCTGCTGAAATTGGCTAAATAAAACAGGTGTGATTTTCCATTTCTTTTTCCGGGCCCAAAAATAACTTTTATAAAGTTCAAAATGAACCCTGAAAAAATTTCCAATGTTCGGAAATGCTATGATTTTTGGGAAAAGCATAGGGTTATGCACGTTTTATGGGCATGTCTGTGAAAGAAGAATGAATAATTTCATTCATATTGTGAAAAAAAAGGACGATATTAAAACGTTTCAAAATAGATAAATTTGAACTCTCTCAAAAAACACTGGTTTAATGAAGTATGGAGGTCAAATAATTCATTCTTAAAGAATTGATGAAATAAAAGAAAACAATCAAGCCAATGACGTTGACTTATATACTGTGAATATATATATATGCAACACTGCTTACTGTTCAATAATAGATTTCTCAAACAAAAACAAAAAAATCCACCGAGTTTAATGGCCCTGCTTTGCCTGACGAGATGCTGGTCCTATAAAGTCTATACTGTTTCTCTCTGCTAGTGGGCTAGCATCACTAAATTCACCCTCTGGTGACCTCATTCTGTTTAGGCCTCATCTTCTCTGGAAAGTTTCTTGATTATCAAATTTCTATAGAAACTTCTTCACATGGATACTATTTCTGTTTTAGTTAAATGACAGGCACACCAAACTTAGGCTTACGCGTAAACCTCGGTTTTGAAGAAACTGACGACTTTTGAAGTAAATGTTGCCAGGTTTTGAAGTAACTGACGACTTTAGAAGTAAACTTTGCCAGATTTTGAAGTAACTGACGAGTTTTGTAGTAACATCGCCAGCTTTTGTAGTAAATCTTAATAATGTATGGAAGGGTGATAACCCATTATAGAATCAATCTCTACCAGAACGCACCAGTCATGCTTCCTTTCTGACTTTGTAACCGGCTGGGTACTAGTCCGTGTTTCTATATTTAGCATGGGATTTTCCACCAAAAATAACGAAACCCGATCGCTCCAAAGTCAAATTTTCTATGTGCTTTGAGAACAATCCCCACACTAAAACATAATGACAGAATGGTAAATCAGAGCGGTAGTTTTGTTGATGATTTTCGCAAGCTAATCGTCAAAATTGCGGCAAATTAGAACTCTTGTGTTTGACTTGCCCTTCGAGTTGTGACAATGTCGTACACGTGCGTTTATACTTTTGTGATGATAAAATAATCGGAGAACCGAATCACACTGTTTCGAAATATAGTTCCTCGGTTTTAGTGGGACTTTTCAAACAATTTTTTCTCTCTCGATATTTTGTGTGCTTAACAAGGGCAGCATGTTGCTCTGTTCACTTAGTATATATTTTAATATCGCGGAAGTCCACCAAATGTGGGTGAAATGTCACTGGTAGCAGCGGTCTTACCGAGTCAGCAAGGGAGGTAAACCCTGCATGAAGTTTGATAGAATGTACTTTTGACTAAATAACGGAGATGTCTGAAACATTTTACAAGACCAAAATGATCACTTTGGCTGCATATAAGTCAAATTCACCTACTGGGTGGGTTGGCTTGGGATATGCTTGTGGCAGATCTTTAAAATCACTTCTTCTGAAAAAAACGTTCTAACTTTGTTATATTTTTTTTAATTTCTGAATATCTCCTGTTATTTAGTCAATATAAAAAAAACTTATTTGTCAAAACTCGTCAGTTACTTCAAAACCTGACATTACTTCAAAACCTGGTGTTACAGCAGCATTATCCATATTTCAGCTATTATAGTTGAATTTATCTATAGTAAATGAATGGAGGATGTGTGACCTAGTTATAGAACCAGCTTCTCGTCTGTGCTTCGAGTGGGGCTGAGAGACTTGTTATATATAAAACCTTTATTCCACAATAGTATAACATGCAAAACAAAACAAGAAACATTAAACTTCATTCTATTTACAAAACAACTTGGGTTTTAGTCGAGAGAGCAGAGACCTGTCAGTGAATAATACACAGAAATAGTTATTTATAGCACACTGAAATAGTTATTTATAGCACACACAAATAATTATTTCTGCATAAGTTTATACTTCAGTTCATTGGTAACCAATCCTAAATAGATTCTCCCATTAGATACGGAAGGCGCGTTCGAGGTGGGTACAGCTGAAAAATTATATTAAGTTTGTTAAACCACTATAATCATGAAGACATGAAAATATAGAAGGAATTTGTTATCCAGTGTTGTGTTTTCAGCAACGAACAAAAATAGTAGTTTTTCGAGTTTCGGAGTATAGCAAAAAACATCGGTCTTGTATGATAATCATACAAGTCTGATGTTTTTTGCTATCTGCTATTTCAGGAAGCTCTAATCATGGAGGGTTAAAGTGATGTGAAACACTCCGGTATGGTGATCAAATAGAAGTGGAGAATAATCTTGTTCAAAGTAGTAATTTTTACAAATGGTATATCCAAACACACACCGTCATTCTTAGATATGAATTAAATGCAGTGACTCTTGATGGCGAAACCGATAGATGCGTCCGGAATAGAGTAGTAAATATTTACAATTGACCGTAGTTCTGACAATGTTTTCTATGGAGTGGTACAATCGATTTGCTTCATATTTTTTTTAGTAGAATGTTACATTCCTCCAGTTGTCATAGCACCTGAATACTATCTTATCAGTTTCATGCACCCGAACAAGTACATAATATGTCTTTAATGGTCTTATTCATAGAACATTCAATGCACAATAAAGTACATTTGGTTTCAATTTCAAAGAGATAAATTCATTCATTGAAACCAATTATTCCCTGACAGGACACATGCTCAGGTCAGACAAAACCCAAAGATATTCAAACTAACAGCTGCAACGAAAATTAAAATCTTCAAATAACCATTCAACAAGTAAGAGCACTACATTTGTGGCCAAAATTGGCTTAAACAGCACACTACCGTGCACTGTGCATCAAAATTAACCCTCCCTTTACAGTAATGCCCTAAATAATCGACTCCTTAACCACAGCAGAATTATGGGTAACTTTTCGGAAATATGGCTTGTTGCCATTCATCGGAAAGCTCTCACTGAGAGCTTTCCGATGAATGGTAACAAGCCATATTTCAGACTAAATCCTGAAAAGTTACCCATAATTCTCCTGTGGTTAAGAAGTCGATTATTTAGGGTATTACTGTACTAAATACTCATTGAGTACATGTGGTTATCCCTCAGGAAATGTTCAAATAATAAGTTCAATAAATGACCATTAGCTGAATTTCCCACAAATGAATACGATTCATTCTGCACTTTCGGTTGTCTGCTCATATTTCCTGAACATCCCTCCAGATGAATAATAGACCCTTCCTGTGTATACTTTTGTGACTGAGTAGCCAAAAACCGATAAAAAACAGGCTACCAGCTACAATACCGGCCTAAAAAACAGCTACATAGCAACACTATTTTAAGGATACTCATCCCACTTTCATACAGAATCGCGCTGAAGAGTTGCATTTAGCAACGAGACCAGTCCAAGTGCCTTAAGAAAAATTCATACATATACCCATCTCCAAGTTCTTTATTTCCTTCTACTTTATGGACCTAGCATAGAAAGGATTAATAACCGAACTAAATCTAAAAAATGTTAGTTTATCACCAAAATATAACATTTCACCATCTAAAATATTTCAAAAAATTCTTGAATATAAGAATTTTTTTATAAGTTCCCTTCTCAATGATCTTTAACCCTTTCTATACAAAATGGATTCTCCCATCGGTTATAAAAGTATACATGGAATGGTCTATTATTCATTTGGAGGGGTTTGCATTTAAAATAAGCAGATACGAACACAGAATGAGTCATATTTATTGGAGGGATATAGTCGATTGTTGAACTTATTATCTGAACATTTCCTAAGGGATAACTACTCGTCGATGAGTATAAAAAGGGTTAAACAGCACAATACTGTGCATCAAAATTAATCTTGTTTCAAAAATCAACTAATAAGAATTTTACACCACACTTGGACCATGTAATTTATGTAATGAATATTTATACCAGATAATTATACTTCTTCAAGCAACTGCCTCCATGCATGTATTTACAGTAATGCCCTAATTAATCGACTCCATAACCACAGCAGAATTAATTCTGCTGTGGTTATGGAGTCGATTAATTAGGGCATTACTTTATCATTATTATCCTGTACGCTGCAGGATTATGTTAAATATTAAAATACTGTAGTATCTATAAACAATAATGGTGGGGTTCTATCAATGTTGGTACATATAGTACCGAGGAAGCCACCGGGGCTTAAAATAAGTTGGAAGTATGACTTCAAGATAGTTTGAAGGATATCTTTACGATAGTCTGAAGGATATCTTTATAATTATTTCACTTTAACGATGGAGCCTCCCTTTCCTGCACTAAACAGTATTACGTCTGACTTCCAAGATATTTTGAAGAATATCTAACCCTTTCATAAAATGAGCTGTGCTGGCGCAGCATTAAAGATCCTGTGCCAGTGCATTCTCTTATATATATGCGAGTCTCCCATAGGGAGCCTCGCATATATATATATATATATCAGAATGCACTGGCTTACAAAGTGAAGGTAAATATTGTTAGGCCAAGGTATTCTCTTGTATATGTGAGTCTCCATATGGGAGACTCGCATATACAAGAGAATGCATTGGCACAGGATTTGTGCAAAATTTCAGGAAGCTCCCATCATGAAAGGGTTAAGATAGACTGAAAGATATCTTTATAATAATTTCACTTTAAAAATGAAGCTTCTCTTTCTTGCACTTTTTATATAAATTCCAGATTAACCAGTATCACGTCTGACTTCAAGACAATAGCGGCTTTCCAACAAAAAAGGCTGACAACAAATAATACTATTTTTAAAACATTAAGCCGTTTGATCCATGTGTAATTTCGGATGGAAAATCTTTTGAAAATAATTTTAAGATGAATATTTGACACCATGTTTCTCACTTTTTTGAATATGTCATCAAAGGAATTTCCGAAATCTGTTGTTGTTGGAAGTTTATCAGAGAAGAGAAACCACATCTTTAAAAGTTAATGCACCTGCACATGTATTTCAGTATCAGGTTTGTGACTGTGGCATCTAAAGAATAAATTTATATTGTAGCTTGGAAGATGCTTTTGAGACACAAATCTTTGGGAAACTTCCGATTCAAGAACTTATTATATTATACCAGTAACAATACATTGCAATTTCAGGTAGTGCTCATAGACAAATTTAGGAGAGCAGCAAGCAGGAGAACTTGTATGAACTTTCTCGTAAGTTAATTCTTAAATAATCCATACAAACAATTGGGATATTTTATGAACAAAATGTCAGATATTTTGCTCTACTTTATACCCAATCTTCAGTTTGTCAGTGTTTTATTCACAGACAAAATTAACTGTATAGTCTTGAAATCGGATTCTATAAAAATGATGTTGTTGTTGCAATTGTGATGACCATCTTTAATTATTTAATATCTACTTTCCAGCATCTATCATTTATAAATTTCCCCTCCGAGTTGGCGGAGACGGTGTAAACTTGATCTCCACCATGACTTAAATTGTAGGCAATGAGCACTACCTTACTGGCAAGAACCAGTCGAGCAGGATACATGGGAGATAACTACTCCCTAAATAAAATGTCACTTCTCTCCATTTGTTAACCTAGGGGCAAATAACTTCCAACTGCTATTCAAGCATAAACGAGTTTGAGATACCTTTTATCACATGATCAACTAAATGCAAAGCAATGGGAAGTATTCATCGAAAACAACAATCATAAACTTCAGCAATTGCAAGTCATTTAAATAATGGCGTGACGTCATCGCATGCGCTAATATTACACATGTGTCTTACCAATAATTATGAAGCTGGTTTTGTGAGTTAATTATGTGATAAAATGGTATCACAAATGGGTTCTTGTATTACACAATACTTATTTATTCAAGTATAGAGAAGTTTGATGTTAGGGTACAGATTGAATTTCAGCCTTTATGACATCTGATGGGGAGAGGAATGATTAGTAAGTTTGGTAACTTGTGTTCCGATCCCCTGTGAACCCATATCATCAGATTTATTGTCTTTATGTTGTATGCCTATCTGTTGTATTTAATGGGACACAATAACTGTTTAAAATTTAAGACTTCTGCCAACAGTTCAATTCTCCTAGATAAGCAAATAGAAGATTTTCTCAATGTGTAACCTCTAGACTAGTTCCTGCTTACTGGAGTCATATTCATAACCTCTAGACTGGTTCCTGCTTACTGGGGTCATACTTTATCGTATTTCCTGCTCTTCTGCTCCAATAAAATAAATTCACACAATACGCTGAAGTCATGACACAAAAAACACCAAAATTTGAAAAATATGAGAAAATAAATATTTCCAATTGAACTCACTAAGTTGAAATGTCATACAGAAACTATTCAAATTTATGGAAAATTCTAACTTTCCTGCAACTGTGAAAATAATTTTATCAACAACAACCAAACACGTTAATGTTGCTCAAAGACTGAGCATTACTCACAGTTCAATGATTGGAAAGCATTTGCCCAAAAAGTGCACTAAATACAATAATGCCCTAAATAATGGACTCCTTAACCACAGCAGAATTATGGGTAATTTTTCAGGATTTAGGCGGAAATATGGCTTGTTGCCATTCATCGGAAAGCTCTCAGTTAATATTAATCTGGAGAGACGTTTCCATGACAACGGGATGCTTTATGGATTATTAGCATCACAATCTACAATAAGATGGGGGAAAATTTATTTATTTTATCAAAGGGGAAATAATCTTTGTTGACTAGTCAAGCAGGTTGAAGATTTCTCTCCAAGACACATTTTAAATTGTCCAATTTATTCCTGCTGGCTGATGGCCTACAAAATAGATATTCTTTAACAGTCCTTCTAATTTGAAAATGTAGGCACACAGTAGATTGTAGCCTGATTTTGCGTATTCTAGACTGTTTTCTTAGGCCCACTTAATTTTCGAGTCGCCGATTATTTTTTTTTAATAGTGACTTGATATACGGTTTTAATAGCAAACTATGCCATAAAATATGATTAAAATACTATAATTCATCACTAATTGAAACATCTGTGTCTCAGAAGATGCCCACAGAGAAATAGAAAACTGCTGAAATCCAAGAATGATTCCCCCCCCCCCTCCGACACCCAGAATGCACAGAATTCAAACTTTTTCAATGGAATTTTTTTACAGAAAATTACAGTTATCATACAGAATTAATTAAATGTTTTTATCAAATTTTAAAATAAATTTAAAGATGTTTTCACGATTCCAGGCTATTTTAGTCTTTATTTATCAAATCGAATATTCTGAAAACAGCGTCCAAAGTATAGTCCTAGCACAACTCCATGATATTATATGAATATTCAGTTGATTGCAACACAATACCGTTTTTGCGTTTCTAACTTACCAAATTGTCGAAATAGATTAGCAAAGTAACTTGAATTCGCCATTAAGAAAAACAAATGAGAAACACGTGGACTTGTTTACGTCTTTTGCCCTCAAGGTTATAGTAGAGTAAATATAAAAATTACCCCCCTTGATGCTCTGTTAGCCCACACTCAAATCAGCATAGAATCATATCTGGCAGCTAAATGGTTGATTAAGATTGGGATACAATTAATGCTAACAAAAGAAAAAATAAATACCACCATGGAAATATTATACCTGGATGAATATTGATCCAGGGTGGTGAAATAATCAACCTGGCATTTAATTGGGGTATGTTTGAAAATTTGATGATGATTTTTGTGTGCGTAATTAGGATAGTTTCAAAAGCGGTAAATTTAAAAACGGAAAAAGCACACAGACCTATTAATTGTTTTGGGCCATATTGGGTCCAAAGAGTCAATATTCAAAACTGACTAGATTAGAAAATTCCAGCATTCACAAGGAATCGAGAATAGGCCTGGACATTAACACTGTCGCCTACGGAGAATAATCGGTGTACTGTAACCTATAGTGATTTTGGACTCTTGAGAGTTCCACAATATTTTGCCGTTCCCAGTTTTTTCTAGCACCATATGTATTCAAAATGACTTCTTTAAATAATATGGACGGATTTTGGGCAGAATACATTGCATATCTAGATTTTAAATGCACAACTGACATGGATAGTGGCTGTAAAATATGGGGTGGGGCCAACACTGCAAAGGGATATGGTATTTTGAGAGTGAAGTGGCCAGATGGGAAAGAGACCAGAGAAAGAGCGCATCGATTAGCTTGGTTGTGTCACCATAGACTGCAAAGGGATGAGTTGACACCATATCACCATGGGCCCGATGGGATAGAATGCAGCCATCTGTGTGGGAGGGCGGCATGTGTGAACGTCTTTCATCTTTGCTTTGAGAGCCATATCATGAATATGGGGAGGGTCAGCTGCCAGAAGGCCGCATCGTGTTTGGGGTGCGATCCTTCACGTATCATCACACAGGTCACCTGACGGGTTGAGTAGAGTTTTGGTCAACCTCATTTTTGAACTTTAACCCTTTTAACCTGACATGCATGGATAGTGGCTGTAAATTATGGGGTGGGGCCAACACTGAAATCACTCGATTCGGCGTCAATTCAACCCTTGTGAGGCCTTCTCAAATTATGTCTTCACTTCCCAGTTATGCCCCAGGGCGTGGATTATGAGGAGAGATTTATTGGAAGTCATAATATATTTTGTATTGCCCGGGAACAATACTTTTGAGTTAATTTCATCGATTGTCTTACGATTCCGTTTTCGAGGAGTAAATCAGACGTCGTGTATTACGCCCGTCACGAGTTAGATCTCGATCTAGGTCAATCATGCTGTCAACTTGTCCCGTGTCGGGAGGGCTTGTCTGGGGAGGGGGGGGGGGGTGTAAAATACATAGACATGTAAATGTCTACCCCTGTGCGTGTCACAATATCAGGAATATGGGGAGGGTCAGCTGACAGAAGGCCGCGTCGTGTTTGGGGTGCGATCCTTCATGTATCGTCACACAGGTCACCAGACGGGTTGAGTAGAGTTTTGGTAAACCTCATTTTTGAACTTTAACCCTTTTACCTTCATGATACTTAGTATAGGAATGCTCCAATTTTGCATTTGGTTTACCTGTATGTGGAACTAGTATGTCTTTTTTATATTGTTTTCCTCTTGACACTGACCATACAAATCATACAGAGTCTCTCGCCTTTCAACTCTGGCTTTCTTAGTTTTCAGCTGTTTTTTATATTTTTTCAAGTACTCATCTGATTCCTTCATATTTTGCAGTGATTTTCCAACTTTACCGAGCGGTGATATTGGACAGTCCATATCCTGGCATAGATCATCAATGGAACCGGCAGTGCCAAGGTTAACAGAATGACAGCTGGTAACATTTTTAGTTGTTGGTGTACGAAAGGCTCTATTAAAGGCTTTCACCTTCTGCATATTTGTATTTGGCTTGGTACTCTCCAACATGGCTGGTCCCAGTCTGTAATTTATACAGTCGCGTAGAATTTGCAACGCACGCTGCACTAAACATGTGCCACACTCACTTATAATGCAGACTGCACCACAAAAAAGTGCCAGGCCTACTTATAGCGCTCACTGCACCAAAAAAGTGTAACGCCCACTTATAACGCACACTGCAATAAAAGGTGCCACGCCCACTTATAACACCCTTTTTTTAGTGCAGCGTGCGTTACACGTGGGCGTGACACTTTTTAGTGCATTTTGCGTTTTAAGTGGGCGTGGCACTTTTTTAGTGCAATGTCCGTTATATGTGAGCGTGTCACTTTTTTTTAGTGCAGCGTGCGTTATAAGGGGGCGTGGCTGTTTTTAGTGCAGCGTGCGTTATAAGTGGGTGTGGTACTTTTTTAGTGCAGCGTGGGTTGCAAGTGGGCGTGGCACAGTTTTAGTGCAGTGGGCGTGGCACCTTTTCAGTACAGTGGGCGTGGCAGTTTTTTAATGCAGCGTGCGTTATAAGTGAGCGTGGCACTTTTTTAGTGCAGCGTGCGTTATAAGTGGGCGTGGCACTTTTTTTAATGCAGCGTGCGTTATAAGTGGGCGTGGCACTTTTTTAGTGCAGCGTGCGTTATAAGTGGGCATAGCACTTTTTTAATGCAGCGTGCGTTATTAGTGGACGTGGCACTTTTTTTTACTGGCGCGTGCGTTATAGGTGGGCGTGGCACGTTTTTAGTGCAGCGTGCGTTATAAGTGGGCGTGGCACTTTTTTCAGTGCAGCGTGTGTTATAAGTGGGCGTGGCACTTTTTAGTGCAGCGTGTTATAAGTGGTCGTGGCACTTTTTAGTGCAGCGTGTTATAAGTGGGCGTGGCACTTTTTTAGTGCAGCGTGCGTTATAAGTGGGCGTGGCACTTTTTTTAGTGCAGCGTGCGTTATAAGTGGGCGTGGCACTTGTTTAGTGCAGCGTGCGTTATAAGTGGGCGTGTCACTTTTTTAGTGCAGCGTGCGTTATAAGTGGGCGTGGCACTTTTTAATGCAGCGTGCGTTATAAGTGGGCGTGGCACTTTTTTAGTGCAGCGTGCGTTATAAGTGGGGTGGCACTTTTTTAGTGCAGCGTGCGATATAAGTGGGGTGGCACTTTTTTAGTGCAGCGTGCGTTATAAGTGGGCGTGGCACTTTTAAGTGCAGCGTGCGTTATAAGTGGGCGTGGCACCGTTTTAATGCAGCGTGCGTTATAAGTGGGCGTGGCACTTTTTTAGTGCAGCGTGCGTTATAAGTGGGCATAGCAAAAAAGTGTCAGGCCCACTTATAACGCACACTGCAATAAAAGGTGCCACGCCCACTTATAACACACTTTTTAGTGCAGCGTGGGTTACACGTGATCGTGACACTTTCTAGTGCATTGTGAGTTATAAGAGGGCGTGACACTTTTTAGTGCAATGTCCGTTATAAGTGGGCGTGGCACTTTTTTTAGTGCAGCGTGCGTTATAAGTGGGCGTGGCACTTTTTTAGTGCATCGTGCGTTATAAGTGGGCGTGGCACTTTTTTAGTGCATCGTGCGTTATTAGTGGGCGTGGCACTTTTTTTTAGCGCAGCGTGCGTTATAAGTGTGTGTGGTACTTTTATAACGCACGCTGCACTAAAAAAGTGCCACGCCCACTTATAACGCACGCGCACTAAAAAAGTGCCACGCCCACTTATAACGCACGCTGCACTAAAAAAAGTGCCACGCCCACTTATAACGGACATTGCACTAAAAAGTGTCACGCCCTCTTATATACGGTTTTAATAGCAAACTATGCCATAAAATATGATTAAAATACTATAATTCATCACTAATTGAAACATCTGTGTCTCAGAAGATGCCCACAGAGAAATAGAAAACTGCTGAAATCCAAGAATGATTCCCCCCCCCCCTCCGACACCCAGAATGCACAGAATTCAAACTTTTTCAATGGAATTTTTTTACAGAAAATTACAGTTATCATACAGAATTAATTAAATGTTTTTATCAAATTTTAAAATAAATTTAAAGATGTTTTCACGATTCCAGGCTATTTTAGTCTTTATTTATCAAATCGAATATTCTGAAAACAGCGTCCAAAGTATAGTCCTAGCACAACTCCATGATATTATATGAATATTCAGTTGATTGCAACACAATACCGTTTTTGCGTTTCTAACTTACCAAATTGTCGAAATAGATTAGCAAAGTAACTTGAATTCGCCATTAAGAAAAACAAATGAGAAACACGTGGACTTGTTTACGTCTTTTGCCCTCAAGGTTATAGTAGAGTAAATATAAAAATTACCCCCCTTGATGCTCTGTTAGCCCACACTCAAATCAGCATAGAATCATATCTGGCAGCTAAATGGTTGATTAAGATTGGGATACAATTAATGCTAACAAAAGAAAAAATAAATACCACCATGGAAATATTATACCTGGATGAATATTGATCCAGGGTGGTGAAATAATCAACCTGGCATTTAATTGGGGTATGTTTGAAAATTTGATGATGATTTTTGTGTGCGTAATTAGGATAGTTTCAAAAGCGGTAAATTTAAAAACGGAAAAAGCACACAGACCTATTAATTGTTTTGGGCCATATTGGGTCCAAAGAGTCAATATTCAAAACTGACTAGATTAGAAAATTCCAGCATTCACAAGGAATCGAGAATAGGCCTGGACATTAACACTGTCGCCTACGGAGAATAATCGGTGTACTGTAACCTATAGTGATTTTGGACTCTTGAGAGTTCCACAATATTTTGCCGTTCCCAGTTTTTTCTAGCACCATATGTATTCAAAATGACTTCTTTAAATAATATGGACGGATTTTGGGCAGAATACATTGCATATCTAGATTTTAAATGCACAACTGACATGGATAGTGGCTGTAAAATATGGGGTGGGGCCAACACTGCAAAGGGATATGGTATTTTGAGAGTGAAGTGGCCAGATGGGAAAGAGACCAGAGAAAGAGCGCATCGATTAGCTTGGTTGTGTCACCATAGACTGCAAAGGGATGAGTTGACACCATATCACCATGGGCCCGATGGGATAGAATGCAGCCATCTGTGTGGGAGGGCGGCATGTGTGAACGTCTTTCATCTTTGCTTTGAGAGCCATATCATGAATATGGGGAGGGTCAGCTGCCAGAAGGCCGCATCGTGTTTGGGGTGCGATCCTTCACGTATCATCACACAGGTCACCTGACGGGTTGAGTAGAGTTTTGGTCAACCTCATTTTTGAACTTTAACCCTTTTAACCTGACATGCATGGATAGTGGCTGTAAATTATGGGGTGGGGCCAACACTGAAATCACTCGATTCGGCGTCAATTCAACCCTTGTGAGGCCTTCTCAAATTATGTCTTCACTTCCCAGTTATGCCCCAGGGCGTGGATTATGAGGAGAGATTTATTGGAAGTCATAATATATTTTGTATTGCCCGGGAACAATACTTTTGAGTTAATTTCATCGATTGTCTTACGATTCCGTTTTCGAGGAGTAAATCAGACGTCGTGTATTACGCCCGTCACGAGTTAGATCTCGATCTAGGTCAATCATGCTGTCAACTTGTCCCGTGTCGGGAGGGCTTGTCTGGGGAGGGGGGGGGGGGGTGTAAAATACATAGACATGTAAATGTCTACCCCTGTGCGTGTCACAATATCAGGAATATGGGGAGGGTCAGCTGACAGAAGGCCGCGTCGTGTTTGGGGTGCGATCCTTCATGTATCGTCACACAGGTCACCAGACGGGTTGAGTAGAGTTTTGGTAAACCTCATTTTTGAACTTTAACCCTTTTACCTTCATGATACTTAGTATAGGAATGCTCCAATTTTGCATTTGGTTTACCTGTATGTGGAACTAGTATGTCTTTTTTATATTGTTTTCCTCTTGACACTGACCATACAAATCATACAGAGTCTCTCGCCTTTCAACTCTGGCTTTCTTAGTTTTCAGCTGTTTTTTATATTTTTTCAAGTACTCATCTGATTCCTTCATATTTTGCAGTGATTTTCCAACTTTACCGAGCGGTGATATTGGACAGTCCATATCCTGGCATAGATCATCAATGGAACCGGCAGTGCCAAGGTTAACAGAATGACAGCTGGTAACATTTTTAGTTGTTGGTGTACGAAAGGCTCTATTAAAGGCTTTCACCTTCTGCATATTTGTATTTGGCTTGGTACTCTCCAACATGGCTGGTCCCAGTCTGTAATTTATACAGTCGCGTAGAATTTGCAACGCACGCTGCACTAAACATGTGCCACACTCACTTATAATGCAGACTGCACCACAAAAAAGTGCCAGGCCTACTTATAGCGCTCACTGCACCAAAAAAGTGTAACGCCCACTTATAACGCACACTGCAATAAAAGGTGCCACGCCCACTTATAACACCCTTTTTTTAGTGCAGCGTGCGTTACACGTGGGCGTGACACTTTTTAGTGCATTTTGCGTTTTAAGTGGGCGTGGCACTTTTTTAGTGCAATGTCCGTTATATGTGAGCGTGTCACTTTTTTTTAGTGCAGCGTGCGTTATAAGGGGGCGTGGCTGTTTTTAGTGCAGCGTGCGTTATAAGTGGGTGTGGTACTTTTTTAGTGCAGCGTGGGTTGCAAGTGGGCGTGGCACAGTTTTAGTGCAGTGGGCGTGGCACCTTTTCAGTACAGTGGGCGTGGCAGTTTTTTAATGCAGCGTGCGTTATAAGTGAGCGTGGCACTTTTTTAGTGCAGCGTGCGTTATAAGTGGGCGTGGCACTTTTTTTAATGCAGCGTGCGTTATAAGTGGGCGTGGCACTTTTTTAGTGCAGCGTGCGTTATAAGTGGGCATAGCACTTTTTTAATGCAGCGTGCGTTATTAGTGGACGTGGCACTTTTTTTTACTGGCGCGTGCGTTATAGGTGGGCGTGGCACGTTTTTAGTGCAGCGTGCGTTATAAGTGGGCGTGGCACTTTTTTCAGTGCAGCGTGTGTTATAAGTGGGCGTGGCACTTTTTAGTGCAGCGTGTTATAAGTGGTCGTGGCACTTTTTAGTGCAGCGTGTTATAAGTGGGCGTGGCACTTTTTTAGTGCAGCGTGCGTTATAAGTGGGCGTGGCACTTTTTTTAGTGCAGCGTGCGTTATAAGTGGGCGTGGCACTTGTTTAGTGCAGCGTGCGTTATAAGTGGGCGTGTCACTTTTTTAGTGCAGCGTGCGTTATAAGTGGGCGTGGCACTTTTTAATGCAGCGTGCGTTATAAGTGGGCGTGGCACTTTTTTAGTGCAGCGTGCGTTATAAGTGGGGTGGCACTTTTTTAGTGCAGCGTGCGATATAAGTGGGGTGGCACTTTTTTAGTGCAGCGTGCGTTATAAGTGGGCGTGGCACTTTTAAGTGCAGCGTGCGTTATAAGTGGGCGTGGCACCGTTTTAATGCAGCGTGCGTTATAAGTGGGCGTGGCACTTTTTTAGTGCAGCGTGCGTTATAAGTGGGCATAGCAAAAAAGTGTCAGGCCCACTTATAACGCACACTGCAATAAAAGGTGCCACGCCCACTTATAACACACTTTTTAGTGCAGCGTGGGTTACACGTGATCGTGACACTTTCTAGTGCATTGTGAGTTATAAGAGGGCGTGACACTTTTTAGTGCAATGTCCGTTATAAGTGGGCGTGGCACTTTTTTTAGTGCAGCGTGCGTTATAAGTGGGCGTGGCACTTTTTTAGTGCATCGTGCGTTATAAGTGGGCGTGGCACTTTTTTAGTGCATCGTGCGTTATTAGTGGGCGTGGCACTTTTTTTTAGCGCAGCGTGCGTTATAAGTGTGTGTGGTACTTTTATAACGCACGCTGCACTAAAAAAGTGCCACGCCCACTTATAACGCACGCGCACTAAAAAAGTGCCACGCCCACTTATAACGCACGCTGCACTAAAAAAAGTGCCACGCCCACTTATAACGGACATTGCACTAAAAAGTGTCACGCCCTCTTATATACGGTTTTAATAGCAAACTATGCCATAAAATATGATTAAAATACTATAATTCATCACTAATTGAAACATCTGTGTCTCAGAAGATGCCCACAGAGAAATAGAAAACTGCTGAAATCCAAGAATGATTCCCCCCCCCCCTCCGACACCCAGAATGCACAGAATTCAAACTTTTTCAATGGAATTTTTTTACAGAAAATTACAGTTATCATACAGAATTAATTAAATGTTTTTATCAAATTTTAAAATAAATTTAAAGATGTTTTCACGATTCCAGGCTATTTTAGTCTTTATTTATCAAATCGAATATTCTGAAAACAGCGTCCAAAGTATAGTCCTAGCACAACTCCATGATATTATATGAATATTCAGTTGATTGCAACACAATACCGTTTTTGCGTTTCTAACTTACCAAATTGTCGAAATAGATTAGCAAAGTAACTTGAATTCGCCATTAAGAAAAACAAATGAGAAACACGTGGACTTGTTTACGTCTTTTGCCCTCAAGGTTATAGTAGAGTAAATATAAAAATTACCCCCCTTGATGCTCTGTTAGCCCACACTCAAATCAGCATAGAATCATATCTGGCAGCTAAATGGTTGATTAAGATTGGGATACAATTAATGCTAACAAAAGAAAAAATAAATACCACCATGGAAATATTATACCTGGATGAATATTGATCCAGGGTGGTGAAATAATCAACCTGGCATTTAATTGGGGTATGTTTGAAAATTTGATGATGATTTTTGTGTGCGTAATTAGGATAGTTTCAAAAGCGGTAAATTTAAAAACGGAAAAAGCACACAGACCTATTAATTGTTTTGGGCCATATTGGGTCCAAAGAGTCAATATTCAAAACTGACTAGATTAGAAAATTCCAGCATTCACAAGGAATCGAGAATAGGCCTGGACATTAACACTGTCGCCTACGGAGAATAATCGGTGTACTGTAACCTATAGTGATTTTGGACTCTTGAGAGTTCCACAATATTTTGCCGTTCCCAGTTTTTTCTAGCACCATATGTATTCAAAATGACTTCTTTAAATAATATGGACGGATTTTGGGCAGAATACATTGCATATCTAGATTTTAAATGCACAACTGACATGGATAGTGGCTGTAAAATATGGGGTGGGGCCAACACTGCAAAGGGATATGGTATTTTGAGAGTGAAGTGGCCAGATGGGAAAGAGACCAGAGAAAGAGCGCATCGATTAGCTTGGTTGTGTCACCATAGACTGCAAAGGGATGAGTTGACACCATATCACCATGGGCCCGATGGGATAGAATGCAGCCATCTGTGTGGGAGGGCGGCATGTGTGAACGTCTTTCATCTTTGCTTTGAGAGCCATATCATGAATATGGGGAGGGTCAGCTGCCAGAAGGCCGCATCGTGTTTGGGGTGCGATCCTTCACGTATCATCACACAGGTCACCTGACGGGTTGAGTAGAGTTTTGGTCAACCTCATTTTTGAACTTTAACCCTTTTAACCTGACATGCATGGATAGTGGCTGTAAATTATGGGGTGGGGCCAACACTGAAATCACTCGATTCGGCGTCAATTCAACCCTTGTGAGGCCTTCTCAAATTATGTCTTCACTTCCCAGTTATGCCCCAGGGCGTGGATTATGAGGAGAGATTTATTGGAAGTCATAATATATTTTGTATTGCCCGGGAACAATACTTTTGAGTTAATTTCATCGATTGTCTTACGATTCCGTTTTCGAGGAGTAAATCAGACGTCGTGTATTACGCCCGTCACGAGTTAGATCTCGATCTAGGTCAATCATGCTGTCAACTTGTCCCGTGTCGGGAGGGCTTGTCTGGGGAGGGGGGGGGGGGGGTGTAAAATACATAGACATGTAAATGTCTACCCCTGTGCGTGTCACAATATCAGGAATATGGGGAGGGTCAGCTGACAGAAGGCCGCGTCGTGTTTGGGGTGCGATCCTTCATGTATCGTCACACAGGTCACCAGACGGGTTGAGTAGAGTTTTGGTAAACCTCATTTTTGAACTTTAACCCTTTTACCTTCATGATACTTAGTATAGGAATGCTCCAATTTTGCATTTGGTTTACCTGTATGTGGAACTAGTATGTCTTTTTTATATTGTTTTCCTCTTGACACTGACCATACAAATCATACAGAGTCTCTCGCCTTTCAACTCTGGCTTTCTTAGTTTTCAGCTGTTTTTTATATTTTTTCAAGTACTCATCTGATTCCTTCATATTTTGCAGTGATTTTCCAACTTTACCGAGCGGTGATATTGGACAGTCCATATCCTGGCATAGATCATCAATGGAACCGGCAGTGCCAAGGTTAACAGAATGACAGCTGGTAACATTTTTAGTTGTTGGTGTACGAAAGGCTCTATTAAAGGCTTTCACCTTCTGCATATTTGTATTTGGCTTGGTACTCTCCAACATGGCTGGTCCCAGTCTGTAATTTATACAGTCGCGTAGAATTTGCAACGCACGCTGCACTAAACATGTGCCACACTCACTTATAATGCAGACTGCACCACAAAAAAGTGCCAGGCCTACTTATAGCGCTCACTGCACCAAAAAAGTGTAACGCCCACTTATAACGCACACTGCAATAAAAGGTGCCACGCCCACTTATAACACCCTTTTTTTAGTGCAGCGTGCGTTACACGTGGGCGTGACACTTTTTAGTGCATTTTGCGTTTTAAGTGGGCGTGGCACTTTTTTAGTGCAATGTCCGTTATATGTGAGCGTGTCACTTTTTTTTAGTGCAGCGTGCGTTATAAGGGGGCGTGGCTGTTTTTAGTGCAGCGTGCGTTATAAGTGGGTGTGGTACTTTTTTAGTGCAGCGTGGGTTGCAAGTGGGCGTGGCACAGTTTTAGTGCAGTGGGCGTGGCACCCTTTCAGTACAGTGGGCGTGGCAGTTTTTTAATGCAGCGTGCGTTATAAGTGAGCGTGGCACTTTTTTAGTGCAGCGTGCGTTATAAGTGGGCGTGGCACTTTTTTTAATGCAGCGTGCGTTATAAGTGGGCGTGGCACTTTTTTAGTGCAGCGTGCGTTATAAGTGGGCATAGCACTTTTTTAATGCAGCGTGCGTTATTAGTGGACGTGGCACTTTTTTTTACTGGCGCGTGCGTTATAGGTGGGCGTGGCACGTTTTTAGTGCAGCGTGCGTTATAAGTGGGCGTGGCACTTTTTTCAGTGCAGCGTGTGTTATAAGTGGGCGTGGCACTTTTTAGTGCAGCGTGTTATAAGTGGTCGTGGCACTTTTTAGTGCAGCGTGTTATAAGTGGGCGTGGCACTTTTTTAGTGCAGCGTGCGTTATAAGTGGGCGTGGCACTTTTTTTAGTGCAGCGTGCGTTATAAGTGGGCGTGGCACTTGTTTAGTGCAGCGTGCGTTATAAGTGGGCGTGTCACTTTTTTAGTGCAGCGTGCGTTATAAGTGGGCGTGGCACTTTTTAATGCAGCGTGCGTTATAAGTGGGCGTGGCACTTTTTTAGTGCAGCGTGCGTTATAAGTGGGGTGGCACTTTTTTAGTGCAGCGTGCGATATAAGTGGGGTGGCACTTTTTTAGTGCAGCGTGCGTTATAAGTGGGCGTGGCACTTTTAAGTGCAGCGTGCGTTATAAGTGGGCGTGGCACCGTTTTAATGCAGCGTGCGTTATAAGTGGGCGTGGCACTTTTTTAGTGCAGCGTGCGTTATAAGTGGGCATAGCAAAAAAGTGTCAGGCCCACTTATAACGCACACTGCAATAAAAGGTGCCACGCTCACTTATAACACACTTTTTAGTGCAGCGTGGGTTACACGTGATCGTGACACTTTCTAGTGCATTGTGAGTTATAAGAGGGCGTGACACTTTTTAGTGCAATGTCCGTTATAAGTGGGCTTGGCACTTTTTTTAGTGCAGCGTGCGTTATAAGTGGGCGTGGCACTTTTTTAGTGCATCGTGCGTTATAAGTGGGCGTGGCACTTTTTTAGTGCATCGTGCGTTATTAGTGGGCGTGGCACTTTTTTTTAGCGCAGCGTGCGTTATAAGTGTGTGTGGTACTTTTATAACGCACGCTGCACTAAAAAAGTGCCACGCCCACTTATAACGCACGCGCACTAAAAAAGTGCCACGCCCACTTATAACGCACGCTGCACTAAAAAGTGCCAAGCCCACTTATAACGCACGCTGCATTAAAAAAGTGCCACGCCCACTTATAACGCACGATGCACTAAAAAAGTGCCACGCCCACTAATAACGCACGCTGCACTAAAAAAGACACGCCCACTTATGACGCACGCTGCACTAAAAAAGTGTCACGCCCAATTATAACGCACGCTGCACTAAAAAAGTCACGCCCACTTATGACGCACGCTGCACTAAAAAAGAGCCACGCCCACTTATAACGCACGATGCACTAAAAAGTGCCACGCCCACTTATAACGCACGCTGCACTAAAAAAGTGCCACGCCCAATTATAACGCACGCTGCACTAAAAAAGTCACGCCCACTTATGACGCACGCTGCACTAAAAAAGTGCCACGCCCACTTATAACGCACGCTGCACTATAAAAATGCCACGCCCACGTCTAACGCACGCTGCACTAAAAAAGTGCCACGCCCACTTATAACGCACGATGCACTAAAAAAGTGCCACGCCCACTTATAACGCACGCTGCACTAAAAAAGTCACGCCCACTTATGACGCACGCTGCACTAAAAAAGTGCCACGCCCAATTATAACGCACGCTGCACTAAAAAAGTCACGCCCACTTATGACGCACGCTGCACTAAAAAGTGCCACGCCCACTTATAACGCACGCTGCACTATAAAAGTGCCACGCCCACGTATAACGCACGCTGCACTAAAAAATTGCCACGCCCACTTATAACGAACGATGCACTAAAAAATTGACACGCCCACTTATAACGCACGCGGCAGTAAAAAAAAGTGCCACGCCCACTTATAACGCACGATGCACTAAAAAAGTGCCACGCCCACTTATAACGCACGCTGCGCTAAAAAAAGTGCCACGCCCACTAATAATGCACGCTGCAATAAAAAAGTGCCACGCCCACTTATAACGCACGCTGCACTTAAAATAGTGCCACGCCCACTTTTAACGCACGCGGCAGTAAAAAAAAAGTGCCACGTCCACTAATAACGCACGCTGCACTAAAAAATTGCCACGCCCACTTATAACGCACGCTGCACTAAAAGGTGCCACGCCCACTTATAACGCACGCTGCACTAAAAAGTGCCACACCCACTTATAACGCACGCTGCACTAAAACAGTGCCACGCCAACTTATAACGCACGCTGCACTAAAAAGGTTCCACGCCCACTTATAACGCCCGCTGCACTAAAAAAGTGCCACGCCCACTTATAACGCACGCTGCATTAAAAAAAGTGCCACGCCTACTTATAACGCACGCTGCACTTAAAATAGTGCCACGCCCACTTATAACGCACGCTGCACTAAAAAAGATGCCACGCCCACTTATAACGCACGCTGCACTAAAAAAGTGCCACGCCCACTTATAACGCACGCTGCACTAAAAAGGTGCCACGCCCACTTATAACGCACGCTGCACTAAAAAGGTGCCACGCCCACTTATAACGCACGCTGCCCTAAAAAGTGCCACGCCCACTTATAACGCACGATGCACTAAAAAAGTGCCATGCCCACTTATAACGCACGCTGCGCTAAAAAAGTGCCACGCCCACTAATAACGCACACTGCACTAAAAATGTCACGCCCACTTATGACGCACGCTCCACTAAAAAAGTGCCACGCCCACTTATAACGCACGCTGCACTAAAACAGTGCCACACCCACTTATAACGCACGCTGCACTAAAAAAGTGCCACGCCCACTTATAACGCACGCTACATTAAAACAGTTCCACGCCCACTTATAACGCACGCTGCACTAAATAAGTGCCACGCCCACTTATAACGCACGCTGCACTAAAAAAGTACCACTCACACTTATAACGCACGCTGCGCTAAAAAAAAGTGCCACGCCCACTAATAACGCACGCTGCACTAAAAACGTCACGCCCACTTATGACGCACGCTGCACTAAAAAAGTGCCACGCCCACTTATAACGCACGCTGCACTAAAAAAGTCACGCACACTTATGACGCACGCTGCACTAAAAAAGTGCCACGCCCACTTATAACGCACGCTGCACTATAAAAGTGCCACGCCCACGTATAACGCACGCTGCACTAAAACAGTGCCACGCCCACTTATAACGCACGATGCACTAAAACAGTGCCACGCCCACTTATAACGAACGCTGCACTAAAACAGTGCCACGCCCACTTATAACGCACGCTGCGCTAAAAAAGTGCCACGCCCACTTATAACGCACGCTGCACTAAAAAAGTCACGCCCACTTATGACGCACGCTGCACTAAAAAACTGCCACGACCAATTATAACGCACGCTGCACTAAAAAAGTCACGCCCACTTATAACGCACGCTGCACTAAAAAAGTGCCACACCCACTTATAACGCACGCTGCACTAAAACAGTGCCACGCCCACTTATAACGCACGCTGCACTAAAAAGCTGCCACGCCCACTTATAACGCACCCTGCACTAAAAAAGTGCCACGCCCACTTATAACGCACGCTGCATTAAAAAAGTGCCACGCCCACTTATAACGCACGCTGCACTTAAAATAGTGCCACGCCCACTTATAACGCACGCGGCAGTAAAAAAAAAGTGCCACGTCCACTAATAACGCACGCACGGACATTTGGTAAGGATTTCCGACATGATCTTAGTTATGTTTCAGAATTAAAAAATTGTCTGTCTGGCTCAGTTCATATTGTTCTTATCAATACCGAAAGAATTACCGCGAACTTTTGGTGGTCAAAATAAAATAAGTGACTAAATATATTTCCAACGAAACGTTAAAAATAGATGTATTGGTGCGCAAAGTACCATCCTTCCGGCAATGAACTATCACAGTGATTATGGAGAGGGCATTGCATGGCGTTTGATCCAAGGTGCCTAACGTGTAGAAGCTGTCAGAAGTTACATGCGCAGGAATCTGAACCCAGCTATGGCTGGTTCAGCCACATGTACGTGTAACTTGTAACATGTGTATTGCTATGGAGATGCACATGATGTGAACAGTCAGATGATTTTACGACGCCAAACGTACACATTTTACCTACCTTACCAAAAACAAGGCTCCAGAAGTACAGATGATTTTTATCTAGACATTAGCATTAGATACCTATTCATATTGCGAACCGTTGGCAAATTCAACCCGCATTATCCGTAAACCCAACAAAAAAGATTTTTAACTTTAACCCTTTGAGTGCCAGGTCCGATTTTTGTATCAACCCATATACCCTGTGCCAATGCATTCTCTTATATATGCGAGTCGACCATAGGTCGCCTCGCATATATAAGAGAATGCATTGGCCTAACAATTTTTCATCTTTTGTTATTATTTTTTACAATTTTTTACAATTTTAATAATTTTTTCTTATTTCTTACAGGTATATTTAGTAGGTTTAGTGCCAGGGAATCTTATGTTTTTTATGGGCATCAAAATTATTACTATGAATACTTGGTGATAGTTTTGAGTTATAACATGCCCATAAGGTGTTGTCCAGTTTGTTTTTAAATTCGCTATAGCATGCTTAAGCATACCACAAAAAAATTAAACCCGAAAAAAAAAATTCTAAAAAAAAAAAATGTATTTTTAATTTTTTTAGGGCCGATTTTACACACTGTAAATTAGGGCCGATGAGATCGGCCCGTGGCACTCAAAGGGTTAAAGAAAAATTCGGACTAGTAATATCGATATGGTGTCACAAGAAGCTTGTACAGAAAATATTATTCAAATTGGTTCATATTTGTTCAAGTTATTAAGTCGGACAGAATTTTCTAAATCAAAATAAGTCTAAAATGAAGTGTAATATTACGAAAAACAGTCTGAGACAATCCCTAGCCGCATCATGTAGAGAGGGTATTGTGAGAAGCATGTATATCATAAATTATTGAAATTGGTTCATATTTGTTAAAGTTATTAAGTCGGACATAATTTTCTAAGTAAAAAATGAGGTGTAACTTAAAAATAAAAAGTCGTACCAAACCGCAATTAGCATCATGCGGAGAGGCAGTCCTAAGGAGATTGCATACAACAAATTATTGAAATCGGTTCATAGTTGTTCGAGTTATGAGGTCGGACGGACGGACACACAGAGGGAGAAAGCGTGACGGATGGACGGACGCAGTCAATCCAGTATACCCCCCATTTTCTTCGAAAGTGGGGGTATAATTAGTCTAGTAGACCATTGGATAAATAGAGGATCTACAACGAGTCCCCAGTTTATAGCGGAATTTACAAAACGAGTCCAGTAAATTTACTGGATGAGTTTTGTAAATTCCGCTATAAACTGGGGACGAGCTGTAGATTCTATTTATTACATGATCCAAAACCTTGACAAAACATACTTCAATCAACAAATGGGACGAGAAACTAACATCGGCTTCTATAAGGCATGTGATGACGTTTCACGTAACTATATGTGTTGTTTGCCCGTATAAAGAAATAGTCCCAGATAAATAAAGACTCAAATAAAGACTCATCATTCATTATAGTTTGTTGGAAAATATTGAAAGCCATAGTATTTTGAGACGTAGCATACGGAATGTAATCAGACGACAAACCAGAAGTCAAAGGTCACCTGGCACTATTTCCTGTTATTAAACGATTAATATCACAATTTATTGAATGGGTTTATTGAATGGATTAAGGGTAGGATCATGTAATAAAACATATTAACACGCACTGATTTGGAAAAGAGCCTGAGAATCAACTAATAAACATAGGGTGGCTTAATAATATGAAATGAACGATCGTTGTTGGTGAAAATAGTTAACTTTTATTTAACAGTCTTTCAAGTGTCGCTTGCTGTGCAGGTTACTAAACAATATGTTGTACCTATTCCCAACATAAAATCAAAATCTTCCTTTGGATCCATGTCAAACATTGAAGCAATAAAAACAAGCCTGGATAGTGTGTCTGACATTGCAGAATGAGGTCACCAGAGGGTGAATTTAATGACGCTACCCCGCATAGCGAGCTAGCATCACCAAATTCACCCTCTGGGGACCTCATTCTGCTTAGGCCTCATCTTCTGTGAAGTATCTAGTTTCAAATTAACATTGTTTTAGTTAACTTTTCCCTTCTGTTCAGTTTCTGTATCCCTTGCAGAAGATAAATTGCATAATCAAGGTGACTTAATGGGTGAAAATCTCCAACTTCAACTGGGAAACTTCAATCTGATCCTAGGTCTCAGCAGAATGAGGTTCCGAGAGGGTGAATTTGGTAATGCTAGCCCACGGTGCGGGATATAGTCACTAAATTTGCCCTCATTCTGCAAATGTCAGACACACTATATCCAGCCTTGAATAAAAAGAAATTAATGTGAAATCACGTGGCAAATCGTCCAGAGAATGAACGGATAACAGATTATCTGGAACGCCTTCTGTGTTTTTGTACAAACTAAGAACATTAAATAGATACAGATCACAAAATGAAGCAAGTTTCAACTTTCTCGTGAAATTCAATTCAATTCTATTTCAAAAGTTTTCTCAATTTAAAGTCTTTGCAATTGAATACATATTATTTTCATTTTGCAACAGGTATCTTATTAATGTTTTTCAATATTTCTGTTCTTAAAATTCAGACACTTGAGGGCAATTTTTTTTTTTAGCAACTTGTATGTATTTAACGTGTTTAGACATGTATGATGTGCATTGCATAAAATGTGTTATGGAAAAGTACAATAAACTGCACTTTCGTATCAATAAGCACAACATATTATATGCAATGCATCACTTCACATGGGTGAATGTGGGCCCTACATTGCAGAGCTTATGCCAAGACGAGGGTTCATACCACTGGTCAAGCCAAAAGTTACCTAGGGTCATAAAAAACATTTCCCAGAACTTAAATTGATAAAATTATTCTGAATTATGTTCAGACATTAGAGACAGACTTATTCTGCTTCACTTCAACCATTTTTAATAAATAAGATTTAAAAATCTTGCTTCAAAGGGAATTCCGCAAATCCAAGACTTCTGCTGAAATTGGCTAAATAAAACAGGTGTGATTTTCCATTTCTTTTTCCGGGCCCAAAAATAACTTTTATAAAGTTCAAAATGAACCCTGAAAAAATTTCCAATGTTCGGAAATGCTATGATTTTTGGGAAAAGCATAGGGTTATGCACGTTTTATGGGCATGTCTGTGAAAGAAGAATGAATAATTTCATTCATATTGTGAAAAAAAAGGACGATATTAAAACGTTTCAAAATAGATAAATTTGAACTCTCTCAAAAAACACTGGTTTAATGAAGTATGGAGGTCAAATAATTCATTCTTAAAGAATTGATGAAATAAAAGAAAACAATCAAGCCAATGACGTTGACTTATATACTGTGAATATATATATATGCAACACTGCTTACTGTTCAATAATAGATTTCTCAAACAAAAACAAAAAAATCCACCGAGTTTAATGGCCCTGCTTTGCCTGACGAGATGCTGGTCCTATAAAGTCTATACTGTTTCTCTCTGCTAGTGGGCTAGCATCACTAAATTCACCCTCTGGTGACCTCATTCTGTTTAGGCCTCATCTTCTCTGGAAAGTTTCTTGATTATCAAATTTCTATAGAAACTTCTTCACATGGATACTATTTCTGTTTTAGTTAAATGACAGGCACACCAAACTTAGGCTTACGCGTAAACCTCGGTTTTGAAGAAACTGACGACTTTTGAAGTAAATGTTGCCAGGTTTTGAAGTAACTGACGACTTTAGAAGTAAACTTTGCCAGATTTTGAAGTAACTGACGAGTTTTGTAGTAACATCGCCAGCTTTTGTAGTAAATCTTAATAATGTATGGAAGGGTGATAACCCATTATAGAATCAATCTCTACCAGAACGCACCAGTCATGCTTCCTTTCTGACTTTGTAACCGGCTGGGTACTAGTCCGTGTTTCTATATTTAGCATGGGATTTTCCACCAAAAATAACGAAACCCGATCGCTCCAAAGTCAAATTTTCTATGTGCTTTGAGAACAATCCCCACACTAAAACATAATGACAGAATGGTAAATCAGAGCGGTAGTTTTGTTGATGATTTTCGCAAGCTAATCGTCAAAATTGCGGCAAATTAGAACTCTTGTGTTTGACTTGCCCTTCGAGTTGTGACAATGTCGTACACGTGCGTTTATACTTTTGTGATGATAAAATAATCGGAGAACCGAATCACACTGTTTCGAAATATAGTTCCTCGGTTTTAGTGGGACTTTTCAAACAATTTTTTCTCTCTCGATATTTTGTGTGCTTAACAAGGGCAGCATGTTGCTCTGTTCACTTAGTATATATTTTAATATCGCGGAAGTCCACCAAATGTGGGTGAAATGTCACTGGTAGCAGCGGTCTTACCGAGTCAGCAAGGGAGGTAAACCCTGCATGAAGTTTGATAGAATGTACTTTTGACTAAATAACGGAGATGTCTGAAACATTTTACAAGACCAAAATGATCACTTTGGCTGCATATAAGTCAAATTCACCTACTGGGTGGGTTGGCTTGGGATATGCTTGTGGCAGATCTTTAAAATCACTTCTTCTGAAAAAAACGTTCTAACTTTGTTATATTTTTTTTAATTTCTGAATATCTCCTGTTATTTAGTCAATATAAAAAAAACTTATTTGTCAAAACTCGTCAGTTACTTCAAAACCTGACATTACTTCAAAACCTGGTGTTACAGCAGCATTATCCATATTCAGCTATTATAGTTGAATTTATCTATAGTACTTGAAATGAATGGAGGATGTGTGACCTAGTTATAGAACCAGCTTCTCGTCTGTGCTTCGAGTGGGGCTGAGAGACTTGTTATATATAAAACCTTTATTCCACAATAGTATAACATGCAAAACAAAACAAGAAACATTAAACTTCATTCTATTTACAAAACAACTTGGGTTTTAGTCGAGAGAGCAGAGACCTGTCAGAGAATAATACACAGAAATAGTTATTTATAGCACACTGAAATAGTTATTTATAGCACACAAAAATAATTATTTCTGCATAAGTTTATACTTCAGTTCATTGGTAACCAATCCTAAATAGATTCTCCCATTAGATACGGAAGGCGCGTTCGAGGTGGGTACAGCTGAAAAATTATATTAAGTTTGTTAAACCACTATAATCATGAAGACATGAAAATATAGAAGGAATTTGTTATCCAGTGTTGTGTTTTCAGCAACGAACAAAAATAGTAGTTTTTCGAGTTTCGGAGTATAGCAAAAAACATCGGTCTTGTATGATAATCATACAAGACCGATGTTTTTTTCTATCTGCTATTTCAGGAAGCTCTAATCATGGAGGGTTAAAGTGATGTGAAACACTCCGGTATGGTGATCAAATAGAAGTGGAGAATAATCTTGTTCAAAGTAGTAATTTTTACAAATGGTATATCCAAACACACACCGTCATTCTTAGATATGAATTAAATGCAGTGACTCTTGATGGCGAAACCGATAGATGCGTCCGGAATAGAGTAGTAAATATTTACAATTGACCGTAGTTCTGACGATGTTTTCTATGGAGTGGTACAATCGATTTGCTTCATATTTTTGTTAGTAGAATGTTACATTCCTCCAGTTGTCATAGCACCTGAATACTATCTTATCAGTTTCATGCACCCGAACAAGTACATAATATGTCTTTAATGGTCTTATTCATAGAACATTCAATGCACAATAAAGTACATTTGGTTTCAATTTCAAAGAGATAAATTCATTCATTGAAACCAATTATTCCCTGACAGGACACATGCTCAGGTCAGACAAAACCCAAAGATATTCAAACTAACAGCTGCAACGAAAATTAAAATCTTCAAATAACCATTCAACAAGTAAGAGCACTACATTTGTGGCCAAAATTGGCTTAAACAGCACACTACCGTGCACTGTGCATCAAAATTAACCCTCCCTTTACAGTAATGCCCTAAATAATCGACTCCTTAACCACAGCAGAATTATGGGTAACTTTTCGGAAATATGGCTTGTTGCCATTCATCGGAAAGCTCTCACTGAGAGCTTTCCGATGAATGGTAACAAGCCATATTTCAGACTAAATCCTGAAAAGTTACCCATAATTCTCCTGTGGTTAAGAAGTCGATTATTTAGGGTATTACTGTACTAAATACTCATTGAGTACATGTGGTTATCCCTCAGGAAATGTTCAAATAATAAGTTCAATAAATGACCATTAGCTGAATTTCCCACAAATGAATACGATTCATTCTGCACTTTTGGTTGTCTGCTCATATTTCCTGAACATCCCTCCAGATGAATAATAGACCCTTCCTGTGTATACTTTTGTGACTGAGTAGCCAAAAACCGATAAAAAACAGGCTACCAGCTACAATACCGGCCTAAAAAACAGCTACATAGCAACACTATTTTAAGGATACTCATCCCACTTTCATACAGAATCGCGCTGAAGAGTTGCATTTAGCAACGAGACCAGTCCAAGTGCCTTAAGAAAAATTCATACATATACCCATCTCCAAGTTCTTTATTTCCTTCTACTTTATGGACCTAGCATAGAAAGGATTAATAACCGAACTAAATCTAAAAAATGTTAGTTTATCACCAAAATATAACATTTCACCATCTAAAATATTTCAAAAAATTCTTGAATATAAGAATTTTTTTATAAGTTCCCTTCTCAATGATCTTTAACCCTTTCTATACAAAATGGATTCTCCCATCGGTTATAAAAGTATACACGGAATGGTCTATTATTCATTTGGAGGGGTTTGCATTTAAAATAAGCAGATACGAACACAGAATGAATCATATTTATTGGAGGGATATAGTCGATTGTTGAACTTATTATCTGAACATTTCCTAAGGGATAACTACTCGTCGATGAGTATAAAAAGGGTTAAACAGCACAATACTGTGCATCAAAATTAATCTTGTTTCAAAAATCAACTAATAAGAATTTTACACCACACTTGGACCATGTAATTTATGTAATGAATATTTATACCAGATAATTATACTTCTTCAAGCAACTGCCTCCATGCATGTATTTACAGTAATGCCCTAATTAATCGACTCCATAACCACAGCAGAATTAATTCTGCTGTGGTTATGGAGTCGATTAATTAGGGCATTACTTTATCATTATTATCCTGTACGCTGCAGGATTATGTTAAATATTAAAATACTGTAGTATCTATAAACAATAATGGTGGGTTTCTATCAATGTTGGTACATATAGTACCGAGGAAGCCACCGGGGCTTAAAATAAGTTGGAAGTATGACTTCAAGATAGTTTGAAGGATATCTTTACGATAGTCTGAAGGATATCTTTATAATTATTTCACTTTAACGATGGAGCCTCCCTTTCCTGCACTAAACAGTATTACGTCTGACTTCAAGATAGTTTGAAGAATATCTAACCCTTTCATAAAATGAGCTGTGCTGGCGCAGCATTAAAGATCCTGTGCCAGTGCATTCTCTTATATATATGCGAGTCTCCCATAGGGAGCCTCGCATATATATATATATATATATATATATCAGAATGCACTGGCTTACAAAGTGAAGGTAAATATTGTTAGGCCAAGGTATTCTCTTGTATATGTGAGTCTCCATATGGGAGACTCGCATATACAAGAGAATGCATTGGCACAGGATTTGTGCAAAATTTCAGGAAGCTCCCATCATGAAAGGGTTAAGATAGACATGAAAGATATCTTTATAATAATTTCACTTTAAAAATGAAGCTTCTCTTTCTTGCACTTTTTATATAAATTCCAGATTAACCAGTATCACGTCTGACTTCAAGACAATAGCGGCTTTCCAACAAAAAAGGCTGACAACAAATAATACTATTTTTAAAACATTAAGCCGTTTGATCCATGTGTAATTTCAGATGGAAAATCTTTTGAAAATAATTTTAAGATGAATATTTGACACCATGTTTCTCACTTTTTTGAATATGTCATCAAAGGAATTTCCGAAATCTGTTGTTGTTGGAAGTTTATCCGAGAAGAGAAACCACATCTTTAAAAGTTAATGCACCTGCACATGTATTTCAGTATCAGGTTTGTGACTGTGGCATCTAAAGAATAAATTTATATTGTAGCTTGGAAGATGCTTTTGAGACACAAATCTTTGGGAAACTTCCGATTCAAGAACTTATTATATTATACCAGTAACAATACATTGCAATTTCAGGTAGTGCTCATAGACAAATTTAGGAGAGCAGCAAGCAGGAGAACTTGTATGAACTTTCTCGTAAGTTATTTCTTAAATAATCCATACAAACAATTTGGGATATTTTATGAACAAAATGTCAGATATTTTGCTCTACTTTACTGAAGGAATAAACTGCTATAATATACCCAATCTTCAGTTTGTCAGTGTTTTATTCACAGATAAAATTAACTGTAATCTTGAAATCGGATTCTATAAAAATTATGTTGTTGTTGCAATTGTGATGACCATCTTTAATTATTTAATATCTACTTTCCAGCATCTATCATTTATAAATGCCCCCCCCCCCCGAGTTGGCGGAGACGGTGTAAACTTGATCTCCACCATGACTTAAATTGTAGGCAATGAGCACTACCTTACTGGCAAGAACCAGTCGAACAGGATACATGGGAGATAACTACTCCCTAAATAAAATGTCACTTCTCTCCATTTGTTAATCTAGGGGCAAATAACTTCCAACTGCTATTCAAGCATAAACGAACTAAGTTGAAATGTCATACAGAAACTATTCAAATTTATGGAAAATTCTAACTTTCCTGCAACTGTGAAAATAATTTTATTAACAAAAACCAAACTCTTCTGCTCCAATAAAATAAATTCACACAATACGCTGAAGTCATGACACAAAAAACACCAAAATTTGAAAAATATGAGAAAATAAATATTTCCAATTGAACTCACTAAGTTGAAATGTCATACAGAAACTATTCAAATTTATGGAAAATTCTAACTTTCCTGCAACTGTGAAAATAATTTTATCAACAAAAACCAAACACGTTAATGTTGCTCAAAGACTGAGCATTATTCACAGTTCAATGATTGGAAAGCATTTGCCCAAAAAGTGCACTAAATACAATAATGCCCTAAATAATGGACTCCTTAACCACAGCAGAATTATGGGTAATTTTTCAGGATTTAGGCGGAAATATGGCTTGTTGCCATTCATCGGAAAGCTCTCAGTGAGAGCTTTCCATTGAATGGCAACAAGCCATATTTCCGACTAAATCCCAAAAAATTATCCATAATTCTACTGCGGTTAAGGAGTTGATTATTTAGGGCATTACTGTATACCAGAAATATCACACTATCATCAAAAACATGTTTAGAACTAAAGCAAAGCAACAGATTTATATAAAATTAATATTAATCTGGAGAGACGTTTCCATGACAACGGGATGCTTTATGGATTATTAGCATCACAATCTACAATAAGATGGGGGGAAATTTATTTATTTTATCAAAGGGGAAATAATCTTTGTTGACTATAGTCAAGCAGTTGAAGATTTCTCTCCAAGACACATTTTAAATTGTCCAATTTATTCCTGCTGGCTGATGGCCTACAAAATAGATATTCTTTAACAGTCCTTCTAATTTGAAAATGTAGGCACACAGTAGCTTGTAGCCTGATTTTTGCGTATTCTAGACTGTTTTCTTAGGCCCACTTAATTTTATTACCCCCCTTGATGCGCTGTAGCCCACACTCAAATCAGCATAGAATCACATCTGGCATCTAAATGGTTGATTAAGATTGGGATACAATTAATGCTAAAAAAAAGAAAAAATCAATGCCACCATGGAAATATTATACCTGGATGGATATTGATCCAGGGTGGTGAAATAACCAACCTGGCATTTAATGGGTGTTTGAAAATTTGATGATGATTTTTTGTGCGGAATTAGGGTAGTATCAAAAGCGGTAAATTTGAAGATGGAAAAAGCACATGGACCTAATAATGTTTTTAGGCCATATTGGGTCCAAAGAGTCATTCTTCAAATTGACTAGATTAGAAAATTCCAGCATTCACAAGGAATCGAGAATAGGCCTGGACATTAACACTGTCGCCTATGGAGAATAATTGGTGTACTGTAACCTAAAGTGATTTTGGACTCTGTGAGAGTTCCGCAATATTTTGCCGTTCCCAGTTTTTTCTAGCACCCATATGTATTCAAAATGACTTCTTTAAATAATATGGACGGATTTTGGGCAGAATACATTTCATATCTAGATTTTAAATGCACAACTGACATGGATAGTGGCTGTAAATTATGGGGTGGGGCCAACAGGCAACACTGAAATCACTCGATTCGGCGTCAATTCAACCCTTGTGAGGCCTTCTAAAATTATGTCTTCACTTCCCAGTTATGCCCCAGGGCGTGGGTTATGAGTAGAGATTTATTGGAAGTCATAATATATTTTGTATTGCCCGGGAACAATTCTTTTGAGTTAATTTCATCGATTGTCTCACGATTCCGTTTTCGAGGCATCGTTACGCGCTATGCAAATAACGTACTTCCAGTAAATCGTACTTCTTGTATTTGGAGTAAATCAGACGTCGTGTATTACGCCCGTCGTGAGTTAGATCTCGATCTAGGTCAATTATGCTGTAAACTTGTCCCGTGTCGGGAGGGTTTGTCTGGGGGGGGGGGGGGGGGGGGTGTAAAATACCTAGACATGTAAATGTCTACCCCTGTGCGTATCACAATATCAGGAATATGGGGAGGGTCCGCTGTCAGAAGGCCGCGTCGTATTTGGGGTGCGATCCTTCATGTATCGTCACACAGGTTACCAGACGGGTTGAGTAGAGTTTTGGTAAACCTCATTTTTGAACTTTAACCCTTTTACCTTCATGATACTTACTATAGGAATGCTCCAATTTTGCATTTGGTTTACCTGTATGTGGAACTAGTATATATATGTCTTTTTTATATTGTTTTTCCTCTTGATACTGACCATATAAATCATACAGAGTCTTTCGCCTTTCAACTCTGGCTTTCTTAGTTTTCAGCTGTTTTATATATTTTTTCAAGTACTCATCTGATTCCTTCATATTTTGCAGTGATTTTCCAACTTTACTGAGCAGTGATATTGGACAGTCCATATCCTGGCATAGATCATCAATGGAACCGGCAGTGCCAAGGTTAACAGAATGACAACTGGTAACATTTTTAGGTGTTGATGTACGAAAGGCTCTATTAAAGGCTTCCACCTTCTGCATATTTGTATTTCGCTTGGTACTCTCCAACATGGCTGGTCCCAGTCTGTAATTTATACAGTCGCGTAGAATTTGCAACGCACGCTGCACTAAACATGTGCCACACCACTTATAATGCAGACTGCACCACAAAAAAGTGCCAGGCCTACTTATAGCGCTCACTGCACTAAAATAGTGGCACGCCCACTTATAACGCACAATGCACTTAAAAGTGTAACGCCCACTTAAAACGCACACTGTACCAAAAAAGTGTCAGGCCCACTTATAACGCACACTGCAATAAAAGGTGCCACGCCCACTTATAACACACTTTTTTAGTGCAGCGTGCGTGACACTTTCTAGTGCATTGTGAGTTATAAGAGGGCGTGACACTTTTTGGTGCAATGTCCGTTATAAGTGGGCGTGGCACTTTTTTAGTGCAGCGTGCGTTATAAGTGGGCGTGCCAATTTTTTTGTGCATCGTGCGTTATAAGGGGGCGTGGCTGTTTTTAGTGCAGCGTGCGTTATAAGTGGGCGTGGTACTTTTTAGTGCAGCATGGGTTGCAAGTGGGCGTGGCACAGTTTTAGTGCAGTGGGCGTGGCACATTTTTAGTACAGTGGGCGTGGCAGTTTTTTAATGCAGCGAGTGTTATAAGTGAGCGTGGCACTTTCTTAGTGCAGCGTGCATTATAAGTGGGCGTGGCACTTTTTAGTGCAGTGGGCGTGGCACTTTTAGTGCAGTGTGCGTTCTAAGTTTTTTTTAGTGCAGCGTGCGTTATAAGTGGGCGTGGCACTTTTTTAGTGCAGCCTGCGTTATAAGTGGGCGGGGCACCTTTTTAGTTGTAGCGTGCGTTACAAGTGGGCGTGGCACTTTTTTATTGCAGCGTGCGTTATAAGTGGGCGTGGCACTTTATTAGTGCAGCGTGCGTTATAAGTCGGCGTGGCACTTTTTCAATGCAGCATGTATTTTAAGTGGGCGTGGCACTTTTTCAGTGCAGCGTTTGTTATAAGTGGGCGTGGCACTTTTTTAGTGCAGCGAGCGTTATAAGTGGGCGTGGCATTTTTTTAGTGCAGCTTGCGTTATAAGTGGGCGTGGCACCTTTTTAGTGCAGCGTGCGTTATAAGTGGGCGTGTCACTTTTTTAGTGCAGCTTGCGTTATAAGTGGGCGTGGCACTTTTTTAGTGCAGCGTGCGTTATAAGTGGGTGTGGCACTTTTTTAGTGCAGCGTGCGTTATAAGTGGGCGTGGCACTTTTTTAGTGCAGCTTGCGTTATAAGTGGGCGTGGCACTTTTTTAGTTGTAGCGTGCGTTACAAGTGGGCGTGGCACTTTTTTATTGCAGCGTGCGTTATAAGTGGGCGTGGCACTTTATTAGTGCAGCGTGCGTTATAAGTGGGCGTGGCACCTTTTCAATGCAGCATGTATTTTAAGTGGGCGTGGCACTTTTTCAGTGTAGCGTTTGTTATAAGTGGGCGTGGCACTTTTTTAGTGCAGCGTGCATTATAAGTGGGCGTGGCACTTTTTTAGTGCAGCTTGCGTTATAAGTGGGCGTGGCACTTTTTTAGTGCAGTGTGCGTTATAAGTGGGTGTTGCACCTTTTTAGTGCAGCGTGCGTTATAAGTGGGCGTGGCACTTTTTAGTGCAGCGTGCGTTATAAGTGGGCGTGGCATTTTTTTAGGGCAGCGTGCGTTATTAGTGGACGTGGCAATTATTTGTTACTGCCGCGTGCGTTATAAGTGGGCGTGGCACTATTTTAAGTGCAGCGTGCGTGGCACTTTTTTAATGCAACGTGCGTTATAAGTGGGTGTGGCACTTTTTTAGTGCAGCGTGCGTTATAAGTGGGTGTGGCACTTTTTTAGTGCAGCGTGCGTCATAAGTGGGCGTGACTTTTTTAGTGCAGCGTGCGTTATAAGTGGGCGTGGCACTTGTATAGTGCAGCGTGCGTTATAAGTGGGCGTGGCACTTTTTTAGTGCAGCATGCGTCATAAGTGGGCGTGACTTATTTAGTGCAGCGTGCTTTATAAGTGGGCGTGGCACTTTTTTAGTGCAGCGTGCGTTATTAGTGGGCGTGGCACCTTTTTAGCGCAGCGTGCGTTATAAATGGGCGTGGCACTATTTTAAGTGCAGCGTGCGTCATAAGTGGGCGTGACTTTTTTAGTGCAGCGTTATAAGTGGGTGTGGCACTTTTTTAGTGCAGCGTGCGTTATAAGTGGGTGTGGCACTTTTTTAGTGCAGCGTGCGTCATAAGTGGGCGTGACTTTTTTAGTGCAGCGTGCTTTATAAGTGGGCGTGGCACTTTTTTAGTGCAGCGTGCGTTATAAGTGGGTGTGGCACTTTTTTAGTGCAGCGTGCGTTATTAGTGGACGTGGCAATTGTTTTTACTGCCGCGTGCGTTATAAGTGGGCGTGGCACTTTTTTAATGCAGCGTGCGTTATAAGTGGGTGTGGCACTTTTTTAGTGCAGCGTGCGTCATAAGTGGGCGTGACTTTTTTAGTGCGGCGTGCGTTATAAGTGGGCGTGGCACTTTTTTAGTGCAGCGTGCGTTATAAGTGGGCGTGGCACTTGTATAGTGCAGCGTGCGTTATAAGTGGGCGTGGCACTTTTTTAGTGCAGCATGCGTCATAAGTGGGCGTGACTTTTTTAGTGCAGCGTGCTTTATAAGTGGGCGTGGCACTTTTATAGTGCAGCGTGCGTTATAAGTGGGTGTGGCACTTTTTTTTAGTGCAGCGTGCGTTATTAGTGGGCGTGGCACCTTTTAGCGCAGCGTGCGTCATAAGTGGGCGTGGCACTTTTTAATTGTAGCGTGCGTTCTAAGTGGGCGTGGCACTTTTTTAGTGCAGCGTGCGTTATAAGTGGGTGTGGCACTATTTTAAGCGCAGCGTGCGTTATAAGTGGGCGTGGCACTTTTTTAATGCAGCGTGCGTTATAAGTGGGTGTGGCACTTTTTTAGTGCAGCGTGCGTTATAAGTGGGTGTGGCACTTTTTTAGTGCAGCGTGCGTTATAAGTGGGTGTGGCACTTTTTTAGTGCAGCGTGCGTTATAAGTGGGCGTGGCACTTTTTAGTGCAGCTTGCGTTATATGTGGGCGTGGCACTTTTTTAGTTGTAGCGTGCGTTACAAGTGGGCGTGGCACGTTTTTATTGCAGCGTGCGTTATAAGTGGGCGTGGCACTTTATTAGTGCAGCGTGCGTTATAAGTGGGTGTGGCACTTTTTTAGTGCAGCGTGCGTCATAAGTGGGCGTGACTTTTTTAGTGCAGCGTGCTTTATAAGTGGGCGTGGCACTTTTTTAGTGCAGCGTGCGTTATAAGTGGGTGTGGCACTTTTTTAGTGCAGCGTGCGTTATTAGTGGACGTGGCAATTGTTTTTACTGCCGCGTGCGTTATAAGTGGGCGTGGCACTTTTTTAATGCAGCGTGCGTTATAAGTGGGTGTGGCACTTTTTTAGTGCAGCGTGCGTCATAAGTGGGCGTGACTTTTTTAGTGCGGCGTGCGTTATAAGTGGGCGTGGCACTTTTTTAGTGCAGCGTGCGTTATAAGTGGGCGTGGCACTTGTATAGTGCAGCGTGCGTTATAAGTGGGCGTGGCACTTTTTTAGTGCAGCATGCGTCATAAGTGGGCGTGACTTTTTTAGTGCAGCGTGCTTTATAAGTGGGCGTGGCACTTTTATAGTGCAGCGTGCGTTATAAGTGGGTGTGGCACTTTTTTTTAGTGCAGCGTGCGTTATTAGTGGGCGTGGCACCTTTTAGCGCAGCGTGCGTCATAAGTGGGCGTGGCACTTTTTCATTGTAGCGTGCGTTCTAAGTGGGCGTGGCACTTTTTTAGTGCAGCGTGCGTTATAAGTGGGTGTGGCACTATTTTAAGCGCAGCGTGCGTTATAAGTGGGCGTGGCACTTTTTTAATGCAGCGTGCGTTATAAGTGGGTGTGGCACTTTTTTAGTGCAGTGTGCGTTATAAGTGGGTGTGGCACTTTTTTAGTGCAGCGTGCGTTATAAGTGGGTGTGGCACTTTTTTAGTGCAGCGTGCGTTATAAGTGGGCGTGGCACTTTTTAGTGCAGCTTGCGTTATATGTGGGCGTGGCACTTTTTTAGTTGTAGCGTGCGTTACAAGTGGGCGTGGCACGTTTTTATTGCAGCGTGCGTTATAAGTGGGCGTGGCACTTTATTAGTGCAGCGTGCGTTATAAGTGGGTGTGGCACCTTTTCAATGCAGCATGTATTTTAAGTGGGCGTGGCACTATTTTAAGTGCAGCGTTCGTTATAAGTGGGCGTGGCACTTTTTTAATGCAGCGTGCGTTATAAGTGGGTGTTGCACTTTTTTAGTGCAGCGTGCGTTATAAGAGGGTGTGGCACTTTTTTAGTGCAGCGTGCGTCATAAGTGGGCGTGACTTTTTTAGTGCAGCGTGCGTTATAAGTGGGCGTGGCACTTTTTTAGTGCAGCGTTCGTTATAAGTGGGCGTGGCACTTGTATAGTGCAGCGTGCGTTATAAATGGGCGTGGCACTTTTTTAGTGCAGCATTCCTCATAAGTGGGCGTGACTTTTTTAGTGCAGCGTGCTTTATGAGTGGGCGTGGCACTTTTTTAGTGCAGCGTGCGTTATAAGTGGGTGTGGCACTTTTTTTAGTGCAGCGTGCGTTATTAGTGGGCGTGGCACCTTTTTAGAGCAGCGTGCGTCATAAGTGGGCGTGGCACTTTTTAATTGTAGCGTGCGTTCTAAGTGGGCGTGGCACTTTTTTAGTGCAGCGTGCGTTATAAGTGGGTGTGGCACTATTTTAAGCGCAGCGTGCGTTATAAGTGGGCGTGGCACTTTTTTAATGCAGCGTGCGTTATAAGTGGGTGTGGCACTTTTTTAGTGCAGCGTGCGTTATAAGTGGGTGTGGCACTTTTTTAGTGCAGCGTGCGTTATAAGTGGGTGTGGCACTTTTTTAGTGCAGCGTGCGTTATAAGTGGGCGTGGCACTTTTTAGTGCAGCTTGCGTTATATGTGGGCGTGGCACTTTTTTAGTTGTAGCGTGCGTTACAAGTGGGCGTGGCACGTTTTTATTGCAGCGTGCGTTATAAGTGGGCGTGGCACTTTATTAGTGCAGCGTGCGTTATAAGTGGGTGTGGCACTTTTTTAGTGCAGCGTGCGTCATAAGTGGGCGTGACTTTTTTAGTGCAGCGTGCTTTATAAGTGGGCGTGGCACTTTTTTAGTGCAGCGTGCGTTATAAGTGGGTGTGGCACTTTTTTAGTGCAGCGTGCGTTATTAGTGGACGTGGCAATTGTTTTTACTGCCGCGTGCGTTATAAGTGGGCGTGGCACTTTTTTAATGCAGCGTGCGTTATAAGTGGGTGTGGCACTTTTTTAGTGCAGCGTGCGTCATAAGTGGGCGTGACTTTTTTAGTGCGGCGTGCGTTATAAGTGGGCGTGGCACTTTTTTAGTGCAGCGTGCGTTATAAGTGGGCGTGGCACTTGTATAGTGCAGCGTGCGTTATAAGTGGGCGTGGCACTTTTTTAGTGCAGCATGCGTCATAAGTGGGCGTGACTTTTTTAGTGCAGCGTGCTTTATAAGTGGGCGTGGCACTTTTATAGTGCAGCGTGCGTTATAAGTGGGTGTGGCACTTTTTTTTAGTGCAGCGTGCGTTATTAGTGGGCGTGGCACCTTTTAGCGCAGCGTGCGTCATAAGTGGGCGTGGCACTTTTTAATTGTAGCGTGCGTTCTAAGTGGGCGTGGCACTTTTTTAGTGCAGCGTGCGTTATAAGTGGGTGTGGCACTATTTTAAGCGCAGCGTGCGTTATAAGTGGGCGTGGCACTTTTTTAATGCAGCGTGCGTTATAAGTGGGTGTGGCACTTTTTTAGTGCAGTGTGCGTTATAAGTGGGTGTGGCACTTTTTTAGTGCAGCGTGCGTTATAAGTGGGTGTGGCACTTTTTTAGTGCAGCGTGCGTTATAAGTGGGCGTGGCACTTTTTAGTGCAGCTTGCGTTATATGTGGGCGTGGCACTTTTTTAGTTGTAGCGTGCGTTACAAGTGGGCGTGGCACGTTTTTATTGCAGCGTGCGTTATAAGTGGGCGTGGCACTTTATTAGTGCAGCGTGCGTTATAAGTGGGTGTGGCACCTTTTCAATGCAGCATGTATTTTAAGTGGGCGTGGCACTATTTTAAGTGCAGCGTTCGTTATAAGTGGGCGTGGCACTTTTTTAATGCAGCGTGCGTTATAAGTGGGTGTTGCACTTTTTTAGTGCAGCGTGCGTTATAAGAGGGTGTGGCACTTTTTTAGTGCAGCGTGCGTCATAAGTGGGCGTGACTTTTTTAGTGCAGCGTGCGTTATAAGTGGGCGTGGCACTTTTTTAGTGCAGCGTTCGTTATAAGTGGGCGTGGCACTTGTATAGTGCAGCGTGCGTTATAAATGGGCGTGGCACTTTTTTAGTGCAGCATTCCTCATAAGTGGGCGTGACTTTTTTAGTGCAGCGTGCTTTATGAGTGGGCGTGGCACTTTTTTAGTGCAGCGTGCGTTATAAGTGGGTGTGGCACTTTTTTTAGTGCAGCGTGCGTTATTAGTGGGCGTGGCACCTTTTTAGAGCAGCGTGCGTTATAAGTGGGCGTGGCACTGTTTTAGTGCAGCGTGCGTTATAAGTGGGCGTGGCACTTTTTTTAGTGCAGCGTGCGTTATACGTGGGCGTGGCACTTTTTTTTAGCGCAGCTTGCGTTACAAGTGGGCGTGGCACTTTTTAGCACATCGTGTGTTATAAGTGGGCGTGGCACATTTTTAGTGCAGCGTGCGTTATAAGTGGGCGTGGCAATATAACGCACGCTGTACTAAACAAGTGACA